>VWZY01006553.1:193133-216448 GCA_013399075.1 Chloroceryle aenea | reverse complement strand
CAATAGCCTAAATGAATCCTTTTTTTTTTTTTTCTTTCTTAGCATTATCATCTCTCAAGTCCTTTACTGAAAAGCTGTGGGAATATTTTCTTTATAAAAAGATAAAAACCGACACGTGCCATTTCCCAAAAAGCACTACTTCATAGAAAGCAGAGCGGGACACTGGGAGAAGGCAAGTGGCTGTGGACTTGGCTTGGCCCTTAGAAGTGTGTGCTCTCCTGCAAGACCCATCACGGGCTATCTGTAGGCTCCCTGAGTCTCAGGGCTCCAGCTGATAGGATGGGGAATACTAACCTTTCCTTACCCACCATCCATGAGGATAATGGCAGGGTCTGGTGGGGGGAAGATTGCATAGTGGTTGATAATGTGTCCAAACAAGGGCACTGGAACTGGTCAGGGGTCTAGACCACAAGTCTCAGGAGGAACAAACTGGGGTTGTTCAGCCAGGAGAAAAGGAGGCTCAGGGTGGACCTTCTGGCTCTCTACAGCACTCTGCCAGGAGGCTGGAGCAAGGTAGGGTCAGTCTTCTCCCAAGGAACAAGCAATAGGATGAGGAAACAGCCTCAGGTTGCACCAGGGGAGGTTTAGGGTGGAGCTGAGGAACAGTTTCTTCCCCAGAATGGTTGTCAGGGGCTGGCCAGTCTGCCAAGGGCAGTGGTGGAGTCCCCATCCCTGGAGGGGTTTTAAAGCCATGGAGATGTGTTGCTGAGGGACATGGTTTAGTGGTGGCCTGGCAGTGCTGGGGCAATGCTTGGACTTGATCTTAAAGGTCTCTTCCAACCAGAACAATTCCATTCTATAATGTAATGGTAGGAACCATTGATGGGAAAATGCTTTTGGCCTGTTTATTCATCAATACAAATAATCTGTTCTTTCAGAACTGCATTGGTCTGTGATCTGATCTAGGACAGATCTGTAATAACCACTGATATTAAACCAAATAATATCATTATTACCAAATAATGATATTATTTGGTTTAGCTTTTTTTCAAGAGTACACTGCATGCTGATAGTGAATGTCTGGCTACTGTGGCATCAGGACAGTGAACTTCTACAACAACTCTCCAGTATTAACTGGGATGGGTTGTGGCTCACTGGGATGTGGTGTCTCAACCTGTGGAGAGGTCTACAGCAGCTGTGACTCCTTGGTAGTTGTTAAAATGTGCTGTTGGGGCACAAAAGGCTGATGGACATTATCAGCCATGCAGAGAGATAGCAGCAAGGAGCTTGGAGGACAAGATGGTAGACAGCTGTAAAAGCTAATGGTCATCTTCTCAGCTGGGAGAAGGAGGTGGCATAGGACAATCCTGGAGAGAATCCTTGTACAAGAGGCAACAAAAAGCCATAGGAGAGGTCAGAGATGGGTGAGGGAAGGCTTCTGGGAGAGAAGGATGGGCAGGCAGGGACTGGGGGAGAAGTAGGGTGTGAGGGCAGTGGCAACTAGGCTGGGCAATGGAGGGTCATGAGTTGCAGCCACATCAGTTTTCAAAAGCTGAGCGCTTAGCTGGGCAATTCCTTACACCCAAAATGACCTGCTCAAATCCTGGATGAGACCTTGCAACAGACTTCTGTTCATTTTACATGACCCCTTCAGTCCTTGTTTCTATTAACAGGCCAAACAAGCTCTAAGTGCTAAATTAGTGAAGAAGTGGGAAAGTTTATAGAAGGAAAAAAGGAAAAGAAAAGCAAAACCCAAGTTATTTCCACAGTGTTTGCATTCCTATGTCTTAACCACAGTATTCCCAGCACACATTTTTTTTTATGGTACATCTGAAAACCAACCACAATGCAAAAGAAACTTAAAGGTTTTTAAGGGTGACAAAGCTGAGAGGGAGGAGCATGGAGGGAAGCCAGGCAGCGAGGAGCAGCATCTGGGAGCAGAAACAGGCTTTGCTGTCTGCTTCCCACCCCACTCTCCTGCAGTCCCAGCCAGGACCTCGCTCTGCAGGTGAGCCAGGAAGGCAGGATGTGTTAAGGATGAGGAGATCTGTAGAATGCAGTTATTTAAGGTGTTTTAGTTCTCATTTAGCAGGTTGAAATAGCAGGGCATGAGCAAAATATGTGTAAGCGTAGCTCTCTTGTACCTCTAGTCAAAAGAAAGTGAGTCGTCGTGCTGTGGATGTTACACCGGTGGGGAGAAGTGGAGGTCAGGGTCTGGAAGGTGTCTTGTGCTATATACCTGATGGTGGTTCATAGCCACAGAGTGTACAGAGGCACCTGTGGTCATACCTCAGCTCTGTAGGATGTGGAACACCGATGGTGCATTGTACTGAACTACATTTAAGAGGCTGAAGGGGTTAGTGCATTTAGTTGCTGTAAGCCAGTATAGCTACACCACTTGCAACAGCACCTACGTACTCCTCACCCACACAACATTCTTCCTTATCAGTAGCACAGATCTATTGCCCAGCCTGCTCTATGTGCAGTAAATAAATTGCATTATGGCTCGGTCATAATCCACTGCATACCCAGTGACTCCAGGGAGTGGATTTCAGCATTACCTCAGCTGCTAGATTATGATCTATTCTATTACGTTGCAAGACCTGCAGTCACATTTCTGCTAGTGAGAAAGTCAGTGCTGCCCTTGCTGGATAAAATTATGGGCTGGGACACCTCTGATGTGAGGTCAGGCTGGGAGTGTTGGTGGTGTTCAGCTTGGAGAAGGGAAGGCTCCAGGGAGACCTTTTAGTGACCTTCTAGTACTTCAAAAGGGGCCTATAAGGAAGATGTGGACAAACCTTTCAGAAGGGCCTGTGATGGTTTTAAACTGAAAGAGGAAGATTTAGATGAGAGAGAAGGAATAAATTTTTGATGCCGAGGGTGGTGAGACCCTGGCCCATGTTGCCCAGAGAGGTGGTTGATGCCCCATCCCTGGAACCATCCCAGGTGAGGTTGGCTGGAGCTCTGAGCAACCCAGCCCAGGGGCTGGACTAGATGAGCTTGAAAGGTCCCTTCCCACCCAAAGCATTTTCTGATTCTGAGTGCCCTGGGTTTGCAGTGTGCAGCAGCACACGCCAGCATTAGGCTGCCTGGGTGAGAGGCAAGGAATTGTAAGAGTTGCCTCTACAGCGATCCCTTCTTTGCCTAACTCTAACACTGTTTGTGAACACCTGATATCCCATCAAAGAGTCCAGCTCCAAGAAAATGGTTTGGGATTAAGAAACACTATACTAATTAACAGATAGCTGCAAAAGAGCTGTAGCCCATTTGGCTCCTTGCAAGCCGAACTCAGATGTGAGCTGACATTCAGATGGCAGCAGCAGTGAACCAGGCTGGGCTGCTCAGGAGCTGCCTCTCTAGCTCAGCCTTGTGCCAAAAGGTAGCCAAGTGCAGTGAAGTATTTTCTAAGCAGCCCTTATTTGTATTCAGAAGTTGAGACTTTCTGGGAAAATTTCCCAAATTAAATGGAAAGCTAATTCCTTTAAGCCATCTAAGGATGATTGACAGGACAAACAGTGGCTACCTGGATTCATCACTGCCTGTCCTCTCCACTCTCTGTCCTCAGCCCAGCAGCTCTTCTTTGTAAAATGACTGGGGTTACCATGTGCCTCTAAAACCCTCTGCCTGAGCCACAGACCAGAGAGAGACTCTCAGCTGTCTGGAAACAACATCATTTGATCAAAACCAGTCAAGAGGTAGCAGGGTGCATCAGCTGGGAGTCGAGGCCGCTGTGTTCTGTTGACTTCTTCTGTGGCTTTTTTTATTGAATGACACAGGTTTCCACTTTGGGGTTTGAATGCCTCTCGCTCGTGGTTTGGATCAAACAGCGTGCTTTGCTGCGGCGCGCAGAGTATTGTGCAAGTGCTCTGCACCAGAGTCTAACACAGAATCAATATGATTTCTGTTACATTACTGTCAGCCTGGCTTCTGTAAAGATTGCAGATCTGCTGGATGAGATGTTGTATGTCTCCAGGGTAGGAGACATTGATGAGAAGGCAGCCAGAACTATTAGACCAATGTAAGGGAAGAGAACAGGGCCCTAGAAATACCTGCAGTTTTCAAGAAAGCATGGCTCCTACAGCTGGGTCTGTTCTCTGGGCATTGAATTCATGGCACCAGGTTTTCAGAAGAGCATTTCGAACCTCACAGGTTCTAACTTTTCTGGTATAACCAGGGGGAATTTCGCAGGTCCATCTTTCCCATGATGTCCCTGTTAGCACTGATGCTGCATTGCATCTGTAGGACATCTGAAAGCCAGAGTGGGACTCCAAGTGTATTTTGGGATACGTAGTGTGGCCAGGAGCCTGGGTTATTCGTTTCCAGCATAGTTAGTGCATGCCCCACAAGGCTGGTGCATCTTGGACATTCCAGGCTCTAAGTCTATGTGCTAGATGGGAGATTTGCAGTTAGTGCTCCATGTTTCCAGGCACATGTGGCTAACTGCATGCCTGCTTTGGGAGTGCACATCCCGATTCCCTCTGGCATTCCCCTCCTAAGAAATACAGCAGCTCTGACCTCCCATTGCACCTCTTCTGGTGCTGCAAAGCCCAATGGCTCTGCAGCTGAGTGAGAGCAGTCCTGCTGCTGCCGTTGCTCCTGATGGGGAACAGCATTTGGAGATGGTTGGTGTTGCAGCCAGTACCAGCTTATATACCTTTGAGCCTGTTTTCCACCACAGCATCCTCTCTGGGCATGTGATAACAGCAGTATCTGAACTAATGAAAGGCTGGCCCCAACAACACTCCAAGCAGATGCCAGGAGCCACATCCCAGGCAACAAGTCCATCCCATGTGATTGAGCTCCTTTGCTCTCTGAGGGTTTTGTCAACACCTCAGTATTATTAAAATGTTGGTTTTAAAGTCAATTTCCTTTTCTTTTCTTTGTAGTTTATAGAGTGTTGCTGAAGACCTTCTCCCAGGCTAAAATGAGGATCAGTTCCAGGTTTGCAGTCATATCAACAGTAGGTTTGTGATTTATTTCTAAGGTGCCTGTGTAATTACCTGTACCCCCCCACACGCCTCCCATTCACACTGAGTTTCCCTGTAGCTAATGAGTCTTCACAGAGAGGAGAAGGAAGAGGACTGCTTGGTTGGTTGGTTCACTAAATCCCCTTGCAAATGAATGAGTTTCTAAAATGAATCCAGCCTCTATAAAGACAGTGTGTCCCCAAAGCTGTCAGGCCTTATTGTAAATGTAAATGGTTCAGTTTTCTTAAATTGGAACACTTCTGCCAAGTTTTGCCAACAGCATCATGTTGATGTTCTTTTTTACACTCTATTTCTGTCTTGGTCGAAGTATTGATGGATTTGTTTTGCCATTATAACTTCTGTCATCTATAGCAGCATGTTGCCTATACCAGGCTGGGTTTGCCCAGTGATGGAAAAGCATACAGCCCCAAAACATACTCTTAAATATATGGATATCTGAATCCAATGCGTGCTGATACTGGGAAACACTTGGAGCAGTGGTTATGCTTTAAAGTTATGAAATGCTGCCTTGGGCTCCAAGTTGAAGTTATTTTTGCCCCACAAAGATGGGACAAGCTTTGTCAACCTAAACCCACGTTTGGATTTCTCTCTGGGATTACATTTTGCACCAGCTGCGCCAGTCTGAGTGTATCTATACATTGCAGAGAGGCAATGGCAAGCAGTACTTGTTGGGGTACCTGGAGGAGGTGTGAGAAACCACTTGGTAGCCCATTAAAGCAGCCACCTGGTCACCAGCCCCATTTGTACAAGATAGCCCAGCGCAGAGTTGGAGACCAACCCTGGCAAATGGATGGTACCAGCTGGTGACCTGGGTGCCAGCCAGCAGCCAGCCTGCGCGCTGAGAGCTCGGGGCAGCCTTTGAACTCTGTCTGAGGCGAGCTGTGCATTGGCCCCCAGCATAAATGAGAGCAGCCTGGAGACTGTTATAAATTACATGACTGCTCAAGCCCCAGAGGCAGTCACACATCTGGCCAGGCTCCCATCAGGGGAGCGGTGCTGGTGGTATTGCTTTGGCTCTGTCTCACAGTTGGACTTCCCTTTACTGGGGTGATCTTCTCATGTCTGCTTATGCTGGGGTTGGGCTATCAGAGCTGGGAAGTCATTTCCATCTTTGCTTTTCTGGAAATATTCATCTTGATGTAAAGTGTTGTCAGCCTCCATGCCTGACCTCTTGCCTGTGATGAGCTCGCTGACTAACCTGTCCTAGGTAGGATCACCCTTCTCTCCCCATCAGCAGCAGCTCTCTTCTGGATTCCTTCACAAGGACCTGCCCCAGTGTTGGCTCTTTTTTCTGCCTCGGCTGCAGATCAAACCCAGCAAAAATGCATTCAGCTGAGCTCCAGGTAATGTGCAGTCTGAGTTTGGACATCCTCTGCCAACATTGTCCATCCTCTGGGCTGGAGTGCTGAGCTGACTGTAGCAAGAGGCTCAAAGCAGGTAGAGGTCACCCAGACTAACGTTCCTTTGCAACCTTGAGCCCTCCTTGTGGGGCTGTGAGGAAGGATCAGGGCCATTTGTGTCTAGACCTGAAATACTGTTCTACATCAGCTGCTGTCTTCTCAGTTTAAAAGATCTTAAGCTTTTACATTCTTCTTTAATCACCTGGAAATGAGTTTTTGAAAAAGCAACCAGGAATAAATACAAACACACCACTGCAAACTAATCACGAGTCCTGATAATGCCACTTTTTCCTGAACTGGGGCATAAAACCGGAATGTCATGAACTCCCCGGTGAACCAAGTGGTTTGAAGCAACATACAGACAGGTGATATAGCTACTCCTGAGGGCAAAAACCCTTTTTAGTTCCCCAGCACAATTTAGACAGAGAAGGAAGAACACAGGTCTGTTGATTGGCAAAGGGCAGTGCCGAGCAGGCTGAGCGTGCCATGAAACCCTTGGCCAGAGCACGGGCTCTGCGCAGCTCTGTTTTCCCCTATGAGTTAAGCAATAAGCAGTCTTGATGTCGGTTTTCTGTTGAGGAGAAGGGTTCATCTTTTCATTTCAGTGCCCCCAAGTATCCTAAAATTCTTCAGCTGCAAGAAAAATAATGTGGAAAAGATGGGCAGAATTGGTTTTGCTGTGGATTCAGATAAACTAATATGACTTACAGTATATGAGCTAATAGATCTCCTTTTATAGGCATAATTCTTCATATCAGATAGGAGTTTTCAAGGGTTAAATGTTCAGAATCTGGAAAAAAAAATGCCTCTACTGATGGAATCCTGTCAAGCTGACAGTCAGGCTCACCTCCCGCATCACTCCCTCATCTCAGATGCTCTAAAAACCTCTTGTCCCAGAACCCAGGGGATTTCCAGGAATAGGAACTGTGAAGTTTTTACCTTCTCAGCCTCATTAAGTGGGAAGTGCAATTGTTCACATAAAGGCTGAGTTGCTGCCCACTGGGCTCCATTCTCTGCCATAGGTTTTGGAAGACAGAAGATATTAATTACAACAACAAAACTTTTATAGACATGCTTTTTCAAGTCACTTTAAAAATATGATAGGAAGAAAGCATGTTCAGAGACAACGCATAGCGAATGGACAACAATAATGATGTAGCACTGACAGAAGTTGCCACAGATTTCAGAGTGTGGGGGAGAATTTCTGAAATACCAGGTTTTTCAGAATAAAACCTGCTTGTTTTCTGCCACTCCACCAGGTGAGTGGTGGGAGTTGGAAGTTAGGAACTAGATGCTGCCATTCCTTTCAGAATACAACATGTTGTGTTTTGGTCTTCCCAAAGAGGCTCACAGTGTGTGGAAATCACCCAGGCTAACATCCCTTTGCAACCTTGTACCCTCCCTGCAGGGCTGTGAGGAAGGATCAGGGCCCTTTGTGTTTATCTAGACCTGAGATACTGTTCTACATCTGCTGCTGTCTTTTCAGTTTAAAAGATGTTAAGCTTTTACATTTTTCTATAATCACTTGGAAATTACTTGGAAACACTACTTCTTCTGGTAGGAAGACATCATCTCCCAATTCTCCTCACCATCTCCCAGTTTAGGTTTTTTTCTCCCTTTAATTAAGGCTTTTAGATTAAAAAGGAATATTTTGAGGAATTTAGACAGTTGTCACAAAAGATTGAAAAGTCAGTTATTGGATATATGCATAACCCTGTTGCAGATGTCTGTGAGATAAGTATCTGCTCTGTGTTGCACATGGGACCAGGCACATGGTGCCATGGGATACCCTCAGTGGTGGAGGGCTATGGCAGGAGTTGCCTGGCCATGCCTGGTTTGTACAGGCCACCTTTCTTCTGTGATCTTAACGATCTCTTCCACTGATTGGAGTGAATATTTTGGGCTGAATGTAGCTCCCAGGAATCTTGTTCAGTTCGAGTGACTTCAGCAGAGCTGGCCAAGGGAGCAAAATTCGGCTGGTTGTATCCTCTGCATGATCTTCTGGAGTCCCCCAGAGGAAAGGTGCTATGGAGGTATGGAAAAATTGGATTTCTTTTTAAGTGCCGGGGGTGCGTGAGAGGGGGAGGAGGTCTGTGCATGGCTATGTCAGCCTGGGGAGTACAAAGTGGGTTCCCATATGGTCACTTTTTAGGATTTCTCCTGTTTCAAATCTGCATAAATGGCCCACTCAAGGAGGCCCAACTATTAAAAACAGCTGACAACGAAAAAGGGGGAGGTGAACGCCAAGAAAGCAGCAAGTAAACTATGTAACTGAGCTGACAGATGGCAAATTAATGTTGTCAAATAGAAAGAAGTACATAAAGCTAAGGAGCACTATGACCAGATTGCTTTCTTGCACATGAAGTCTTTAATCATATGGATATCCATGCTATTTTTACTCTAATGAGATTGGGAAAGAAAAATAAGACTGAGACATCAAATTAAAGATGAATTTGCTTTGAATCCACAAGAAATTGAAGCCCTTGCAGAAAAAAGGAGAATTATTTGCCAGGCAAAATTAGTGTCACAGATGAACTTGTTTGTGCTTCTGAATTTTGACAAGTTTATTTTATTGGTAATATTGCTGTAGTGGAAGAGCGTAATAGCCAGTGTAGATAAGCAGCCAAAGGAAGCTGAGTGAAAAAGGATGTTGATGGAACTTTTTGCCTTAAGGCAAAGGCAAAAAAACCCAACCCCCGAAACCCTTCCATCTACTCATTGGTAAAAGGAGAAAAAAAAAAAAGAAGGAACAAACACTTCTGTTGTAAGATACAACTTGATGAAATGCCAGTGGGCCAAGTGTGCGAACATAAAAATAACTATTTGCCCATCATGACTTTTATACTCGTAATAGGATTTGCTTTGTTCTATGTATTTCTTTAATGGTAAGTGTGAGGATGTCTTTTAATCAAGAGGTTAATGTGGGCTCTGACAACTCCTAAGGTATTCACACCTCTGATTAAAGGGAGAATCGGCCTGTATCTGAGCAAGGAGCTTGGTAAACAAATACATCAATCATGGGAAAATATCCCCCAGTATGTGTGTGGTCAGAGAAAGCCAGCCAAGGCAGTTAAAAGGAAGCAATTTTCCCCAGTGCTTGGAGGTAGGTAATATAAAATAATCTATAATTAAGTTTAATCGTGGCTTATCAGACCTTTCTAGGACTGTGAGCATTGTGGTTAATGTTTAACATGCTACATTTGCTATAAGCTTTCTCCAGTGCCATTTCATTGATACTGCGAGCCCACTTTATTTGGAAGTGGCAGATGTGACAGCGCTGTCTGGAGTCTGGATCTGGAGTTGACAGAGTTCAGGATAACCCCAGCAAGCTCTGATATTATGTGGACTAGTTCATCTGCTAGCAAAAACCAGGTTTGCTCAGTGGAGCTAGTGGAGGAATCCAGTTGGCAGGTGAGAGCCCGGCCTGGTTATTCTGCTGTTGCTCTGTACTGGCCAGATCCAAGTCCTAAGTCTTTCTGTTGGTTTAAGCTGGAAGCTGCTTCAAGCCAGCATGGGGTGCTGGGAGCGAGATACCTGGCGAGAGGAGGAGATGACAGTGATAGTGAGAAGAGAAGGTTGTTGCTGAGCACCAGCTCCAGGATTAGCAGCTTTGCACACTTCATTAAGTACAGTCTTGAAGATATTTTTTTTTCTAAAGGGAAAAATTCACTGAACTTTCAGATACTAATATCATTTTGGCAGCATGTATCCAGCAACAGCAACAAGTCACAAAGCAAACCTTAGCCTGTTCATTCCTTTGAACAGAAACATTAAAAAATGGGAGGCTGATGCGGGAGGGTCTGGCAAACCATCCTAACCCAATCACCACAGTCAGTGCTAACACTGGGAGAAAGCTGGTTTCCTTCACTTTTGCACCAGTAAAAGCCAATAACATTAGGATCTAAAAGGCTTTAGTAAATCAGTTTCTTCAAGGATGGTCTATTAATTTGATGCCATTAAGGATTAAGAGATAAATATGCAGAAGTACACAGTCTGGTAAGCTGTGCTAAAGGGCTAAATGCTAAAATCTCAATCTGACCCTAACAAAGGTTGGTTTAGTGGCCTGTGACCACTGGGACTTCTTAGGAATGTGGCTTCATTTTCCCCAAAAGGTCAGCCTTCTGTACATCTTGAATATTTTGATGTCACTGCAGGGCTGGGTGTGCTTTTCCGAGCTGCTGCTGTGTATTTGAAGTATATAATGTTCGCTTCAGTAGAAGCATAGAATCATAGAATGGTTTGGGTTGGAAAGGACCCTAAAGATCATCCAGTTCCAACCCCCCTGCCATGGGCAGGGACACCTTCCCCTAGACCAGGTTGCTCAAAGCCTCATCCAGCCTGGCCTTGAACCCATTCAGTGCTGGAGCATCCGCAGCTTCCCTGGACAACCTATTCCAGTGTCTCACCACCCTCAGGGTGAAGAACTTCTTCCTAATTTCTAATCTATTATCTCCCCTCTTCCAGTTTGAAGCGATTAAAGCTGCGGAGCTTTTTTCTTAGTGTCTCAGTATTTAACTCAAGCTGAACAAAGTTTTGCAGGCAGAGATTTTATTTTTTTTTCCCATTTCAAAAAGAAGTGCAGTTTGGAGCTAAGTGGGAGCTTGCCATTAATCAAAACATGCCAATTTAATACTGTCAAAATAAATGCTCTTATGTACTGAGATGACTTTTGCATAATTTACAAACTTTAAAACTAAAAAGCACCATCCTGGAGAAAAAAAAAAGCAAACTTTGCTGAAATACAAAATATCCGATCTTAGTTTTGATGAGGAAGTTGGAGAAAATATTCTGGGGAGGGGACACAGTTTGAAGCATGGTTGTCTGCTTTGGCAGTTCTTCGGTGGACTGAAAAAAATGGGTTATTTTCAGAGCTCCCGTTTTTAACCAGCCAAGAGAATATCTGTTGGCTGTTTTTCAAACCTGTCCTCATGGCTTTATGTTTAAATGCCATTTCCCAGTTTTTCGTCCAGGACATCATATTTTCCAGGTCCCTTTGAATTCAGACACATCTGGACTTAGGCAAACCTCCCTCATTTATTTTCACTCTGGACTTGCCGAGCCACGCCAGGGGTTTGTGTGCACAATTTGCAGCCTTCGAGCCTGCGAGTGCCGAGAGTCCTCAGGATCTCCCCAAGGCTTGTGACTCCCCACGGCACTTGGGGATCAACTCCTGGTGCTCTGTCGCTGTGTTTCCATGAAAATATCCTGCCTTCAGCCTGCGAGCAGAGGCAGGCGTGCTGAGAGAGGGGAAGGTGGGAGCCAGAGCCGGACCCCAGCTCGGGCAAGCTCTCCTGTTAGGCACCGAGTTAATGTGAGCACGTCATTTTAAGTCCATCCTAGTGCAGCTCTCTCATTTTAGCCATGTGCTTCAATAGCTTTGTGAGAAGCCTTAGGTTTCTCAGCTCAGGACTTCTCAGCCTGCAGTGCTGGGCTCTAGCATGGTGAGAACAGGATTTTTGTGTGGACTTCAAAGGTTGATCATGCTCCAAGTAACAATAAGAAACTCGCAAGCATCAGAGAAGCGGTCTGTCAGCCGTCCCCACAGTGCATCCAAGGGTTGGTGAGTACAAAGGGCTTTAGGACAGCCTGTTTATCCCAGATGACGAGGCCTGGAGAAGGGCTTGTAGGGTGGTGGCATGGGAAGGGCCTGTGCCCACCTAGCAGAGTGGTCTGCACCTCCCTGCTAGCCCATGGCTTTGGGCTCAGCTCTTCCAGAGCCGCGCATATAAAAATAACAGCTAATAAATAAAGTGTTTGTTATTTCTTTGGCAAAAGGGAGAAAAGCTACAAAGAAAACACCTACAATGGATTTTTTTTTTCTACTTTTTTTGTTCTTGTTACCATGGTTGGATGGGAGCTGAAGGTCTATCACAAAGACGCTTCTTTGGCTTTGGTTTGACACTAGATTTCAGTCGGTCCAATGGAATTTTAATGCTATGGCCAAATATAACATCAAATAATGAAAAACTTCAATGGTAAACATTAACACAAACAGGCATCGAGTATATTAAACATCTTTTAGAATGCAACAGGCCAAATCTGCAAATTGGGAACAGGTCCCTGAGCTGGCACACTATAAAAGCAGGCTTCAGTTTGCCATCTCCAGGACCTGTCGATGGAATACAGTGTATATCTGAGTTCGACTCCATTGCATGTTTAGATTAAACTCTGTGTAGCATTGATTCAGCTGTTTATTTTGGCTACAAGGTGCCGGTGTTCAAACATGGGTGCCTAAATGGGATGTCCATAGCCCAAACCTGCACTAAGGGCACCAAGTGCTTACTTTGTAAGTCTGGCTACTGAGGCCAGCAGCTGAGCCCAAGCCTTGCGAAGCCAACGTTGAAAACAGGGCCAAATTTTTCAGCACTCGTGGCCTGCAGTGTGTGCTTGGGATTTTTCTAGAATGCAGAGTCTCCTGCAGCTCCTGTGGGGTGCAGGTGTGAGGCTGACAGCAGGACCACAGGCAGCCAGCCCCCTCTGGTCTCACAGCACGTCTGCTGCCCCAGGAGAGGCTCACCCCGTGGTGGCTGCCCCTGCAGGGTGTCCTGCCTGCTCTGGTGCACTTACCTGATGTGGTCACCCTCAAGGCATGGACTAGAGACTGGCCAGATCGCTGACTTGTTCAAAAGGCCAGGTTGGATGGGCCTCTGAGCCACTTGCTCTAGTGTGAGGTGTCCCGGCCCATGGCAGAGGGATTGGAACTAGATGAGCACTAAGGTCCCTTCCAACCCAAACCATTCTGTGATTCTATGACAATTTGCCACACCAAAATAAATTCCAAAACTATCACATCTTAAGTTCTGTCCAACTGAAATGCATTTATTTATCTTTGACTGCCTAGGTTTTAACGATGCTACCACGTGTTAAGAGTTGTGATTAATGGCAAAAAAAGCATCAGATGGGGGCTTGGCCATCCAGTTTTGGGGGATGCTGCGTGTTTGTGGTGACCAGGAGTCTGATTCTGGAGAAATGCGCTGGACTGAGGAGCGATGCTTCTGCTTTTCTCTGTAAGTCAATAAGAAATAATGGAATAAATACACCCGTGAATAAGTGCCATTAAAATACTTCCTTAGCTACAGAACCAAGTCAGGCATGACCCGCCCTTAGCATGCAAAGACTCATACGTGTTGCCCGAGCATTACAACCTTCTGAAGGCAACTGGGCTATATCCCAAATGCCAGCTTCCAGCGGGGCTGTTTTCCCCACTTTGATTTATAATTACTGATCACATGGGAGGATGGAGAGGAAAGGCCTGAGTTTTGTTTTAGGTTTTTTTGTTCCTCGTTTAATAATAATTTTGTATTCTGATCTTCAAATCCCAATAGCATCATGTGAAGTAGAGAAACTCGGCAGGGGAGGGGGGAGGAGGGATAGAGGAGGGAGCCAGGGCTTTCTATTTCCATATGGTGAGCCTCTCCTCCTCGTGATCACAGCTTGTCATCTGTCTTCTTTTAAACTTCAGATCCCCTGTAAAAATCTTCCCAGCAAAGAATGGGCCATAAATGTGACACAAAGACAGGGCAAGTGAAGAGATTACCATGGGGTAGTTGTGAAACATGATTTCATTAGAAGATTTCTTTACATGTGGGCATGGACACCAGAATAACCTGAGCCACGGGAACCATGGATTTCTGAAAGCAGGGCACACTGGCAAGAGGGTTACTAACGTTCTGGGGAGATAAGCCTCTGTAATCCCCTTTCGTTTATATGCAGACAAAATGATACACATCTTGCTTACAGTCTGAATTGCAGTCAGACTAAATGACCACCTTGCCTTACCTGATTTTCAAATGGATAATCCCTGTGGCACAGCATAGAGCTGCCAGCCCCAGTGCATCACCCTGCCCATGACTGCTCGGAGTTAACACCCACCAGCAGAAGGACGGAAATTCTTCTAGTTTAGAAAGTTCTGTAAAGTTAACAGTATTGTCATCTCCTGATGTATAGACCATGGCAGAACAGAGAAACACATCCCACCTACTATTCTTGTGACCCACATGCTGCTCATGTGCAGTGCTTCTGAGCATCTTTATTGAGTTGCTTCATGCAAACTGTACTTAAAAAGATAAATTTATTCGTTGATGATCCTATCGAGTGGAACGCAAGTGTCTCTGTAGCTGATTGTCACATGTGCTCCACACGGTGGGTTGGTCACTGGGGGTGCTTGGGGGGACTGTCTGCTACAGCTCCTTTATCACAAAAAACTCGATGTTGTCAGAACAGAACAATTTCTGCAGAAGGGCCTCTTTTTGCTGCTGTGGCCAAGAAGGGTCTGCTCTTGCAGAAGTGTTTGCATGAGTGGTGGGGTGGCAGTGCTGTGGGCCAGGTCTGGTAGCAGGAGTTGGAGTGGCGAGGGGGTGCATGGCCAGAGGCATTCCCGGGGGCAAGCAAAGCTGCCAGAGCCATCTCACACGTGAGGGTGGTTGCCCAATTCCAGTTCTGGAAGGATGTGAATAGGTCAGTGAACTGCATGTGGGAATGCCTGGCTTGGGTCAAGGCTCCGGTGAGACATCCCCCTGCCCTGCAATGCCAGGAGGGCTGGAACCCCTCTGCTGGAGGCCAGGCTGGGAGAGCTGGGGGGGTTCAGCCTGGAGAAGAAAAGGCTCTGGGGAGATGGTGGCCTTCAGTACTTCAAGGGGCAAGGGGCCTGTCAGGAAGATGGGGACAGACTTTTTATCAGAGCCTGTTGGGACAGGACAAGAAGTGATGGTTTTAAATTAAAAAAGGGAGATTTTGACTGGAGAGAAAGAAGAAATCTTTTACATGATGGTTTTGAGAGCCTGGCCCAGGTTGCCTAGAGAGGTGGTTGATGCCCCATCACTGGAACCATTCCAGGTGAGGTTGGCCAGGGCTCTGAGCAACCTGCTCTAGCTGCAGGTGTCCCTGCTCAGTGTAGGGACTTGGACTAGATTACCTTGAAAGGTCCCTGAGATTCTAAGGTGTATTACTGATTTTAGTTACGCTGGAGGTGCACGTGTGCTGACACAGCTGAAACACGGCTTTATGCCCCACAGAAGACTCCAGAGCAGAGCCATCACTTCTGTCTCTCTTTGTCCCATAGATCTGCTATAGAGGAGACCCAGAAGAAAGAAGCAAAAGGTGCAGCAGCCCACTGCTGTGGTGGCACCTGGCTTACGGCTCTTTGAGGACTCGGCCACAGGTGGCTCAGCCTATCCAGGTAGGGTGTTGTGGATACAAAAGCTTCCGTTGGGAGCTGCAACCATGCAGTCCTCCACCTACCACCCCTTCTGCCCCCCCAGCCTTCCCTGGGACAGCACAGCCCCTTCCAGTTAGCAGGTGCCTCTCTTTCTTTCCCTTCCCATCAGTGCAAGCTCAGAGGAAGACATCAGGTCGCCCTGTGCAGTACCTGCTGCAGGCAAATCCAGATCTTCACCCTCGTAGAAACTCCACTGGATGTCCAGAAATCAGGAAACAAAATGCCCAGCTGAGCCAGCCCCACTGGGCCGCAAGCAGCTCGTGCTGTGCCAGCGTTTCCCAGTGCTCTGTTCCGATGAAACATTATACAGAAAGATACAGGCAAGGCATTATGCTCACAGCCTTTGCCAACAAGTTATGTTTTAATGTAATTTAACTGTAATCTCAGAGTGTTTTTGTTAGCTATAATTAGTAAAATATGTCTGTTTTCTGTGTTCCTTGAAGACGTCTGAACTCCTGCCAGTTCCCTATAGTTTTCCTGACATGCAGTGTAACAAGCAGACCACCAAAATGTATTTACCAATAACTGTTTATTTACATTCCATGAAATCTAATAACATTTGCTGCCTTCATTCGGGATAAATGCTGGCCAAAGTGTAAAGCATAAAAAAATAAACACTGCCTTAATTTCTAACCCAGTCCACAGAATATTTTACTTTTGCTCAGTGTGCCCTGCCTGTTAGCATTTTGGCGTTCTGCTGCTTGGAAGTTGGAGGGAAAAAAAAAAAAGTTGAAAAAGTTCTGTAAAGTGTCTTCCTGTTCAGTCCAAAACCTTGCAGGGATTTCCTGGACATTGTATTTTTCACTTCTAAAGTCTGCACGAGGCTGGTATTTCATTTCTTTGTTTCCAGCCCTCTCAAGGGTTTGAAACCATATTGCAGAGATGTCCAGGGCACTAAACAGCGACGGCGGTTGGCGTTGCACTGGTGCCAGCATAAAGCACTTCCCATTCTCCCAGAGTCACTGGCTTTGCTGGTGTAAAAATAATCAGAATTAGATCTGTATCTTGTTACTAACTAAATCTGCTCTTGTTCAAGAAAGTGTAACTGAGGGCAGAATTGTCATCTCAAATCTTAAACAGGTTCCTCTCCTCCTGTATCTGGTTCTGTTTATCTGAGTACATGCTTTCTCAAAGCCCAGCAAATTCAGATGGTGTAGGGAGGAGAGGTCACACACAACAGCTGTGGGCGGTATCTGCAGCTGGCAGGCTGCTGAAAACCCCTTCATGTCAGTGACGTACGGTCCTGGCCCAGCTGAGGAGGTGGGGGCTGGTGCTTCTGCCTGGTTCTCTGATGCTGGTGGGCTCACCCTGGAGAGTTCTAGCAAGCGCTTGTCTCTGAGAGCATTGCAGGAGCCGGATGCACGCGGAGGAGCTGGAGGGACCGTGTCAGGCTGCGCATGGAGTGGGTGCCAGGCTCTGAGGGTGTCTCGGGTGCGTTGTGCTGCAGTCCAGGTGGAGATGGGTAGAGCAGTACACTCTGAATTGAGCAGCAGGATGGGTTTTAGAGGGAACCGGAGTTCACGGGTCACCTGCGCTGGGCTGCGCGATGTGAGCTGAATGCCACCACATCTCCCAGGGCAAGGGAAGCCAGCAGAGCCCGGGTGGCTGCAGCTGCAGGGTGCCTAAAGACCTCGTATGTTTGGCTGCCATTGCTGCTTCTCAGCTCCTGTGCCAGCACCCACTGGCTGCTGTTGCTGAGCTTTGAGCTGTGCCTTGTGTGTGGAGCGTGGACCTGGCACGGCACTGCCCCACCATTCTGCTGCCAGTGCTGGGCTTTGCTCCTGTCTGAAGGGTTCTTTGTAAATTGACCCAGCCCAGTCATCTCTCCCTGCCGTGGGATCTGGGGTGCCCATCACACCATCTAGAGAACATCTATTCACTAGGTCTGAGGTGTGTGAAATCTTGGTCACGTTTCGGAGAGGTAGCAACATGCCTTGGGTTTCAATGGGGACAAAAGTCCCTTTTTTTGGGGTGCAGGATCAGTGCTGTGTCATTAGAGGAACAAATCCCTAGAGGAGCCCCAAACCACAAGTGAGGCCATGGTACCACTGCAGTTTTGGAGAACATATTTTTAAAGCTGGTCCCTGGAAAGCAATCTCCACCTTTCTTTACTTCTGATGTAACTGGTGTTTTGTTAAGGCAGAGGCCATTTGCACTTTTCTAGATGCTTTCAGCTGAAGAGCTCCCTACACTGAGTGTTAACGAGTTAAGCCTCAGATTGAGATTCTCTGGGAAATGCTGGGTAGCCCATTCTGTGATGGACATCATAGGAGACCTTCTCAGCTACGTGTTTCCAAACTGCCTTCATCTCTCTTGTCTCTCTACTGACTTAACTTGAAGGTAAAACTCTCCCTGCCTTCAAATGAGAACAAAATTTCAAAGATTTTGGAGGGTTTCCCTAAAAAATTCCAGGCTCAAAGATAATAAAGGTGAAATTCAAAATCCGGTCCAAGCAAAACCAGATGCTGGGGTGAGACAAGGAGCTTATCCTGTTAGCATCTCCCTCTGAGCACAGCAGTGGTGGCATTGTGCTTTCCCCCATCTACCCAGGCTTCTGGTAGAGCTGATGTATAGGTCCCTTGGGATAATTAAATAAAAAAACCCCTCTGAAAATGACAGGTTACCCATTTTGAGCTTTTCTGTGATTCCCATTTTCTACATTCAGTTTTGCATTGTGCAAGGCTCGCATTGTAGCTGGTTAAATGGTTGTGGAGTGGAGGAAGAAGAGGGGTTCAAAATGCACTCAAAAACTCAGAGAAGACTCTTCTCCTGGTGTCCGCCCTCGGCAGGCAGCGCCCGCCGCAGCGTTCCGGCATCGTTCCGGCGGGATGCTCGGTAACTAGAGCTGTGAGTAACTCCAGAAGCTGTTCCCTGCTAAAACCAATTTCTGAAAGCAGAGCACTTTTGAAGATGGCAGTGTTATGTGATGGGGATGGAGGTGGAACCTCCATGAGCACATGGGACTGCTCCTGGCCTCCCAGTGCCTTCCCACTCAGCCCAGTGCAGGGTCGGCAGCTGCCTCTGGTTACGGTTTAGTGGAAGGTTTCCTGCTCTGCTAAACCGCTGGGCTCAGCCAGTTGGGGAGCTGCCTTGTGACCCAGCCACCAGCCAATCAGCGGGGCTGGTTTTGAGTGTTAAATGTTGCTATAAAGAGTCTGGACAAGTTAGAGGCCAAGAATATTTTATGGAGGTAATTACAAATACTGAGGAGTGAGGTGGGGGGCAGAATACAAAATCGGGGTGTGCTGAGAGAAGGGAAAACAAGCCAAGCACTTTCATCCCGTACACATGAACAAACAGCAGTTGCTGGGCTTAGCAAAGAAGTGGAGTGGGAGAGGAAAGAACCCGGGGGCTTTCGGATCACGTGAAATTTTTTACTTTTTTATTGAGACAAAGGCTGAAAATGCCAAATGAACCCCTCAGTAGAAGGGATGTTTCCTTGACTGGTGGGGATGGAGTCACAGGGATGTGACCAAACCCAGCTGCATTATAGCACATTGTGGTTCTTTCTCAGTTAGGCAGGAAATGTCTTGATTTGCTCGGTGTCCAAGTGACCACAGCAACCTGTCATGACAACCTGAGCCCATGGATGGTGGTAGGAGATTTGCAGAGATTTCAGTACCCCCAGCCTTGTGCCCGTGGTGCAGCTTTGCCAATTTCAGCAGCACCTTGGGACCATCGAGCAGGGCAGGAGGCCAGAGCCAGTCTGGGGGTTTGTTCCTGAATTTGTGGGGTTTTGCTGAAGAAGCAGCACATTTTTCTCTAGTGTGAGACATTGCTGCTCAGCTTTTCTACTCAGTGTTTAAATACTGTCTAGATTTTCAGATATTCCCAGAGGACAGAAGTATTTCAGTGCACAGAAACAGGTTTTAGCTGAAACTGCAGCATGACAAAAATTCTAAATGAAGTACCGCAAGAAGATTGAATTATTTGAATTTATTTAGTCTCATTAAATTAGACTGGTCCCCTTTCTTGGGTTGAAATGGGGACTCTCGGTGGAGGTGTATGGAGAGCACAGAACTGGACGGGCTTGAAAGGTCGCCCAGCTGAAAGTCCCAGTGCCCCCAGCTGAGCATCAGCTAAATCCCTTCGTAAAACACTCAGCAGAGGAGGTGGAAAAAGTAGGTCAGGCTCTGCTCACAAATACACCTCTTACATGTCGCCAATTCTAATGAAATTAAGGAATGAATCGGTATTAAAACCTGGGCAAAGGAGATCAAAACTTGGTTGAACTCTCATAGGGAGAGCGTGTCCAGCTGCATCTACTGGCTAGTCCATGTCTAAAAAAGCTGTAGAACTGAAGTAAAATAGACCTGTGTATTCCTAGAGGGGAAAAAACCCAGCAAAAGCAAAGGGAAAAAACCAACCACCTTCATGCAGCATTTGGTGCGGACATGGCCCTGGAGCCTCTCCTTGTCTGTGCCCCCACCCTCTGCTCCTCGCTCCCTCTTCCCAACACTCCGGCTATTTTTCGATGATTTATTTCACAATCAAAAGCTGCTCTGCGAGAAAAAAAAAACAACAACCCAAAAAGCTGTCTGACTCATCCAAGCAGGACCCAGTCGAGGTTGGATGCGAACGCTGGGAAAACAGCGCGGGGTTAGGAAGCAGCTGCCGGAGGAGCGTTTCTGGGATGTCGTTTCAGCCCTGACCAAAGTAACTTTTTTTTTTTTTTTTAAAGTACCCCGACAATTAGTGGTAAAAAGGTCACTAGTAAAAATGAGCTTTGTGGTTTTGCAACTTTGCATTAAAAAAACCACCACGCTTCTGGCACCGCATCCCCCGGTTGGCAGCCGTTCCGCAGACCGAATTGAATAAGCATGCAGGCTGAAAAGCCCGTTCAGCTTGGTCCCTCTAGGTCAGGCGTTGGTTACGTTAGCAGGGTACTGGGGAGTTTGCATTGCACCTGCCTGCAGTACAGCTGGCTGGAGAATTCAAACAACAACAGCAAAAAAAAAGGAAAAGCAGGGGTTTAGTGTTCCCTTAGTCCCAGCTTCTCACTTGCCGTGAGCCCTGGAATATATCGTTTACAATTAAAATATAATGAAATCAAAGGTGAGATCATTTCAAAGTTACTGACCCTAGTGTTTAACGGGTTGTGAATGTTTTCACAAAGGCTGAGGTGGTAGAAATGTTTTATTCCATATTCTTTATCCTTCAGAGACCTCAGAGTAATAAACAATTAAGTTGAATTCAAACTAACTGTGGATAGCACAAATTCTCTTTTATTGGGTGTCCAATACATTGCCTTCTCCTTTGTGCTCTTAAAGAATGGGACCTGGGCTTGAGGGTCTGATGAAAGCACCTGAAAATTACAGTTCCACCTAAGGTTTTGCATGGAGAATTTATATACAATACAGCCTGGAAAGGATCTGCTGCTGTCTAACGGTCCGGCATCTCAAGGACTTCCCAACTGATGTTATTTCAGGCAAGTGCATCAGGGGTGGGGGCTTGTTAACGCATTTAGGACCTGTCTGAAGCTTCACTGAGCTTCCTGGAAGAAGCAGCAAGCTGTTGTATGAGGTGTTGAACTTCCAAGCCTAGTTTCTTTTGGATTTTGTCTTCCTCGTGGTCTCGCCACAATTTCCTCTTGTCTCCGTGACATAACCTGGCTGCTTCCCTCTGTAGTTACATCAGTGACATATTTTTACCAAAAAATGACCCCTGCTGATGGCCAACCTGCTCCATCTTTGGACTAGCTCTGGTCTAGAAGTGAAATTTTGTTTTCTAGGAAGTTTTTAAAAAGATGTAATCCATTTTCTTCCGAATGGGCCAGATGACTGGCAACATTTTGGTGGAACTCCAGACACATGGGAAAGCAACAGCAGCAACAATTTTTTTCCCTTAACAGACTAGAATTTCATTTCTATGCTTTCAAAGAAGGTCATGATGGGATCCATAGCAAAACAATTAAGTAATATAGGCAAAATCCTGCTGGGTCTGGACTTGCCCAGATGAAAATGCACTGGAGGGCACAGTGTGTTGGGTCCAAGGACACAGCTCCTCATCGTTTCTGCACCAAGCGGTTCCCACCGTTGCAAGCAGGGTTTGATTCGGACAGCACAAAGGACAGCACTGCCACAAACAGCAAAAATATTTGGGAACAGCTCTCTAATGCAGTTAACAGTCATTCAGTGAGCAGCAAGATGAGAGAAAGCTTCTCAAGGGGAGAAGGTTGGGGTATCGAGGTTTGACACATTCACTGACTGCTATGCAAACCACAAGGGGTTGATCGCAAGCCCAAATTTTGTCTGTGGTTTTTGTAATTTCTTGGTAACTTTCTGAAGCACGGCGATGCAGCACGAGTCAAGAGTGATGTATTCCTCTTGCAAGCAAAGCCTAACACAAAGGGAGCAGCCAGCCTGGGGGAACGTGGATGCTCCAGGCCAGGTGGAGCAGGTTGGGTTGGAAATAGCTTGAACCAGGTGCTGGGGTCCACCACATTACCAGGATCCAAATTTGTGCTGGTAGCAGAGTCCTTGTGCTTCAGCACCGCAGACCAGTGCTTGAAATCCCTGTTAACAGCTGAGTGATGCTTAGTAAAGGAACGAGCTGGTGAAGCTGTAGAAGAGGCACATCTTGGCTTGGCCATTTCACCCCTCACCTCAGGGTGATGCTTACTCTGTGGAGCACAGGGATCAGCGCATGAGAAGAGGAAAAAATTATCTATTTTCTCTCTTGGTACCACTTCCTGGGGATGAGGAGATGCCCTCCCACCCAGCTGTACCATCCACCTACGCCAGCAGCTTAGGAAAATGGGGAAATTCATTAAAGCATCGAGGTTTGCCCTCACTGCTGCAACTCCGGCAGGTTTTGTGGCGGTGCTTGGGGGAGACTCGCGGTGCCATTGTCCGTCCAGATGGAAATGCCTCAGAGCAGGTGGGGGCTGGTGCTGGGGAGAGAGGGGAGCTCAGGTCGGGCCATCTCCTCCTGCTCCCAGCCTCGGTCGCTTTCAAGATGCTCACTGCTCTTCTTTCATCTCTTGGATTCAAATCCACCATAATAAATAAAATTCTTCCTGTCTGAAAGATACATTAATTTTGGTGGTCTCAAAAGTAATGAAAATAAATACTTGACTTGGCATGCGGAGGCCTGACTGGAGCGAGGAGCAGAATGTGTGTACTTGGAGCTGTTTTTACAAGAACATAAGCTGTGGAAAAAGCTTGGCTTCTAGCTCGTGGGCTCTGTATGTCTGAGGAGAAATGGAGATTAAAGTAAAGTTCAATCAAACACACAGAAACATTGTCAAATACGAGGTTTTCTATCTGTTTAAATGCTTTGAAAACCTCACATCAAAGCTTCGCAGGGGGAGGCACCATCTGAATTCAGGCAGGATGGCCGGGCCAGCCCTGGCACAGCGCTGGCTCTGCTGGTGGAGAGGTGGCAGGGCTGGCCCGTGTTCTTCCAGCGCTTTTTCTAATGCATATGGGGAAATTGCAACAAACCCAAGATTAACTCAATAAAAGAGAACCTCAAACCACCATTCACTGTAGCTGCAGTTGTCAGGAGCCTGATCCTGCAGTGCTGGGGTTGAGCTGCTGGGTGCAGGTACAGGCAGGGAAGCTGCTGGGCTGGGCTGAGCTTGGCACAGCACTGCTGCAGACCCACTTGCGTGCTGGGCCGCCCTTCTGCATGGAAGGATTGTTCTTTCAATTAATTATTTTTTTCTAAAGGTGTTTTGTATCCCCTAGCTAATGACTCTGTGCTAACCAGTGCTGGCCCCAGGATCATTCTTCATGCTGCAGCAGCAGGAAGGGCTGGGAGAGCAGA
>VWZY01006553.1:151192-189234 GCA_013399075.1 Chloroceryle aenea | reverse complement strand
CACTCTCTCAGTGAGCTGCACGCATCCGGGCTCCGCCAGACGTCTGCTGCTGCTGGGGCAGCACTTGCTGCAGGTTAATGAGAGATGCAGCTACACTCAGGTAGGATCTGTATACAGGATTCATTCTCTGAGCCCGCTGATTTCCCTTCTCTGGAAAAGCCAGTAGAGACCATGGTAGGCTGAAAACAACAGTGGTTCTTTCAACATTTCTGGCAATACTTTAGGCTGTATTTCAGTGACTTGTTATTTTGATAAACAGCCTGCATGCCAAGACCTTTTCAGGTGAAGAAGCACACGCTCAGCATTTCCAGAAGCTGCAGCATCACATTTGGATGCGGAGTTCTGTGATTTCATCTTCAGAAGCTGCTTAGTTTCATTATAATGTTGTTTTGTGCTGGTTGTGTTTTGAAAAGTTGGCTACTGTGGTGGACCCAACCCATGACAGGGTTGAGAAAGGGTCAGTTTAGATACAAAACATCCAGAAAAACCAGCTGCAGGGCTGGGAGCTCACTGTGTCAGCTCTTTTCAGCACAGGCAGCTCAGCAGTGATGACACAGCACACTCTTAGGAGAGAGATAGGACACTTGTACCATCTGTTTGGGGTAGCAGTGTAACTTCTATAACCAGGACCATCCAACCTGACCAAAGGAAGTTACTGGTGGAGGCCACTCCTAAAACAGGGGCATTCATGCCTCCATCCAAGTAGCAGCCAGACAGTATGGCCAGGGAGGTTGAGGCAGAACATCGCTTACTGGCAGATGATTTTGTTTGGTTATGGTGGGTTGTGTCTCTTCTTCACCATTTTCTGTCTTCCAGTGATTGCCTCCAAGTAGTCAAAGATCTTAAAATACCATACCAAAAAATGAGTTAAAATAGGAAAGTCAGGGGACAAAAAATATACACATGGTACTAGAGAGGTGTCTAGTTGTTGAACAAGCCACCAAGGGAATTAATTTAAATGTCGGGAGGTGCATGACTTACCTAAAGCTGTTATTCCTTACCTGTGAGATGGTACCTGCTGTGGCCTAGGCACACAGCTCTGAGCACAGAAGGAATGGCACCGACTAAGTGGAGGCTACTAATTCAGACACAGAAACCACACGGTTGCCTGCTCTGGAGTTGAGGCAAAGGCTGGGCACAAGGTGAGCCGCCCTTATCCCACTCGCCTCCTTGTACCCCCTGTTCTCACGCTGCCTCCCAGTCTGCGTGTGACTAAATGGGACAGGAGCTTTAGAAGTGTAATTTCAAGCAGGTTAATTCAAGTTTTCAACAAAGAATTTAGCCCCAATGTTCTGGGCCAGATGCTGCTCATTTTTTTTGCTCAGCTTTGGGAAGCAGAGGAATTAATCAGGCTGTAAGTACACTGATGCAAAAAGAGCTGGAGAGGAAAAAAAATATTAATAAAAGTTACAGCGCTAACAAATACTGAACCACTGACCTTTGATATATGAAGCAAATGCTTCATCCACTCGCCCATACGATGTTTCATTACCAGCCATGGGAATTTACAGGTGTTAAATTAGCTGCAAGATAGCTCCCAGATTGTTGCCTGACTGTAGTAGAACATATTGAAAAAGTTAATAAGGAACTGAGCAGAGAGGCTGCAGAGTTCAGACAAAACCCACTTGCCAGTTCAGTCTCAGGTCTTCATCAAGCTCAGTTCCAGCATAAGCTGCGATTTTATGGTAACTCTGTTTGTTCCCTTTCCTCAGCCTGAAGGACAGCAGCCACCAGAGAAGTGCCTACGGCCAGAGAAATGAAGCCACGAGAGATGACAGCGAAGGGCCTCGTACTGCTGTACTCAGATGTCACATTGACTTATCTTCTCTGATGGTTTTTTAACCTTTTTTGCTACAATTAACAGATTATCATGCTTTGGCCAGCTCTTCGAGGTAATCATTGTTTTGTCTCTTGGAGGTAAAATCATGTTTTAGAAATAGGAGTTACAACAGGGGGCAGGAAGGGGAGATGAAGTGGGTTCGAGATTTTACATTAATAGGACCCGGACACTTCAATATCTTGTCCTTAAAACAAGATCTGGTGTCCTCAGAAATCCCTTGGGATCAAGCACCAAACTCACTTGCATGTAATAATATGAATAATTCAGCAGCATCAAGTCTTCAGTACCCATCTCACATACACCAAAAATAGGGAGCCCTGGTGCCATCAAGGGCAGCAGAAATGGCAAGAAAAAGTCAGGGCCAGGGCGGGGGGTAAGAAAAAACTAGAGGAGGAGTTTCAGGAAACCTTGTTGAAGATCCAGTGTGTGCTCAGAGCACCACCAGGCCTTTCTGCTGCCCAGACCATAGTGTTACAGGCCAGTTTTTGTGGTGAGAGAAGAGATGAGGAGGTGGCTCATACTTCTAGAGACCCTTATGCGGATAAATAGTCAAACCAGGAGGCTTTGAGTGAATTGGAACAGAAGCAGTAAACAAAAGAGAAGAAAACCAAGGTAGGGAGAGCAGATTCACCTGGTTATTCCTCTGTCCATTTTTTGTATGTGTGTGAAATCAATTCTGTGGCTTTGTTTGCACACCGAGCCTTAATGGCTTCACCACCAGTGAAGGTGGGGCACTTTCCAGTAAGATGGAGAGCCCTCAACTGGGCAGTGGGAATGTGGAGCAGATCACTAAATTAACGAGCAATTACAGCTCTAACTCAGGGAGATGAGACCACAAATCAAAGCAAAGGAGCTGGGGTAGGAGGGGAGGGGGCAGCCGTGTCCATCTGCTGACATTTGTGTTGCTGACTCCATACGTTCTCCTCAGTGCCACAGAGAAGCCACATGTTGTTCTGTAAATACACTGCTCGTTTTCCATAAACAGTCATGCAGTGATTTTAAAGCTAAATTAGCCTGTGTGCATCGTGCACCGTCCTCCTGTAAAGAGGCAAAAATGTAACAGATGGGAAAATATAATAAAGTAATTTTATGATAGTTGCAACAAGCCAAGAAACTATAAAATGGCAGCAGATAGAAATTAAAATTATAAAATGTATGCAGTGTTAGCTCTTTTCACTGGTGCAGAGCTGGTTGGTGAAACCAGAAGACAATATCCAAAAGTCCCAAAGGCAGCAGCCTCTGATTCCCACCTCGTACACCAGTTGCACCCCCGGAGAGACAGCAGGATGCCCCAGATTCGTGAGGGGTACAGCCAGGGTGGGCAATAACAAGCATCCCAGTGCCGTTTGCTCGCAGAGAGCTCCCAAGCATGGAGGAACTGTTCTGCATTTGCTATTTCCTGCTGCTCAGGGTTGCCTTGCTGACCCCTCTCCTGGTAAATGAAACACCTCTGGCAGTGCAGTGAGTTTGATTAAAACCCAGGAAATATAAGAGGTAAGACGTTTTCAATAATGCCTTCAAAACTGCGGCCTGCACCCTTGGCCCATGACTCGCCCAAGTCAGAGGAGATGGGGTAAGTAAGAGAAGGGCACACTCATCCTTCATTCTCTGTGAAATCAGGTTTGGAATGAATCTCAACTGTTTTCCTTAATCTTTCTCCTGTACTTTTGGTTTGGGTTTGGGTTTTGTTTTGTTTGTTTTTTTTTTTCCCTGTGTTTTAAACAAAAGTTCTATATGATTTTCTCTTACAGTGTCTCCTGGGGGTTTGCATTTTCTCTGCTCTTTAGCACTGAATCACAGTATCTTACGTTTATATGGTACCCGAAGGATCCCAAAGCATGCAGAAATTATAAGCCAAATTTTGCTCTTGGAAGCATGAGCTCAGCTCATACCACAGTTAATGGGAGGTGAGCACAAACATCTAAAGGGAAGAATTTGCCCTTTCAGACAAAGAGAGATCGTTTCACCCACTGCTGAAGCACAGCTGCCTGTGAGGCAAAACATGGCAAATGGTTAAAGGTTCAGACCTAGGAGGTGCTGATCTCTATCAGCTCTTGAAGACAACGAGACCTAAGGATAGTCAACACCAGCAGTGGGGTGCTGAGCTGTGTTTCATTTGTCTCCAGGCACTGTCTCATCAATACGCAACTTTCCTGGCTTTTGCAGACTAAAAATTAAAGGACTCTTAACATTAACTTTCTTTCTTTCTATTTTGAACCAAACTGGACTTTTCAACTTGAAACATTTAATTTAGGGTCTTTTTAAGGCCAACATTTGCAGGCTGGGAAGCCTGAATAAAGCCCTTTGGTGGCTGTGCAGAAAGCATCGTGTCAGAGAGCTGTGCTCTTTCTCCTTGCACAGCTGACAGGAGATTTATTTGCACACCTAGAAATTCTGTATCATTTTGTTGTTGTTTTGGTTTGGGGTTGTTTTTTTTCTTGCTCTAAAGACCTTCAGGTGGCAGAGGCAGGTGATTGGAAAGGGAGTTTAAGTTTCCTTCACTGGCACTGAACGGGGTGTCAGGTTAGGTGATGGTGGCTCACGGCACATCAAGCTGGCTGATGCCCTCCCTTGCCTCTCATCCACTACCTGATGGCTCAGAGAAGCAGAGAGGCAGATCACAGGTTTAAATCCCGTGTCCAGCACACCAGCTATCAAAGTAGAAAATCCCCTCCCATGCTCTTGTTTTCCTTCAGTTTTGCTAGTGATGGCTGACTTTCCAACTGCTCTGAGTTCTTTTTTGGATAACCCATCCCCAAGATGCAATCCAGATGCGTAGCCAACTGCCTTAAACCTCTGAACTGACTAAACCAAATTATATAAAAACTTCTGAGTTTGCAAAATTGAGTTGGGAATCTCAAGAAAACAGGCGTGCTTAGGGGATTTCCAGCGTTTCCTCCTCCTCCTCAGGTTGGCAGTATCACAGAGCAGCCTCTTCCCGTGGTGTTCTGGCACTCGGGGGCTCCATCCCAGCCAGCAGAGTCATTTGCAAAGGTGCCCAAAGTTACAAAATCATGAGGGGGAAAATGTTATTTGGCCTCTTCAGAGCACAGAAAGCTTCTTTTAAGCATGGGACAAAATGATGGCTTCTTCTCCAGACAGGTCCCCCTTTCCTTGAATCTTCATGTAATGGTTAAATAAGGAGACTAGTGCTGGAAAGTGAGTGCTGCAGGGATCCGAAAGCAAAACCAGAAGGCTTTTTATCCTCCTGTTTCACTAGTGAATGGACATTAACCGAAAGCCAAGAGCCATATTGAAGGAAAATTGGAATAAGGAGCCAAGACCAGCTCTCATGAAATGTGTCCCGCCCTTCATCGGTGTAATTAAAACCCTGAGGGCAAACTTAAGCACTGGGAGCACCTGAGGGAAGCCCCAGGGTCTCAGCTGGTAGGCTCAGCTACTTGGTGGCATTGGCTAGGGCAGTTTGGCACTTTGCTAAAGGCAAATGCAGCGCCACTTGCATTTGCAGGGGAGCTCTTAACTCTCCCCAAGCTCCTTGCTTTAATCCAAAACTCAGACTAAGCCAGGGCCAGGTCACCTAATACATTAAGGAGATGCACCCATTCCCATCCTCCCACATAATTCTGCTCTTGGGAGGACAAAATTCCTTGCTGTGCTTCAAGTAGGGATGTTCATACTCCACCGGTTAAGACTTATCAGCAGCGCCTGGTAACTAGCCTCAGGATCACTGCCAAACCAGCACAAATCCACAGGAACTATTTCAGTTCAAATCCGAGGCTGAGCTGAATAAGGAGCGTGCGTGCGCACACGCACAGGGCTGCTGTGGCTTGGCAGATGAGCGGCAGCTCATTAAGTTGCAATAACTCAATCACCCACTATCATCCCAATCTCTATTCTCTAACACGGTGGTTTGATTTTTTCAAAGGCTGGGGGAGAGCTTGCAGGTCCCACGGGCAGCGGTGGGGCTCGCAGGTGCTCCAGCCTTCTGAAGATCAAGGAGCTTTGTCCAGACGGCTAAACACAGCCCCGTGCCTGGTTCGGGGTACCCGGGTTTCAACACCCGGGCACTAACCTCCTGCATCAGCAGCGGCCACGGTGACCGTGTTAGAAGAGCTGGTGGGATGAGCACTTGTAAAGAAAGCACAAAGAAAGGGGCTTGGTTTTGAACTGGGAAATGCAATACTGGCCCAAATCATGGGGGATGGGGCAGTGGGGGAAGAGAGGGNGCAGTGGGGGAAGAGAGGGGGGGGCCTGACCTCGGTGTGACTCCACAAACCCTAATGTCTATTTATCGTTGTCATTCCGAGCTCTCTCTTTAGGCTTACAAATGCAATGAACCAGTTTCCCTGAGATCATGTTTTAAATATACTGCCCTGAGGCTACTCTTTAAAATTCAAAACATTGGAGGACACACAGAGAGGGCGTTTGGAATCATTTTTTTTTGACAAGCAGAAATTCTCCTTGACAACCTGAAAGGTGAGCACCGGGAAGCCCTGAACCCCACACATGGTGCAGCACAGCACCAGAACAAGACCACAAAAATGCAGTTTTCTCATAAGACACCAACTTTTCATCTATGCAATTTGCCCGCAAATCTGAACCATGTTGCCAAAGGTTCAGAGTGGAGATGGCGGGGGGAGACTATTTTCACAGCCTGCTTCAGCAAGCCGAGGTCCAGAAAACCCCAAAGCAAGGTAGGCAAGAGTTCAGATGATGGGCATCCTCCTTTCCCATCTTATGCACTGGCCATTCTGGCTGTCAGGATTCAAAGCATGGGCAGAGGAAACACAGGCAGGTGGTGGCCTGTGTCTTCCCGTAGAGCACCGTGCCTCCGTCCCTCTCCACGCAGGGCTAAGGCAAACTGGCACCGTTAGAGCAATGATTTCAGAGTTCAGTCAAAGCTCTGCCTTTCTGCCAGCAGCCATCCCAGTGGACAGACTGTATACCTCTAAGTGCTGCTCACTTGCCCTCTAAAAGGGAGAAAATAACTTAGAAAAGCAAAAAAAAAAAAAAAGCCCAAGCTGTTAGGAGTTATATTACCTGCACCAGCTGAATTTAATTAGTACCACAAGCACAACAAATATTTAAAAGGTCTAAAAAGCCGTGAAGGGAAATGTGCTTTCCTCGGAGAGACCCCGTAGCTCGTGCGCTCCGTGCACAACAGTGCTGCCACGAGTGACTCGTGCTGGAGACGCTTCACACAACCGTGGGGCTTTGTAATCACAGCCTGAGCTGCAGTATGGAGGCAGGAGGTGGAGATTTTGGTCCAAATCAGAATTTTCTTGTCCTGTCGCTGTGACCTTTCCAACCTCTGGCCCCTTTCTAGACACCTGGTCCCTTGTACTCTGCTCACTGTGAGATCTCCCTTAGCTCTGCCTCTGGATGGGAGGAAAGATTTTTCCTCCAAGGGGATAAAACCTGAAAAATCAGCAACAACAAGCAGCAGGTAGAAGTTCTGCTCAAGACCCAAGAGCAGCACAGCAGCCCCAAGGAAGACACCAGGACATACCAGGTAAGTTGAACCATTTCTGTTGTGGCACTGGGCTTTGGACAAGGTGGGATGGAGAGACTCTCTGCAGCTCTTAACACACGCATAGAATCAGGTAGAAACCAAAGATGTCTGGCCACTGGGATAACACCAACACCTTTACTCTTACTGGGCTTACATTGTGTGTGTGCATAGGTGTGTGTATACTAGGCCCTAAACGTGTAAGGGCAATGGATCTCTTAGGGACGGGCACAGCAGAAAACAGCCTCAGCATCTCTTAAAAACCTCATGGTAGGACAATATTACTGGTGGGGAAGCAGGCCTCACAGCCTTGGGGACTCGGGTGATGTGGGTTGTGACACTGTCCCAGAACATGAACTCGGAGCATCCAAAGAATTGTATTAGAGCATATAGAGTTGACTTGGATAGATCGGATTGATGGGCCAATGTTAATGGGATGAGCTTCAACCAGGCCAAGTGCCAGGTCCTGCACTTGGGCCACAACAACCCCATGCATCACTAAAGGTTTGAGAAGTGTGGCTGGAGAGCTGTCTGGGAGAAAAGGATCTGGAGGTTCTAACTGACAAGCAGCTGAATATGAGCCAACAGTGTGCCCAGGTGGCCAAGAAAGCCAGTGGCATCCTGGCTTGTATTAGATATAGCGTGACCAGCAGAAGTAGAGAGGTGATTGTCCCCCTGTGCTCATCACTCGTGAGGTCACACCTTGAGTACTGCATCCAGTTCTGGGCACCTCAATACAAGAGAGATATCGAGGTGCTGGAGCGAGTGCAGAGGAGACAGTGGAGCTGGTGAAGGACCTGGAGAATAAATCTTCTGAAGAGCAATTGAAGGAGCTGGGGCTGTTTAGTCTGAGGAAGAGCAGGCTAAGGGGAGTCCTCATCACTCTCTACAACTCCCTGAAAGGACATTGTAGAGAGGGTGGTGCTGGTCCCTTTTCACAGGTAATTAGTGACAGAACAAGGGGGAATGGCATCAAACAGCAACAGGGGAGGTTTAGACTGGACATTAGGAAAAAAAATTTTCACAGCAAGAGTAGTCAGACACTGGAATAGGCTGCCCAGGGAGGTGGTTGAGACACCATCCCTGGCTGTGTTTAAGGGTCATTTGGATGTGATGTTGAGGGATATGATGTAGGGAACTCTACTTTGTAGAGTTGGGCTGATGATTGGACTCAATGGTCCCAAGGGTCTTTTCCAACCTGAATGATTCTGTGACTAGTGATGTCAGAGTAGTTTTGCAGCCCTGTCTCCAAACAGTTCAAGTCCCTTATCACCAGCACCACTGGACTACACTTCCTTGTCTGAGCTTGCTTCCCAGTATCCATGACCATTGCAAAGGGTCAATGACCAACATCATTACTGTACCATGCTGGGTGCCAAGCCCAGTCCTGGCATCATTACTGCATCCAGGGATACTTTCCCCTTCCCTGAAGAGCCACAGGGCACCTTCTGCTAAATCATACCCAGGATCATGAATTGCAGGGGACTGGGGAGAGCCGTTGCTGTGTGGGGAACATCACAAAATGAGCTTGATTCATCAACTGTTTCTTGCATCCTTCCACCCATCCCACTTCTGTGGAAACCCTGCTGGGAGCACCCATCATAGCAGAAAGGCTGCAGTAGAATGAGATGTTGGTGCAGGCAGCAAGGACACAGTGCTAGCAACAGCTGCTCGCTGTGCTGCATCTCTCAGCAGTGAAAGATGAGCTTTCAATACTCTACCAGAGCAGATGTGGAAACATGCAGCACAAGCAAAAGGCCAAGCAGAAAGGCTGGCTGCCCAGCAAGGAGCTGTGATATTTACTAGCCTGGGATGATAAAAATCAAAATAGCTCCACGTCTGAGCAAACAGGAGACATAAACAGTGCAAGTGATGAAGGCAGCGCAGGCAGCCTGGGAGTATCTGGTGTTGGTTGTTGCAGCCTCTTCCAGAAACCACCACGTCCATGGAAAGCGTCTCCTTCATGGCAGCGAGCTCTGCAGGGTCCCTGCGTGGGATCGAAGGAAACGCGGGTCTCTGGGAAGGAGCAAGCGGGCTCCTGCAGCACATACCGGCAGGAGGGGAGGAGGGGAGCTGCAATCCCACGGTCTCACAGGACTCTGCAGGCGGGGAGGGTAGGTGGATTTCATGCCACACACAGGTTCACCACTCTGCTCAAGCTGCCTGGACCTTGGGTCTAAACAAGAAGCCACTGCACATTATGTCCTGATTTACTTCTTAAGTCAGATGGGTGAGAAGTGGGGAATTTGAGGAGATTTTGGTTTATCTCCTGTTCCTGTTTCCTGCTGCGACTAAGCACATCACACTAACACAGTTGATCTAACACAGCTACTCATGCCTCAGGGCAAGGAGACGGAAGGACTCCAGGCTTGTGCTGTAGAAGCATATCCAGGTGGTCTCCTGAGGCTCTGCATTGTGATCCTTCTTCCTCAGGTCGCTGTGCCACAGCTTGCTCAGGATGACCATGTGCCACATGGGATACGTAGACCTCTGGCTGATGCCACATCACACACACAAAAAGGGGCATTTCTCTGCCATGTGGTTGACAAGATTCTGGAAACTGCCTGATGGACAAGGATCTGAGCAGTCCAAGTCCTTTCTAAAATTAGAGTCAGGGGGTCACTTGCAGAAATGGAAGAAGAAAGGGGCTTTTTTCCTGCCCTCTGATTCTATTTTAATGAAACTATATGACACGGTATGTGATTTAACATGCTCTACATACCAAAAATGAAGTGAGTATAAAAGAGTCATCTGTCTGGGGAGAGAGTCTGCTAAAAAAAGAACCAGAATGGGTCAAAAGAACCATGCAAATAGTTAAACAAGACTCAGTTTGGTGCAGTTTGGCTCTGTTTACAACCAACACATGGGAGCTCTGGGCAAAACCATATAGCACTAGTTATAGGCTCATCTTGTCAGCTTAGAGATGGAAAAGACTTATTAGGTCATTGAGTCCATCCCACCTGCGAGTGAAGGATTGTTCCCTGCAGAATTTTCTCTATTGCTTTGTACAGTCCAATTTTAAATGATCCAAGCGATGTGGTCTCAGCCACTTCCTTGGGGAGATTCTTGCACAGATACATTTTGTTTAACCCAATCTTTTAAATTATTAACTCTTTTTTTTCCCAGTTCACCTCATGTTTGCATTTTCTGTTTCAGCTCTCTGAAACATGAAGTTTCATTTTATGTTTCTCATGTACTGCACTTACACAGTTACGGCCACACAACCATCACTGCTGCCTGCTCTGAAACACAGCATCGTGTCCAGTGGCTAAAACCATGATAATAACGTAGTGCAGGAAAAAAAACCCAGCAAGTTTGCTTTGAGAATGAACTCCTCAAGCCCACAAAATATTTGGGAAGTTCTGGGATGACATGGCTATCAACACAGTGTGGATGCTCGGGTATGTTCCGGTTTGGTGGAAAATGAACTAATTTCTAGCTCAATATATTTCACGTTCACAGATAGGATGTTCAGGTATAGTTCAGAACTCAATGAGGTTTTGAATGCTGTCAAACTCATCTGAGATTATTATTTAAATTCCACAAGGCAAAATTTAACCAAGAGACAAGTCCGGCTTGTATTTTTCCCAGCTCAGTGAAAGTCATTCTCTAAGAAAAATAAAATTCTAGTTAATGGCAGGCTTGTGCTAGGCATCAGGAGCACAAAATCCTGTCCCAGCTCCTCATCATTCCTGTCTTTCCCTAATTCATTTCTTTCAGCATTCAGTATGAAGTGCACCATAAATACTCATCGTTAACTATCGGCGCACAGAGCTGCTTCAGTTGCTGACACAACTCAGCTCCAGTAGAGACTTGTGAGAACGGACCCCTGGTGAAGGAAGGGACTGATGCAGGATTCTTGAACAGAGGCTTTGTGGTTTTTTTCTTCACACTGCAAAGCACAAAGCAACCCAGGACATGCAGCTCTGAGACTTGAGGAGTTGCCAAGAAGGGTCACATACAAGGAGGACAGGTTATAGAGCAGCGCTCACCTTGGGAACTCCAAGAACCTAACGAAGGGTGTTGCAATACCTTGATGGTTTTCCACACATCAAAGGTAAGGGATTGCTCCATTAATCTCATAATCCTTAGGAATTATGGAAATCATGCTGTGTACCTTTCTGGAAAGAAAATTTTGCAGAGCTAAAGGTGCTATAGTTTATCAGACAACTTGATGTAGATGAAAACAACCTGCCCAGCCTTTAGACCTACAGGATGGATATGTACGGTATTACTTGTGTCTGAAAAGTTTGGGGTGTTATTCCCCAAGCCCATTGTGGAGGGCATGCAACTGTGCTGTTTTAGGAAGGAGAGGGGGTGTTCTCACCCTTTTCCCTTACACAAAAATCAAATAGGTCCTTCCTGTTCAAATGCTTTTTCCTGTAAGTGAGCGTCAACAGAAGGAGCAGAGGGTGACCTGTGAGGGAGGCAGCCCAAAGCACGTGTTCTCTCCAAGGACCCGCAGTCTGGTTTGTGTTTGAAATCTTTGTGATCTGTGTGGAAAACCTGCACCACAGAAAATTCTGGGCTGGTATTTGGGCTTATTGATACAAAGAGGCATACAGGTTGAGCAGGGGATCAATTAACATTGGGAAAGGCACAGCGGCCCTGAGCAGTGCACCAGGATGATTATTTCGATAGGCAAATACACACACTTAGTGCAACCCTGTTCATACCTATCAGACTTTCCAACACACTCGGGGCTGCCAGGTCCTAGAGGAAAACCAGCTGAGCAGTGTTGAGCAGTTCCTCACTTTGGGCAGCAGTGCCTTTAGGGTTGATGACCTGACGAAGGGAGCACTGACACAGCCATGACGTAGCTAAGTCACTGCCAGACACTGACCTACAGCAAAAGGCTGAAGGAAGGAGGAAATTAAAGTGCTGCGGAACTTGTAAATAAAAGCAAGAGATGGCAGAAACAACCTAATAACTGAGGCAGACAGATGGTGAATCATAATCAGACAGTCACTTCAAAGCAATGTCCTTGGCTAAATTTTTCTTCACTCAGTGACAGTGTGAATAAGGTGAGCAGGATTTGTTCTGTTCAGCGAGCCTGTCACCACTGCTCATCTCTTGTATGAAAGGCCCTGGACACCCAGCATAGTCACAGTGGCACCTTGTTATGCCAGTAGAGTCCTTGAGACTCCCACATTTGCCCAGCTCTGGAAGTAGAGAGACAGAAAGCTGCCAGGAGAGACTCTGCCAGGATCCAGGATGTGGGGTTTTAATATCAGAGGAGTTATATTCCTGAGATACTATGTGCCTATTGATATACATACTAATACGTTTACCTTCTGTTGTCATTGTTGCTTCTGAGACCTTTTCCCCAGTTACCCAGTTGTTGATCAAACAGTGGAGGTGTCACACCTAGAGACAATTTTAGTTCCTGGGCATTGCAATGAACATTGAGAGGCTTCACAAGGACCATGCTCCCTCATCTGCTAGGACCATCTCACACCAACGGCTGTCCCGGCTGTCTGAAGGACCATGCCATCTGTGCGGTGTGCGGTGCTGTCTTTGTGTGAAAGGAGGTTTCTCACGCTAGGTAGGCAAAAGAAAAGCGGTGGAAACCACAACCTTCTGCTGGGTTTTGTTTGTTTGTTTGGAAACTCCCAAACCACAGAGCCTGTTTTTAAAAGGGAGAATCAGGAAGTGGTGGAGAGGGAAAGCTGGAAGGTAGGTGTAAGGTGAAAGCTGACTAGGGGAGGGGACTCCCAGGCAGAGAAGGAGAACCATGCAAGAGGCAGACTTCTCAGGAGCAAGCTTGGCTGCCAGTGAGCACCCGGCCCCCAGCTGCGAGGAGCTGCTGGTAAGGCATGGGGTGAAGAGGCCAGCACTGCAGGAACGCATGCCAGGTTGAGGAGGGAGAGGGGAGATGAGGTCAGGGAGGTACTAGTGGGTGGAGTGGGTCCCAGGAGAGAGATCACATCCAAGAGCACAATTTTATATAAACCAGAGCAAGCGATGAATTATTCTGTTCGGTGCAGCACAGATAACAGCGAAGGAGGCTGAGGCTATCTCTGAATCAGGTTTCCTTATGCTGACCTTTCTGACAGATCACCCTTTATTGTCTTGTCTATAGCCAAACAAACAGATGAATAACCCTACGCCTGTCCCCCCAAGCCTCCTTATCACAAGGGTGTGAGTTAGCCTTGGTACCTGGGTCCAAATACACACTCCCAGCCTCCTGGGGTGGCCACCACACTGTCCTGTTCAGATCTACATGCATCCTCAGGATCTAGACATACCACTGCTGTGGGCTGTTCCATAAACTCTACACCACTTTCCATGGGAGAGCTTCTAGGTGTACTTCAGTCAGTCCTCCCACAGTCGATAGTAACCTGGTGAGCTCCTGTGAGTTACATAGAGAACCATATCAGAAGGAAGGAGGTTCTGCAGTGCAGCAAGATCTTTCCAAACTTCAGTTCTGTTAGTGATCAGTTATTAGTTCAATCACTAAGGGGTGGAGGTGACTCAGCTATTACCAGTTTGTTGGGTATGGAGCAGAACAAACCTGCTGCAAAGAACCAAACGCTGTTGTATAAACTCCTCACAGCTCTGCACAGGGCCAACAGGTCTCGCTAGCTCTATGATGTGTAGGCTTTGCCATCCTCTGCTAAGTCAGTGAATCCAATGGACAAGGCTTTGTTCCCAACACACCTCCTTCCGCTACAATCAAGTTTTAAGACTTTGAAGGTATTTAGTGTAATCGATGAGAATTAGGGTGCTAAATATTCTTGAGGATCCTCGCCTAAGGCCACAGTGTTCAGAGAAACATTTAAACATGTGCTTCACTGTCAGGCTGTCGATGTTTTCCTTCATAGAGGGACTTACCCAGGCAGTTAAGTGCTATTCTGCATGGCTTCTGGCCTCGTTCTTGGCCCAAGCCCTCGAGGGCTCGGCCATGGGTACGGCAGCTAACAAGTTCACTGAGCAACAGTAACCACAGGTGTGTGCCCTCGAGGGCAAAGCCAGACTCATCAGGTCTATCATCTTCCCCGAGGCCTGAGCTGACTTGTTGTGACCTGTAGAACCACAGCAACTCCACCGTCTCTGCCCCGAGGGATGCTCGGTACTGGCTGCCTGGGTACACACTCCTGGCCAGTGCAAGGGGAGTCAGGAGCTCCCCGTGGGGCAGCCGTGGGGCAGCATCGCTCAGCTGAGGGACAGTTACAAGAGCTTGTAGGGCATGTGCACACAGCTGAGCAATCATGGGACTGCAACCACCCTTGCCCTGCTCACCTGGCTGAGGGAAGGCACTCCCAAAAGATGTTGCCACCTGAAAATTCCTGCTTGGCAAAATGAAATCCGCTAGTCCCTCCCCTGCAGCAAGTGCTGCCCGTGGGTTCTTGGCCCTTCTGGCAGCCTCCAAGCTGAGCTCACTCCTCCAGACACAGCACGAAATGCTGCTCCTCTTGTGGAAGCAACAGGGCTGCCCACAGGGACCATTTCCTGGCCATTACATCTTAGACTTGAGAAGAGAGGAAGGGCTGAATAGAATGGATGGGCTTCCTTGCTCCACCAAACTCCAGTGATTTTTAACATGGCTCTTCAGATTTTAAGCACCCAGAAGCCAATCCCTTCAGTTGTATGTGTAACATCCAGTGCAGCAAATGGTGGTAACAAACCCATGGATGAAAAGCATGTTGCTCCTACACTGCAAGCATTGACGTCAGTAAAGGTTATATAAAATTAACCACCCTTCAGCTACAAGGTGCCAGCCTTTGGGTGAGATGCAGTAGCAGCAATTTGGACCCTCCTAGCAGGTACCAGTGCAAAGCAAAATGGGATACTGCTGCATCTTGGGGTGCACATTGCCAGTTGCCATATCTCAGCTGACGAGCCAGGAGTCAGGAGCTCCTGACCTGATGCAAAAGCGCCAAATGCTCTCAATCTCTTCCAAAGGAAACGTCAGAGTCAGCACAATCTTACCTCCACCCATGCTCCAGCCAGTCAGCTCCACATTGGAAAATCCCATTACCACCCATGAGACACCGTTAAACAATCTCCCTGATCGCACATGGGCTGCACAGGAGCCCAGGCTGCAGCAGCAGCGCTTCCACGCTCATGGACTGTGCCTGCCTGGGTCACATGGAGGCTTTCCAAGCCTGTTAAACCCACCCAGTTCAGCAGAGCATCTTTTTCACCCAGCCAGGCTGGGAAGTGCAAACGCTCAGCACCTCCTACAACCAGGCTTGCTCCTAACCTGGGCTACAGACTGGGCCATGAAAATACCAAACATACCACGCAAAGCGCTGTGCATCTCAATGCTTGCTCGGCTTGAGGTGGAACTCTTCCCAAAGCAACTATTCCAGGCTTGCATATAAATTAAAGCTCATAAATCAGTGGAGAAAAAAATCTTCTCTCTGGAAATGGCCAACTTGTTAGAAGGGGTTTAAAGGCTACAGACGGTTTTCAATGGAGCCTTGCTGGCTGTCAAGAATGCACGAGGCAGTGAAGTTGTTTGGGTTGGGAGCACGAGTCGGATTTTTCTCCCCTCTTTTGAGGACAATGAAATGTAACAGCTTTCCTTCCCCTCTGAGCCATGCCGAGTGACCCGAGCTGGGAGACAACTGCACAGATACAATCTCTGGAAATCATGAAGTGACTGAAGAATGGCTGAGGAGTTCTGAATAACTAAATAAAGTCCTCTGTGTTTTCTTTAGCAAGTAAAGAAAATACTTTTAGTGTTTTAGTGTGACTTCTGGGGTCAAGGGGGAATCTTGAGTCCAAATACAACAAACCAGTGTGGAAATTGCTGCCAAGAGTCTGATAGTTAGGCTGGGAGCTTGCCGTGAGGCTCAGATGTGCGAATACCGCTCACAGAAGGCAGGCTGAGTTTGAGGTTTTACTTAGATCATGGGAATCTAGGGCTTGCTGTACATCCTTGCTTTTGAAAAGCTGAGTGTGCTGAGTGCCCCTCAGCAGCCCTTGGAGACAGCAGGTGCCGATGTTCCATCACTCTCCAGAGGTGGAGGAACACCCACTATTCTAGTGTCAGGTCTTCACCTCTCCCAGCACACACAGACACATCAAGGACACCAAGCACAGGCTTAGCAGCCTTCCCTGCCACAAAACACATCTCTCCTTCAGGGCTCTCAGGTCCACTTCAGTGCTCCTGAAAATGCAGTGCTCCCAAACTGTTAACCGCAGGGCAGCGCCAAGCAGCTCACCCCACCACCCACTGCATCTGGTTGCATCACTACTCAGCTCATGACAGCATCACTGGTTTATTAAATCCTTTCAGGAAATAACGACCAGCACCGGGTGATGGCATCAGGGTCACACAGCACGCTAAAGGACAAGCCAGGAGCCAAGTCTGTGTAGGGGCTGTGGAGTCGGAGGTCCATGGAGGCTGAGGCTGGGTATTTTTTCACTGCAGTTTGTGACTCTCATTTCATTGTTTCTGAAAAACCAAAGACCATTCTGCTTTCGTTAGTACCCTCCCCAAGCAGGGTCCTTCAGGATTCCCTCAGTGTCTGCCGTGATGAGACCAGCAACAGCCGTGGAACAGAAATACTAGTGTCCAGGGGAGCACACTAGCACCAACAATTTTTCAAGAGTTTTTTTCATTTCTTTGCTTAGGTAGTAAATGAATACTCGTATTAGCACATCCTCCAGAGACACACCAGGCCTGGCTCCAATTTTCCTTTACCCCACCTGTCTTCATGGGCACAGGTGGAACAACCCTGATGCTGTAAAGAGCAGATCTGCTCTTCAGAGGCACACGCCACTCCTTGTTGCTGTAGCCACAATGGGCGGCTGTTATAGCTGGGCAGTGGGCAGTATATATAGTGGGCAGTAGAGCTGGAAAAAACAGACAAGCATTCGAGCACACAAGGGCTTCTGCTTTCCTGGTATCATCACAGTTAGCCACTAAAGGATACTACCTCTCTCTTCGAAATGGTCTTCGGTATTCATGACATTCAGCCAGATGAAGTTCAGATTACAAGAACTAGAATGTGTATTTTTCCTTTCTTCCTCTGTTGCATTACTGTGTCTGCAAATGAGGAGCACCCAGGGGTTCCCACAGCGTTTCTTGTACCTCTTACTGCACAGCTTCATCACGAGCCCATCTGCTCTCACAGAGGAAAGCCAACAGCTGAACATACCATGTACCATGAAACAGCCTCCAAAGGACAGTAGTGGGCAAATGATACCCTGCATCTGCTCAGCTCACATTCATTTCTAGCCACCTAAGGTTTGGCTGAAACAGCCCTTCTAAACCCAAATACATATGTTGGCTGAGAGGCACCAGAGTAAAGTAGCCTAACAAACCAAAGCAATTGGTTTTAATAAGAATCTTGGCTTGTTTTGACAATGCATTGAATCTTCACGTTGGCACCACGTCTGTTTTTTTAGGAAAATGTGTGCATCTTTGCAGCGCTCAGCAACTAAATCCTTTCTTCGCTTCATGGAAAGGGTTTCCTGGCTATCCGCTTTCTAATGTATTCCAAGTCCCTCGCAGCTGATTGTTGTCTGGACTGGAAATACTTTTGTATTAAGCTCAGCAATTTGCCCCTGTTGCATACTGTGTGCGGGCTGGTGAGCGGGGCGGGCGGGTCACAGGCTGGGTCCTTTGTGTTTCCTAACGGGCTCGCAGAAGTGTGCGAGGCTGTGGAGGCGTTTAGATGCTTCCTGCATCACGTTGTGCAGATGTGTTTGTAATAGCTACGGAAGCGGCTGTCTCCTGCTACCCAGCCTTATTACAGGCAGTAGCAATACTCCCAGAGTTCAAAGGCATTTCATGCTCACTGAGCGTTTTTCAGCAAGAAATCTGAGATTAAATAAACTTGAATCCTCCCTGAGGAGAAAGCAGAAGATGGAGGGAGAGGAGCTGACTCTCTGCTGCACAGCATGCATCTTGGTGTACCTTGGAAAACACCCAGGCGAGGTGCACCTCGAGCCCACGCCTGGCCAGGACATTTCACTACTGGGGCCAGATTTATGCCAGCTACAGTGCTGTGGATTTTACTGGGTTCATGCCAAGGCTGCCAACCTGCTCAAAATCTGTAAGTCAGTCAAGCTGTTTTCTAGCCTTTGTCCTAACATCTCTGGGCTGACTTTCAAGGGACTGGCTGAGGAGATGATTTACATTGGATTTGCAGCTTTTCTCCTATTTTCATCTGTAAAAGGTGATGTTAGTTTGTCACCAACAGAAATATTTAACTTCTAGTGAGTACAGGCACAAGATTCCATCTCTCTAGAGAGAGTAACTGCTGACCTGCTCGTTAGCAGAAGACCACATTCTGCTCTTGTGCTGAAAAACTGCCCAGGGCACATTGGCAGCTGTGGACAGAAAGGTGACTCTGAGCGTTGCTCATCCAGGATCCAGAAAGCACAAAGAATCAAACCATTTGATGTTTTTCCTCTCCCTCCCTGACAGCTCTGCCTCTGTGGGAAAAAGAAAATACTCGAGTCATAGAGCTGACCGAAGTGTCGCTCCCACTGATGAGGGATGTTTGCGCAGTCTCAGCTGGTAGAACACTGCCCTTAGAAAGCTGGAAGTGCCATTCCTGGGCACCCTTCACTCCCCAAACCAGGGGAAGGCACAGGCTGCCTAAACAGCAGCCAAACACACATGAGCTGGGATGTTTCATGTTGGCACGCCTGCAAGACAGAGGTCTGGAGGTGAGACCGTTCCCCAGGAGCTGGGGGAAGCCATATGCTCAGCTGCCCGGTTGGAGCTCATCAGGTCTGTGCACCTAAAGATGCAGATAACTGTGCAGATGTGTCCAAGAGAAGGGCACTTGGAGACCTACACCCTGAGCATGCTCCAGTGCTTATCTCCCATTGACTTCACCAAGACAGAGGCATAAAATACCACTGAGGATCTGTGCCCATTGTGGTTTGGAAAAGGCTGCTAGATACTATTCCTCATTTTTAGGTGACTAAATACTTTTGAAATCCCATCCCAAATACCCTCAGAGGTTTTGGACAGCCTGCACATAAGCCTTCCCTGGGCTGCCCAGTTGAAGGTCATTACGATGATGCTGGAAAAACTTTCCAGGTTAGGCCTGACCTTGAAAAAGCCATCAAGCTCAGAAGCTGAAAATGATGCAGTCGCAGTTAGCACATCTTCTCTGCCGTAGACAAGATGCTGCGAGTCCAGGACAGATCTAAAAGCTCGAGAGGCAGACATACAAGAGTGTTATGTCCTCTGTCTGAGAGCCGAGTCCCAGGGAGGGTGGAAATAGCAATGTAGGACAGCTGTGAGTATGCTTAGTATTAATATCAAATATAACAGTAATTCAAAACAGAGTCTTTTGGTACAGATCTGAACTGCACAAGCCAAGTTATGAAATGATATTAGCATCTGGATCCGAGAAGCAGCTGAGACTAAGCTGGCCAGCATTTGCCATATGTCTCCTATGCAGAGAATATCTAAATAAGTAAACACAATGAGTTAATAAATACATGAAATAACTTTGCAAGATAAGCACCTCTCTGCTCTAGTGGCATGGCAGCTTGTCAGAGCGATCACAGCCAGTGGAAAGTCTGAAAGGGGAAAATTTAGATGGTACAATACTGACGTGTTTTTTGTTTTTTTGTTTTTTTTTTTGAGTACTCAATTAACTGAATAGCATAGCCCCGAATGGTGAACATTTATGATGATCCTTATCTGCTGGCAGGTGAGAGAATCCTGTTGCTATTGCCAAAGCCTTAACTTGTCAGAAAATCAGTAGTTCTTCTTGGAAAAGTAAGCTGAAACCTTTCAAAGACTTTCTAGCTACATCCCTATGCAGGCAAAAGGGACTATCATTTTAACAGCATCAAAGGTACAGAAAGTCGTGCTGCTTTCCAGTAATTCCCTGATAACACCTAGAGGGTGAACCAAACCTGCTGGTGGTCTAAGCTGAACTGGAGAGGGAAAAAAGTGCTAAATGCCGATTCTGGGAAAGAAATTACTCCTTAAAAACAAGCCAGACAGATCCAGTGTCTTCATTTCATTTTTATTTGTGCAAGTATCTAAAAGTCTCCAGGGAGGACTTAACCTAGGGAGGATTTCAGGATTTGGCCCAAGAGAAACTCTTGAGGGACCACCAGAGTTTAGGCTTTTTATTAAGAAACCTCTCCCCTTTGAACAGCAGATCGAGGGCTTGAGCACAAGGTCAATGGCATCCAGTTGCTTGGCCATATCCACAGGCTTCTAAACACATCCAACACCCTGAGCAATTCGCTCGGACTCTAAATCACATTCCTGTATTGACAGAGAAGGGAGAAAACTATTAATTGCATACCAAGGACATTTTTACCCAGAGATTTTTTTTATATTATTTTTTATTTTTGGTAAGCTCAGCGTCTCCCTAGATGTCAACAATTTAATTCTATGAGGATGTAGTAATGCATCATAGTATCAGTTTAGCAGCCTCAGCTTTTTTTTTGCTTTGGGTGGTACAAAATGTTCCTGAAAATTGTTGCTACTGTTAGCAATAGGTGCTCAAAGTATTAAGTAGTAAGTAAGTGTACTAAGTAAGGAAGTAGGTGCTCATTTGCAGTAAGTTTTAGAAAAGTTGAAAGACTGAGTTTATTTTGGCTTTCCAAACTAGAACACATAGCACTATTTTAATTTAGAACAGGACCTTGATTTGGTTCTTAAATGGATGGATACAAACGGGGCTGAGCATTGTAAAGATGCACAGACCAAGTCCTCCTGACTTTATTCTTGTTCCCTCCCCTTTGTGGAGGAGCGAAATGAATCTGATCATTCAGCAGAATCAAACCACAGACACTCAGCTCCCGTGGGTGTTATCTGAAACAGGTGCAGCCCCCCCCATTTAACAGAGGAAGCACTAGTGCCTCTCTCCATAAAGACTTCCACCACTGAGAAATGTTTTCTCCATGACAAACAAAGCAGGAAGGGAAACAGACAAGTAAAGACCTGACACACAGAAGTAGGTTGTATCTGCACAAACTATCAATACAACTATTTCCTTGCCTCTTGCACGTAATTCCCGAACAAAGTTCAATGTCATACAGGCTGGTGAGTGGATTAAGTGGTTAGGATGCTCAGAGGATGAACGCTTTAGGATTCAGCCTGAGCAGCAGAAGCTGCACAGATAAATTCAGATGCTGCTCCAGGCTTTTGTCCCCATTTTGCTCCCTGCTGGGGAGCTGCAGACAGGTAAGGCAGAAGAGCTCTGCCCTACAGGATTGTACTTTAGTTCACTGCACCTTCCCACTTCCCCTACTTCTCAGGCAGTAACATGAAGGCTCCATACCCACAACAACTGACCTCAAAGATAATTTGCACTTCCACTGCCTGACTTGACGATGCAAAGCACATTGAATGGGATTTTGTTAGTGATACGGAGAGGTATAAAATATATTCTAGTGCTTGAAACAGAAGGGTGAAACCGTTTGAACCAACTAGACAGAGCAATCAGCCCAAGAGCACAAACACACAGAAATATGATGGGTATGAAATCATTCGGAGCCAATCAGTAAGCTCCCAACTTCTAAAGCAATTTCATAATTGAGTAATGGGACACAGCAGGGTCTGAACTATTGTGTATTATAATCTGAATGGAATGCTGTGAGAAGGCTGGAGCAATCTGATCGCACCGAGCCCTCGCTCACCAGAAATGCCTTTGACATATTTCCTTAAAGTACAGCAACGAGAGTGGAGTAACTGCTTGTTAATGACACCCTGATGGGTTGTCTGCAGCACTGAAACTGAGATAGCATAGATTGGAAAGCATGTGCCTCTCCTTGGCTGGAGTTAACACACCAGCCCCCACAGACTGCCCACCCACTTCAACCTTAATCGCCGGCGTGCCTGTACAATCACCAGTTTCACTTCACTACATATTTCCTCCCTCAGAACTTAGCTTATAAAACAAGAGGCACTAATAATCTGAGATGACACTATGCCAGCCTCCTGTCATGGCTCAGTGCTCTTGCTCCATGCTGGCTAACCCGTGGCTATCGGCACAGCTCTGCAGGCTGGGCTCTTTCCCTTTCCTATTTTTCAGTCCCTCCTTGGACATGCATGAATTAACTCCACCAAAACCCCATCACCTCTCTCTGCTTTTAAAGACATCACCCATTCTGCCTCCTTTTCATCCCTTTTCTTTATTCTGCTTACAGACAAGCCCAGCAGGAGCCAAAATCTAGACTCTGGAAGTGTTTGACAGTGATGCAGCTCAGATGGTTTGGGGTCGACTCCACGATGTGCTGTGGAATGGGGGCAAACCCTCAGTCTGCTGTAAGGCAAAGGCTGAAACACGTCCTTCGTGTTCAGATCTGTTTTATAGATCTGGTTCACTGGAAGAGGATGTTGCTGGGTAGCAGACCTTGTCTTTGCTCCTGTGTGCCAGGCCAGCTGGAACCATTCTGGGGACATGGTGCATCATGACAGCAAACCATTAAACTCCTGGAACAAAAAGGAACCATGGTGGCAGTGGGGACCAGACTCAGCACCAAGCCTCAGAGGTGGCTGGAAAAGAAAAATGTGGATCCAGAAGAGACTTGTGCAACCCAGCCATTAAACCTTCTTGGGTTGCAAGAACTCCCCTCTCCCTGCCCAGGGATCAGCCAAGTTTTTCCAGTGCTTATGTTGTTTCAAGGAGCAGCTTTAAGCACTCTTACTCTCATTTACCATTTCCATGCTCTAAATGACATCAGTTTGTAAGTCAGGAATCTTCTGATGTCCTTGCCCTAACAAGGATCTCATCACCTCAGGTGGATGAGAGCGGTCTCAAGACTGGCTCTCAGCATCCCTACACTCTCAGGAATGGGTTTGTCAGGAGGGGAATGATGCTGCGTTGCCTGTGAGCTCATGGGGTCCATCCCTGCTCTGTGACACACCACACACAGGACCATATGCTGCATTAAACTCAGCGCAGCCCCAGCCAGGCCAGATGAGGTTAGCCACGTCCCATGTGTAGCTACAGATCCTCTCAGGAGCTGCTCTAAAATGTTACCACAGTTGGGCTGTGGACTGCAAAGTGTCTGACGTTCCTCCAGCCAAAGCCCCATCAGACAGAACACCAGAGATGGGAATGAGGGTGAGGGAGATTTTCCAGAGTGTCTCAGCACTCCCTGAACTGATCAATTTTAAGCCAATATTGAAGAGTCTTGACAAGCACAGTGGGTACCTCCAGCCAGGTGCAGCCATGGGAGAAACCTGTTTCTGAGAACTGCCTGCACCCTTCAGATCAGGAGGTGCACTGCACGGGCAGGAAGGCTCCCCCTGACTTAAGGCCATGTTGAATTTAATTAGGCCCACGTGAGCTGTGTGCACGCATGCAAGACAGTCTGGAGTTGGACTATCAAACACTCACAACAAACAACTCACTAACAAGCTGCAGACTTAAATTTTCTTTCTTTTTTTTTTTTTTTTGGTCAGAGATTATTCAAATAAATGTTTCCAAGTAATGTTTGTCTGGGAAAAATCCAGGGGGTTCATACAGACAGCTACATACCAGCATTACTCAATTATTCATTATAAATTTCTCCCCCAATTCTTGCAACCAATGGTGCTTTTCCTATACCTGGAGTTGTGGAAAAGCCAACTTAGCATCACCTCAGAGAAAGGAGGAGGGTCTTTCTAATCAGCCATGTGATATTCAGCCAGACTCAGTTGATTGTGGGACCCCCTGACACAACATTTGTCACTGGGGCACAGTATGCCATCAGGATGCAAGGCTGTGTTCTCCTTTCCCCCCACCCACTGAAGTGAAGGACACCTAGGCCCGCAGAGCTGACTATGGTAGAGTGGCAGCTCCTGAGTCCAGCTAAGCTAGGTTGTATGGCTTCTTGGAGGTCACAGGACACTGGCAGGGGAAGGTACAGCTCTGACAGTTGCACTGCACTGAAGGGGTCGACACAGAGAGGACCCATGGCTGGGAAATGGACTAGCTCTGCTCTTGGCTGCTTCTCAAAACTAGCTATTTTGCAATGTTAATGAAACCAGAAAGTCCATCTTTTGCAATACATTTTCTAACTTCTCAAGCAAACCCAGCAGCAGATGTTCATTCTGAGACCAGGACATCAGTAAGGCTTCTTCAGAGATTTTCATCTGCAGAGGGATGAGAAGTTACAACTGAAATAAACAATAAAAGCAGAACTCACAATGCTGACCACAGGGAGACGTTCAGAGAGTAACTAAAGGTATTGCAAAAATCCACGGGGAAAAGCATTACTGATGCTGCACTGCCTCTGTGGGGTGGGGATGTCCACAGAACAGCAACAGACTGGGTCTATATTGACACAGGGACGAAGGTATCTTTGGGAGCAAGCGTGGAAGCTTCCTCACAGCCCCCTCTGTGAATCTCACTTGAAGAGCAGCCTGCCTTGGGAGAGATTTATGGGGAAGACACAGAGTGCTACTGAAGCCCCAGTAGAAACTGGAAGGTCGACAGCATTTCTTTGTGTGGCTGTTTATACAGCAATGCCTTGTTTTGTAGGACTACAGCCCATTGCTGTGCACCAAAATATTTCCTTTTTTGCCCACTGGTGGTTTGCCTGCCCACCCCTAAGCATCAGTCCACATCAAGAAGCAATCAGTGCAGGCACCACTGCATGTCAGGGATTGTGGATTTCAGCAGTTTTGTTTCATCTTGCTCTTAAGCAGACAGAACAATGTGGACTTTCAGAGATACCAGTCAGCTAAGATCCGTGTGCCACGGCTGTACATGAAATCCCTTCTGAGGAGATTAAATGTCAGTTCGAACCAACAGTTCCTCAGAAGTGATGTGCTGCTTTGGCAGGGGCCCTTCCAGCAGAAGACATGAGTGCACATTCCAGTACGTCTATTCCAGTGAACTATTCTTCTTGCCATCTTTCTCCTACTTTTCTATCTTACATCTGCTTGAAATTTAGAGGCTGATTTAGCAGACCTGACTTTGGCTCCCAATGAAGGCATTTTGACTTGTCAATCTCTGCAATGGCTGCTGTGAGAAGCCTTGATAACAGCTTGGGTCGTATCCACTTGTAGAAGCCAGCGCCTAATGCTAGGCCATCTGGACACCCCCAAAGTGCCAAACAATGTCGTTGTTATTTAGTCCATCTTCCTGCTGAAATCAAGTGGTATTTTGATGAGCGACTGCTAAAATGCTCAGGGTTTGACCCTGGTGTGTTTGCCTCGCTGTCTCCAGGCCCTCCCCAGCAGTGACGATGGGCTGCTCATCAGCTGTTGACTCAGTCTGCGAGGGAGCCAGCTGAAAATTGTTCAACAGAGCAATTTCTCATCCAGCAAAGTCTATTCAAAAATCAAAATATTTCTCATCAGTTTGTCAATTTCAATGAAATCTTACAACAGGCGAATGTCAAAACATGATGTTTCATCACCGCCGCAGAGGTTCTCTTCAGTGGCATTGACGTACTTCATTTCTTTATGGGCTTTTTGCTTCCACTGCTGCACATAGTTGAATATTGACTCAAACCTTACTCAGATTTTGTATTTTGCACTGGCTAATATCTTATTTTTTCCATTTTTGTGTAACGGGAAAGTAGAAACAAACCAAACATCATTCAAATAAGGCTTTCTTTTCTGAATAGTTTCTAGATGTACTTTTCATGGGAAACTTCCAAATTTCACCTTTTCATCTCAATTTATAACAGAAAGAACTGGGGAGTGTCAGAGTTTCTCCTGGAGCAGAAATTCCACCTTCTGACCAGCTCTCATTAGCACTCAGCCCTCACCCAGCTGAAACCCTTGGCTCAGTAGGAAGGTCCAAGGTAAATCTGATCCACAAGTCTAGCAACAGCCGGGGAACCGGTAAAGCAGCCCTTGGCAAAACTCTGTGAAGCATCATGGCTTTGATGCAGCCTGCCCTCCTTGCAATGAAAATGGACCTCAGCAACAGAAATAAGATCTTAAATCAAATCAGATGCAGCTTGAAATATTTATCTACTGTTCTTCTGGGAAGAGGAATTGTCATGGAATAAATATTCAGAGTTATTTTACTCTTAAGATGGGGGGAAAAAAATAAAATCTGAATGTAGTTTGACCAAAAATGAGAGAGATACAGGAATGTGAAGAAATTCAGGCTACAGAAGTAATAATACCACATGACATTAGACAGGCAGCCTCCCACAGGCTTTGGTCGAGCAGCTAGAACCCACACCAGATCCAACCAGAAGGAAAGGAAGCCCTTCCTGGAGTGAGTCACATCACGAGAGCTTGTGAAATGAGCCCACTCACTGCAGAGCAGTGTGTCTGGGTGAGATTCAGCCAGATTCCATCTTCCAAAGGAGCACGCACAGAGACAGGGATGCTCCTTTCTTTTTGCAGGTGCCTTCTGGACTGCTGGAATTCCCCCACTATTCACTCAAGTTTACTGTTCTCAGATGATGTATCTCCTTCTGTGTACTTGGTGATCACCTGCTGGTGCAGGCCATACAGGCTGGAGAACACAGAGTGAAAGTCGTCTGCGGAAAGACACAGGAAACATGAGCTGGCAGGATGAGATCTGATCCAAAATGATGTTGGCATATCAACCAGTGTTTTCTCTTTTGCTTTTGTTTTGTTGTCCTTGCAGGTTCCACACTTCTCTAGAGGAGCCATCCCAGAAATCCAAGCGAATGTTTGCTTTAGGAAAAAAACTCTGGACCTGTTCTAAGGGTCGGGGCTGCTCCTAAGATCACCTGTAAAATTACTTCACCTCTATAAGGTGGAACAAGTGTGGTGATGTAGTCCCAGAAGCTGAAGAACCTTGCCCACTGCTGGTAAGTGAATTTAGAAGATCAGATGATTCAAGGTCGATCTTGACCAAATTGTTCCAATTCTCTCAGCCTTTGCTCCTTCACTTACCAATATTTGGTTGTACCTAAGCTACAGCCTTTGGATCACACCCAAGAAGAATGTGTCCAGTCTGTGCTTCTCTGTTCACTTCCCTGAGAGCCCTGCAGCCTTTTCCACTCGTCATCCAAGAGGAGATGAGTCCCGTTGCGAAATGCCCATCACAAGAACAGGGGCACTCAGCTTTTGAGCCCACGGGTGCCCACCCTCAGCCACAGGGTTACAAGTGACAAGGTTAGATCATAAGTAAAACAGGGTGGGAACTTCCTAGCAGAGCTGGGAAGCCTCTTAGAGCAATTTCGGTGCAAATACACAAATAATAATACATTTCAGCTGTGGAGCCCCACATATTTGAGGCTGGCTACCCTCGAGTAGAGCCCAGAGGACGAGAGGTCCCCCTTGAAGCACCATGATTAGAGTGCCCTGACTACATACAAGTAGTGAGCAAGGAGATGGAGCTAGGCTGTGGTTTCACAGCTGCACGGTGCTGGCCTGGGCGATGAAATAAGGCCCAGACAGGAAGCACTTTTCCTCAACAGTAAGCTGCTATTTTTACCCATCTTGCTTCTCTAACCAAGGAGACGCTTGAAGTCAGTGGGTTCTGCTCTGCTGCAAGTCACGCCAGCACCAACCTCTGGAGGTGTCCTCTCGCCTGATGTAGGGCTGGGCGAGGAGCACTTCTGGCTTCCTGCTCTACCCTGACCTACCCCCTCTGATCATGAGCATTGCCTCCACAGGTCAGACCACTCAAGCCAAAAATCCTAGTGGACGTATCTGCCCTGTGTAAGAGGAGCAAGGCAGGTTGTGAGTGATCTCCCATGGTAGCCAGCCCATAGTGAGCACAAGAGCCTGCAGCAGGGCAGCTGGAGGTGTGATGGAGCCTGCTCCACAGCCTCGCCAGCTGCTGACCCTGCTGCTGCACCACCCAAGACATAGAGCATTAGCCTCAAGGAATTACAGAGGAGGAGCTGCAGGGCACAGATGTGTCCAGTGCTTTACTATCACAGCTGCTGGGTGAACATCTCACACTGCTATTTATACATGGAGGTTTCCTATAGCTTCCCGCATGCCCGTGCCCCACAGTGACAGCCCTGGGTCCTCACCCCAGGGGCTGCAGCTGGGTCGGTCAGCAGAGGCAGGCTCCTGCCTCCTGCAAGGTGACAGCCCCTGTTTATTCCCTGTTTTGCCTTCTCCCCACCCTCCAGCAGGGCTGTGGGCTGAGGGAGTGGCAGCACTTCCCAAATCCCAGAGCAATAGATCTGGAGTGAAGTCACAAATAACTGCAGCTTCACAGGAACGAGCTGGAAAAAAGAGTAACGAGGGGGGAACATGCTGTTTATGCCAGAACCGCTTGACATGGAGTAACACCGACAAGCAAGGCGGGGGAATATTATCGTCCCTTCCTCAAGTGGTTTTCTCCTCTATTTCAGTGCCCGGGTGCAGGAAAGCAGAGCTCAGCTAGAAGAAGATGGAGCAAAATGGGCAGGGGTTTGCAACTCTGGCAAAAATGAGGCCCCTGGCCCCTTGTCCTGCCAAGGGCTGGTCCGTGGAGGCTCCCGGCAGATCTGAGGCAGCTTGCTGAGGATCTGTGCCACCCTCCTCCCTGCTATTCACCGTTAGGTGCGCGGTTTCAGCTCTCGTCAGCTTCGCTTGCTCCATCTGCACATGCAGCAACCAGAACCTCCTGTCACACCGCTGTGACATGGCCAGTCACTGTCCTTTCTGAGCAGGAGATGTGGAATGCGAGACAACGCACTGATCTTTGATGCTCTTGCCAAAGCTTCAGTTCCACCATTGTCTCCCCTGCTTTCCTGAGGACCCTGCAATGCTGCACATTGCACAGGACAACTCGAGGGGCTGAAGACTAGACTTAATGAAAACATCAAAATTAACATATGCCTCCTCGGGGGGCTCTTAGGCTTAGCTCATTACTGCTTTAAAGCATATCCAATGCTCTAAGTTATTTGTTTGTTTGTATTTTTGCAGCTGTCCTTAGTTCTCTTAGGTCAAGTAGAGGTGTGAGGTCCAAAATAGCATCGACATGGCTGAGCTTATGTTTCCAGCCCTGAAAAAACAATGAAGTGCTAATAAAAAAAAAAGCCTTGTGAGAAAGATTTCACTCCAAAGCCCTTCACAAACAACACACACAACAGCGTGGAAATGCAGGAGCCTTTGCTCCCCGGGGAGGGGAGCTGCTGCCAGCTACTTTGGGAGGAGAAATGGAATCCTGGTGGCCTGGGGAGGAAATTTTGGACACGGATACCAGAGTAAGAGAAGTCACTGGATCTTTGCTCCTGATTTGCAACGTTGCAGCTTGTCCGAGTGGCTGACGTGGGGTCAGAGGAAGCTGTCCATCCGAGCCAGCTGTCCACCACTGAGAACAAGTTCTGTCTGTACTGGTTCCCCACAGCTCCATGGGAGCATCACCAGGCCCTGGAGTGTGAAGGTGTCCCTTTCCCAGGCTCATTCTCATCACGTAACCCAGTGAGGGGTGCACACCCTCATAATATGGGGACCACACTCAGGTACAGGGAGTGGCTTTTCCCCCATCACCCTGTCCTTAAAGAAGCAAATCCGATCCTGGTTTAAAGTGTTACTGCTTTTTCCAGCTAAGCACAGCAGTACAGGTCTGGAAGTGCACATGAAGGCATAAGTAAGGATTAGAAACTTCATAAAAGGATGTAGAAGAGCTCTCACTCCTCCCTGGAGCACACTGAGTGCTCAAAGCAGCTCCTGCACATCCCAGTGCAGTCTCTGAAAGTGAAAAGCTCTGATTTCTTCTCCAATTGGTGATGTTGGATTGGGCCTGCATGTCTCTACATCCTCAGATGGACAAACATCAAACCAGAGGAGAAGATCCACGTTTCTGGAGAGATCAGGGCCAGTTCTCCAAGGGGCTTGGTCTTGTTTGGGTGGGTGACTGTATATCACTGGTTTGAGATCTGCTGGATGAGAAGCAGCACTGAAGGGAAGCAGTGGCACAGGGTGGGCCAGGGCAGCACAGAAATGGTGTGGTAATTGCAAGGCAGCACATGGCTCCAGTGGCACATTCACCAACAGGAGATACAAAATCAAACTGAGTGTTTGGGCAAAGCCTGCGGGCCAACAGAAATGAGAGGACCTCTCCACTTACTTTGGTTAAGTTCACCTGGGATGCACCATCATTTTTCAGCAAAGAAACTCCACTAAAAATAAATGACCCTTCATATCAGGATGGACTCTCCATTCCTGGGTATTAAAATTGCTGGCAGGTGACAGAGGAACAAATCATCAAGCAACACGCCAAAGGAAACTTTATCCCTGAAAATTACCCTGAGCACAGCAGGAACTCCTGCCTTTGAGAAGGGGTCAGGGAGAGTCTTCTCACAAGATCCCGCTCCTTCTACAGCACTCATTAAATGCAACTATCTTTGTCATAAAGAGCAAACCCAGCATCTTTAGAGCCTCAGGGGATAAAACCAGCCTTTCCAGAGAGGGTTTATCGCAGCTTCTAAAGATGGAGTGACTTTCTGAGAAGCAGTGAGGCACTTGGACTGTCCTTTTGATCTGACAGCCTCTTAACAAGCAAGCCCCTTCCCTCCCCGGGCATTGCAGCCCAAAATTCCACCTAATGGGTTTAATCTTAAAAGTCAGTAGTGGTGGACTCTGTACCGGTGGCAAAGCCACCGGGACTTGTATTTCCTTTGACAGAGCCAGAACCCCACCAGACAGATTTAGGATGGGGCAAGAAGAGGTTCACTTCTAAGCAGAAGAGATGCCATGTGGTGCGGGAGGAATGAAGGAAGCCTTGGCTGTGGCATCTTCACTGGCTGTACAGCCAGCAAAGGAGCTCTGCTTCTGCGTCTGGCCACGGAGTGCCAGTCCAGCACGTGGGACAGAAGTTGGAGGCAGGCTCATCTCACACCGGTCAAACTCAAGCCTGCTCCAGGAGAGTTTTGTTGTTTTGTTCCTACTTCGAGGGAATGAGCTCAGATGAAACTGAAGCAGGTGCTAATTAAAACCAGGACTATTCTTCAAACTGGGCTTTTAATTACTGTAAATATATGTCAAGGAGAGTTGCAAAGGGGAAGAAAAATAGTAATTTCTTGTGCTACCTGCCATTTTCACTTGATTACCATCACACTTTTCTGTAGAGAAAAAACATCAGTCCTTCATAACAAACTCCTCTCTTGGGGGCTAGTGTGAATTGAGAGCTGTGAGGCCCTGCCATGGGTTCCAAAACTAGCAGCATAATGTCTGTAACAGACATGCTACCTAATTAAATTGTTAGGGAACAGGATTTTATATCTTTAACACCTAATTTACTATTGTTTCTTTGAAAGTGTTTGGCTTCCCTGTGGTTTTTTGGGCCTCCCTTCTCAGTTTTACGATGGCTTTTAAGTTTCTCGTGTGTGTTTCAACTAAATAACCATTTTGGAGGTTTTGTTAGGGTCCCGGCTCGAGTCGGACAGAGGCAAACAGGGGTCTGTTTTACTGTTCTTCATGCTGGGTGAGTTACCACTACCGTGCTAATTATGTAATTGCCCCATTTTAATAGCTATTGTATACAGCTTTATTGCTAACAAATCTTATTTCCTCTTTCTTTGCTCACTGATCGAACGGTGGAAGTATAAGGACACACACAAACATACTGCACTGTAAACCACGATCCAAGCCTTGCAGGGGTTTGTGAGGCTCTAACCATAAACAAGCATCTTCAGGGCAGCAGGGGGTCTACCCAAACCAGCAATGACAGTATCACCTTTCCTTACTGGGAAGACACAAAACTGGATTCATTTGTTAACTACCAAGTGCTGCTTTCTCTTAATGTGAGTGTGCATGGTGCTCACCACAAAGAGCACGGATCATACCCAAGATATTTAGACTGTGCTGTGCCAGAAATGAGTAATGAACACATTAATCGATTGCTTCCTCCCTGATATTTGAAGCAATGTGAAATAGTTGACCCTGGGGAGGAACTGACTTATGTTCCAACATATTCCTGAATTCTGCATAGACATTTGGAGCCTACAGCTGACAGGACATGGTAGGGTGCCGTCCAACACTCTGATGATCTCAAAATGCAGTGGGGCAGGATGAAAATGGGAAACACTACCAAATTCCTAGGAAGCACCTGAGTACCACTGAAATCACAGAATCATAGAATCATTATGGTTGGAAACAACCTTAAAGATTGTCAAGTCCAACCATCTACCAAGCATTATCAGGACCACTAAACCATGTCCTGAAGTGCCCTGTCTAGACATTTTTTTAACCATTCCTCAAGGGATGGTGATTCCACCCCCTCCCTGGTCTGCCTATTACAAGGCCTCACCACTCCTCAGTAAAAAAATTTTTCCTAATGTCCAACCTTCCCTGGTGCAACTTAAGCCCATTTCCTCTCAATGTAGCACTAGTTACCTGGGAGATCAAACAACTGGAAGAATTATGCTTGAGGTAGAAAAAGAAGAAAAGCATTAATCAAGGGTATGGAGCTGAGAGGAGTCCAGAATCCATCAGTTGTTGTCCATAACAGTATCTGTGCTTAGCAGGTCAAACCAAACCAGCTTTCAGGCTCAGGCTAGGACAAGAACTGGAAATAGCTGCTGAAATTATACCTGAGACCAGCACAGCTTGGGGAAGAGTTAAATAGCCTCAGAGAAGTTGCAGGTATTGAAGGGAATGAGCTGCAGGATGGTGGAAAGGAGCACAGAGCTCCCAGGGCTTTTCCTTGGGGACCCAAGACATTCATGGTAGGACCCAGCTCAGGCAGCAGTCCCACCTCCTGAGCCCATTTCCTGGAGTACGAGCAGGGAACTCCTCTGGGGAGAGCTAAATGCTCTGGGGCCTGAAATCTCAGATAAAAGATGCTCCCAAGATGATGTAAAAAGCACGAGGCATCTGGCACACACAGTGATGAGGGTGCAGCACCCAGCACATGGTGCAGCACCCAGCACATGGGTGGGTTTCATGTGCATCAGGAACCCCGTCANAACTGTAGGAGCACGTGCATGTGACACCTGTGAGGGATGTGTGCATGCCTGTAGGTATGCACTATGCAGTATGTATGGGATGGGGGCTGGGGTGTGTNCAACTTAAGCCCATTTCCTCTCAATGTAGCACTAGTTACCTGGGAGATCAAACAACTGGAAGAATTATGCTTGAGGTAGAAAAAGAAGAAAAGCATTAATCAAGGGTATGGAGCTGAGAGGAGTCCAGAATCCATCAGTTGTTGTCCATAACAGTATCTGTGCTTAGCAGGTCAAACCAAACCAGCTTTCAGGCTCAGGCTAGGACAAGAACTGGAAATAGCTGCTGAAATTATACCTGAGACCAGCACAGCTTGGGGAAGAGTTAAATAGCCTCAGAGAAGTTGCAGGTATTGAAGGGAATGAGCTGCAGGATGGTGGAAAGGAGCACAGAGCTCCCAGGGCTTTTCCTTGGGGACCCAAGACATTCATGGTAGGACCCAGCTCAGGCAGCAGTCCCACCTCCTGAGCCCATTTCCTGGAGTACGAGCAGGGAACTCCTCTGGGGAGAGCTAAATGCTCTGGGGCCTGAAATCTCAGATAAAAGATGCTCCCAAGATGATGTAAAAAGCACGAGGCATCCGGCACACACAGTGATGAGGGTGCAGCACCCAGCACATGGTGCAGCACCCAGCACATGGGTGGGTTTCATGTGCATCAGGAACCCCGTCACATGGAACCAAGGGAAGGACTTTGTCCATGCACTCACAGCTGATTTCTGAATGCTCAGCTGAATGTTACGTGTTGTATTTATATTTTTTATATATATATATTGATGCTATCATGTCTTAAGATTAGGATGAGTCTATCCCATATGAAATTCAGTTGTTATAGTAAAACCTTCTTATCCACCACCACCTTGTTTTTCCCCACAGCCAGCTCCAGATCTCATCCTCCTGTTTATCTGAAGGGGCTGCAGTCTCCAGGCAGGCAGAACACACATGGAATTCAGCTGGACTTCCACCCATGATCAGCCACTCTCCTTCCAACCACCGCTTCCAGCTGCACAATGCTGGTGTCAAGCACTGCAAACCATCACACCTGCTCATTTCNTGCCCAGGGGGTGGTGGAGTGACCATCCCTGGAGGTGTTTAAGGAAAGACTGAAGATGGCATCTAGCCATGGTCTAGCCTGTGTGGTGGTGACAGGTCATAGGCTGGACGTGCNACCCTCCGCACCACGAGGATCTCAACGAGCAGCAGCAAGCTCTGCCACTTCCCATGCCTCCTTAAATCCATTCTTTGCCAGCAGAGCTGCCGAAAAATTGACAGCACCCCCCGCCCCCCCAGCCCCAACCTGCGGGAGGCTGCTGGTGTGCTAAGCGCTGTGTCTNTCAGTAATTCTGTGGCTCTGTGATATATGGATGTGTATGTATGGGAAGGTGTGTAGGTGTGTATATATGCATGTATATATGTACGTATACATGTGTATATGACTATGCACATATACACATATATATATGTATGTATATATGTGTGTGTGTGTGTGTGTGTGTGTATATTTGTGTACATAGACAGAATCCCAGCATGGTAGGGGTCAGAAGGGACCTCTGGAGATCATCTGGGTATGTGTGTATGTATATATAATACATACTATGTAATAGATAGGCGTGGGTATGTATATGAGCATGTATGCATATGTCTAAGGATGTANAGCGCTGTGTCTGGCACGCTGAGCAGCGCTGGCTCCAAGCGCCCATCTGCTGCCGCTCGCCTGCTGCCCAGGCACTGGGGGCAGCAGGAAACCTGCCTGTGGCCANAAGACTGAAGATGGCATCTAGCCATGGTCTAGCCTGTGTGGTGGTGACAGGTCATAGGCTGGACGTGCTGAGCTCAGAGGTCTTTTCCAGCCTCAGTAATTCTGTGGCTCTGTGATATATGGATGTGTATGTATGGGAAGGTGTGTAGGTGTGTATATATGCATGTATATATGTACGTATACATGTGTATATGACTATGCACATATACACATATATATATGTATGTATATATGTGTGTGTGTGTGTGTGTGTGTGTATATTTGTGTACATAGACAGAATCCCAGCATGGTAGGGGTCAGAAGGGACCTCTGGAGATCATCTGGGTATGTGTGTATGTATATATAATACATACTATGTAATAGATAGGCGTGGGTATGTATATGAGCATGTATGCATATGTCTAAGGATGTATGTACATATATATGTATGTGTATATGTACGGGGGGTCTGTGTATAGAGGGATGTATATGTAATATGTACGATGCAATATATATGGGGGGGTATGTATATGGGAGTGTCTCTATGTATAGTAGAGTGTGTATGTACCTGCATAGGTATATCTAATATGTATAGGGTTTGTCTGTATGTATATGGGATGTCTGTATGTATAGAGGGGTGCATGTATATGCATATGCACATGTATGTGTCTCTCTCTATATATTGGGTGGGGGGTGGTGCCCCATTTCTCCTGCCCAGGTGGGAAAAAAGCAAATCAGTCCAGTCAGGAGATGGGCAACTCACTGCAGTGGGAAGGTCCCTCCACTTCTGGTGCTGACACCCAGTTCACAGCTCAGCCCCTCGCGGCTCCAGGGCACACTGGTGAGCTTCCAGGAGGATATCTGGAGTCTTTTACTTCTGGACTGCCTCTTTTACCCAGCCCGAACCAGGTCAGGACTTACCAGACGCTGCCTTTGGAAGATCCAAAAGGCAAAAGCTGATGCGTAGAGCCTGAGATCACGGTGTTTGGAGGCTTTGGCCAGAAGCATCACCTCTCACTGCTCAGAAGACCCTCACAAGGGTCAAAAACCTGATCAGTTTGTCACAAGGTGTATTCCCATGATCTGTGTTGCTGTGAGGTCTCCGCTGAAATACCACCTGCAAAGCACCATTCCATTACCACCGTTTCACAAACGCTTGCCACCAGCATCTGCCTTCCATCCATATGCACTGCCCTGAAAGGGTTAAGAAGAATTTACAATATTTTTAACTTCTATTACTCACTTGTATTGAATTATTCTTGGATCAGATATTAAATGGAGATTTTCCATATAATATCTGTCACAGATGGAAAGAAACCCATCATCTATGGCTGAGTGTAATCCATTCATTGGTTTACAGATCCAGCCCTCCCCGGGGATTGTCAGAAATAAACACGATGTCCCCGTTTGCCGGATTTTTGCATTTGGATTGCTGAGCTAGCTGAAAAAATGTGTGAAATTGCATGTAAGCCGACAGCTCCCTATTGACTCGGCGTACGAACAAGCGCCCATGTGTTATTTATTCCAGCGAGCCCGCGGAGTGTGCCGCGCGCGCGAGATGCCAGTCCACGCTGAAATTCGAGGGGATGATAATCAATAATGCTTTGTTCGGAACACAGCTCTCATCTGCAAAGCCCCAAGCAGTGGTGGGGGTGTGGGAGCCAGGGGCTTGCAGGGGAGGAATTGGTGTTGGGTGGGGGGGGGTTGCACAGACCCTCACTTAAAAGGCAGAGCTGGAACCAGTCCCGCCAGCCCAGCAAACACCAGGGAGAAGCTGCCCGTTGACAAGTTACCTTCCATGTCTCTCAGACATGCTAAATACATGGATTTTTGTTTGTTTCATGAGACATTCTTTGTCAGCAGCTTTCCAGTTACCTGCTATGATGTATCACAGTGATGAGAAACTTCTTGTTCTTTTGGGAATTCCCAGGAGGCATTAAGGATAGCAGCATGCTCAAAGCGAGGGCACGGTGAAACGGGAAATGCCAAACCTACTTCCACCCCGGTCCTGCTAGCACTTCGCTTTTATGCCTGAATGCAGCATTGACAGCAGCATCCTCCTTCCCAGGCGGGTCACACCACATCCCTGCAGGTCACCCCNGGTCACGCTCCCATGAGGGCCACCGCCAAATCCCCAGGATCCCAAATTTTGCCCTATCCGTGGCAAAATCCCCACCAGTGCCCGCCACCAGCAGATTTGGGGTCCTCAGTTGGAAATCCATTCCACACCCCAGCCTCCTTCAGCCAGCATCCTCCTTTAAATGGGGCGCTTAGGTTTCGGAGACAAGGGAGGATGCTGACAACTGCCGCCCGAATGCAGACGCAGGATTAATGCTGCTCTCGGCAGCCGACTCCTTTCCTGCATTAAAGTCAACACATCACCCAACACTTACTTCACACCCTCCCAGTGGTGGCCGGAGAGTTCCCTTTATAAGGTTAATACCTTCCCCTCCCCCAGCCCCCCTAAAGAAACAGGACATTTCCTAGCTAATTTGTATTCATCTAATTCTCGTATCAACAAACCCAAAGTCATGATTCGGGGCTTTTTAGGGTTTGCTTTGTTTCACAGCACACTCCTGATCTGAGTCTGGGTCCATCCCTCCGCTCCTTTACCAGATTCCAGCATCCACAGGTTTCTGGGTTAACAAGAAAATAACACAGGCTGGAGCCTGTTCAGAAGATTTTTTATTATTATTATTAATTATTTTTATTTTCTTGCTTGGAAAACCTTTTCCCCTCTCTTTCACCCTCCCCGCCGGGGAGTTCAAAGGGACATGTTCGCAAACACGGCCAGCGCTCTCCACACCCACACTTGCCACCTTGAGGGAGGGAGTGGCACCAAAACTCGCTGGTGAACATTTGTGCAAATATTCATTTGGCATCTGCTAATGTCAAGTCTGGCTGGATTGGGGCTGGGAGCTGTAGAAAAGCAGAAATGAGTCGGGCAGACAGCAAAAGCCGAGCTGCTTCATTATGCAAACAGGAGCCTCTCGCTGCAGCTCTTGCTGCTCAGAGAAGGGGCTCATGCTCTGTGTCATTTCTTTCGTGCTTTGTCCTACCCTTTAGTTAGGATAACTGCTCATGCAAAGGTCCTGGCATGCTGCACTGTCTACAACCTTCCAGACCAAAAAATACTCATCTCAAGAAACCACAGCCCAAAGCAGAGAGCTTTTCACTCGCACACACATGGCAATGGCACCTGACCGGGGGCTGCTCTCTCCTCTGTCCTTGTAGCTGCCC
>VWZY01006553.1:134864-149462 GCA_013399075.1 Chloroceryle aenea | reverse complement strand
TTTCCTAGCTAATTTGTATTCATCTAATTCTCGTATCAACAAACCCAAAGTCATGATTCGGGGCTTTTTAGGGTTTGCTTTGTTTCACAGCACACTCCTGATCTGAGTCTGGGTCCATCCCTCCGCTCCTTTACCAGATTCCAGCATCCACAGGTTTCTGGGTTAACAAGAAAATAACACAGGCTGGAGCCTGTTCAGAAGATTTTTTATTATTATTATTAATTATTTTTATTTTCTTGCTTGGAAAACCTTTTCCCCTCTCTTTCACCCTCCCCGCCGGGGAGTTCAAAGGGACATGTTCGCAAACACGGCCAGCGCTCTCCACACCCACACTTGCCACCTTGAGGGAGGGAGTGGCACCAAAACTCGCTGGTGAACATTTGTGCAAATATTCATTTGGCATCTGCTAATGTCAAGTCTGGCTGGATTGGGGCTGGGAGCTGTAGAAAAGCAGAAATGAGTCGGGCAGACAGCAAAAGCCGAGCTGCTTCATTATGCAAACAGGAGCCTCTCGCTGCAGCTCTTGCTGCTCAGAGAAGGGGCTCATGCTCTGTGTCATTTCTTTCGTGCTTTGTCCTACCCTTTAGTTAGGATAACTGCTCATGCAAAGGTCCTGGCATGCTGCACTGTCTACAACCTTCCAGACCAAAAAATACTCATCTCAAGAAACCACAGCCCAAAGCAGAGAGCTTTTCACTCGCACACACATGGCAATGGCACCTGACCGGGGGCTGCTCTCTCCTCTGTCCTTGTAGCTGCCCGGTTTGTTGCTGCTGTTGTCACACAACTCTGCAAAGTGCTGCAGAACTGAGTTCCTATGAAAGACGTGGTGCTACCTGAGCCTTTGGTCCTGCCACCTGCCCAGCTATAGCAGGTGACACAGGGGCCGCTCTCCTTCACATGCAGAGCAGGTAGCAACACATGGCTCACTGCCAGCATACGCAAAACATTCCAACAACTGCAAATAACCCACTATCTCAACCCTCACATTCATGGCACAGCCACAGCTGGGTCACATGTCTCATGAATAAAAGGTCCTCAAGTAATAATGGACCCAGGTCTGGCTACAGAGAACGACCAGAAAGGTTGGAATCAGTTCCCACTCACTTGCCCAGTGGCAAAGCTTCCCTGGGTATCAGCAGGACCTTGTGTGACAGGGTTAACCTCCCAAGGCCACAGAAGGGTTTTTGCTGCAGAAACTTTATCCCTTTCAGGTAACTTCCACAGCAGTAGTGCAGTGGCTGATGGCCCACACCCTCTATACTTCACCAGCAAATATGACCAGTATTGCTTTCTGCAGTGGATGCCTGCAGCACTGAGCACATGGGTGAAGAGGGTCCTGAGATGGGGGGGGTCACAGCACACCTGGCTCTGGGGCTTCAGGCGCAGGCTGCTCTGATACAGCCCAATGGGAACAGCTGGATGGGCCATGTCAGCACAGCTTGGGTGCATTCAAAAGCTGAGCCCTGCTCTGGATGTGCCACCCTGCCATGGGTGATTGTATTGTGTCTGCCTGAGCTGGAGTTAACTTTCCCCACAGCAGCCCTCCCAGTGCTGTGTTTTGCATTGAGAGCTGGAAAGGTGCTGACCACCCCCCAGTGTTGTTAACTGGGGCTCACACAGCACTAAGGCTGGGTTTTTCCAACATTCCCCCGGCAGTGGGATGGGGTGGACAAAATCCTGAGGGGGGACACAACTGGGCCAGCTGACCCAAACTGACCAAAGGGATATTTCATACCATATGATGTAGCTGAACTCTGCATGCTTGGAGCCCTGCTTCCCAAAAAGGGCCAGACAGCGCCTGCTGAGAGGAAGCAGAGAGTAAATCTTTCTTTGCTTTTGCTTCCGTGTGTGGCCTTGCTTTGCTTTCTCATTAAACTGTCTTTGTCTTAACCCATGAGATTCATCTTCTTTTCTTCCCCGGGGTCCAGCTTGGGGGGTGGGGTGGCTGATAGAGCAGCTTGGTGGGCACCTGGTGTCCACTCACAGTCAAAGCATCAGAGTCATGCAAGGCTGGAGGTGGGAGGAAGGGACCTGGAGCTTCACTTCCAACCATGGGAAAAGTCACCACTTCTATTTCAAAATTCATAAACTGAATAATCTCTGTTAGAGCTGTCTGGAAATTTCCACACATTTGCAGATAAACAAAAACTTTGCATTCAAGGAAACTTTTATTTTTGTCAAAAGTAGAAAAACTGGGACCTGAAATGCATTCTTTTCACATTTCGATAGTTCTCAACTTTGTTTCTAGGCTGGAAAAATGCAAAGAACTTTCCAAGAAAAAAAGATCTGGTTAAAAAATACAAAACTTAATCCTTGAGCTGTACTTTTCAAGGAAAAAAGGAAAAATTCCCAGTCACATGTCACCAGCCCCCTCGTTAACTCCTGATTTAATGTTCAGTCCTTGTTGAACCACCCCCAAGTGCAAGCCCAGATTCAGCACTGACCTTGCTGAAGGCATCTCCTAAGGTGAGTGCCAGCACCAGGCACCAAGCGATGTCACTGGCACCCTGGGCTGGCAGTCGTTGGGTTCATGGTAGGGCAGGAGGCTGCCCTGCAGCACAGACTGCCATCTCCCCAGTCCCTGCCCCAGGTCACACCATGGTCACCAGCAGAAAGGGCTGCAGGTGGCAGCGGCTCTCACAGAAACCCTCAGTAACTGTGCCTCTCTTCCTGTTCCTTTGACAATTGTGCAAGCAGAGAGGACCATGGCAGAGCTCGGTGACAGCACAGGCTCACTGCAGGGGCAAAAAGGGTTAATAGAGAGAAACCACGACTCATTTTCCAGCTTTGCAGAGGGAGGGTGCTGTGGAGTTCATGCCACTAATAATACTCCGATTTGGGGGTCAGAAAAGCCCAGCAGACCCCCTGTGCTCAGCATGATGCTGCGTGGGAAACCCCCGAGACAGCTCCCGCACCCAATTTCTGATTCCTGTCCCACCAACAGCAAGGGTCCACAGCACCAGAGATGTGCCCCAGAGCAGCAGGACACAGCCCAGATGGAGAAGCTCTGGTAGAAAAATGCAAGCTCCTCCAGGACAGGACAGTGTAGGTGCCAAGCCAAGAGTGGAGCCGGGTTGCTTAACGATGCAAACCACTAATGAGCCTATGGCTCAGGACAGATGGAATAGCTGGGTCTCCTGCTCTTGCCTGTCCGAGCTCTGACCCCCCTGCTCCTCAACAGCATCCTCCCCATCCCGAGAGCTTCCTCTGAAAGCAGCAGGGTCTTGGATTCTTGGTTTTGACTGGAAACGTTGGGGAGATGAATCTGAATTCCTTCTCATCAGCCTAAAGAGTTCTTTATTATTTATGACTGGGAATGATTCCCACCAGAAACGTGTAGCTGGTTATAATTTAAATGTTTCTTCTAACTCGGGAAATTTCCAGGAAGGTCTAATAGTAAACAGAGTAATGTGCCCACAAGTTACAAATCAGCGGTCCTGTTTAATTCATTTGCCCAGAAAAATAATTAATTCAAAACTGATGGTTGTTTTTTGTTTGTTCCCTAAAACAATGTTATCAGTACATGCCCTCAGTGCATTTTTACTGCAATTATAAAGGTTTTTCCAGCTGGAAAGTGAGTCAGCTTAACTTTTTTATTTTAAACTAATGACCATTTAATGTCAGATAAAAGGTTTAGAGGAAAGGATTAAGTACCACTTTCAACAGAGATGGTGGGAGATAATTGACTCAATTTACCCCTGACATTGGCGCAGGGCACCCGAGACAGTGTGTGGACATACAGCAGAGCGAGGGACCCCTCCAGAGACCTAGTGCTCTGCCTGGTGGGTGCCCACATTTTCCCCTCCATCATCACAGTACATCTGACTCAACGTCTCTAGCAGGTGTCCTGGTGCCCTCTGGGAAGCCGTAGCTATTCCTGCTCTGGAGCTAGTGACACCTTTCAAGCAGCAGAGAAGAAGCTGAAGGACAGATGTGAAGCCGATAGTAAAACCCCTAAAAAAGCAGAAAATTAAACAAAATGTTCCGGTTTGGATATTTGCCAGGAAGCACAGCCCTCCCCTCGCTCTCCACCCTCCAGCCACAGCCACATTTTCACTTACACCCACCACCACTTGGTGGGAAACTTCCAGATCTTTTGCTAATCTTTCATCTCTGCATGCTCCTTAGATCCAGTTTTTGTCCCCCACTGCTGCCTTTTTCAAGGCCCTGGGGTAATTTCTCTGGAGAGATGGTTTTTGGTATTTGCCTGCACAGGTCACCTCTTTGCATAGGACAGGCTCCTCTAGGTGCCAACACTTCCCTCTACTCGCTGCCAGACCTTCCCCGGAGCTTTTTCTCTGTGTCCCAGGGGACAGTGAGGCCCTTTTTCCTCTGGCTGTGAAGCTCCCTAGCCATGTGGTGCTAGACAGAAGCCACCTATACGCTTAAATGTCAAGAATTCCACCTAAGGGCAGGGTTTTGGTATATTCCCTGAGTCAATCACTCTTGGAAGCCGGTCCCTGCCTCCCAAGGTGTCTGTGAGCTGGTATCTGGCTTGTCCCATGCATTTGGAGGGTGATACCTTGGGGAGAAGAGCTTCTCCAGGGCTTTGGTCTGAGCTGGTAGCAGTCAGTCCCACCAGCTGAGCAAAGCAGCTGTCTGCTTGGAAAAGCCACCTGGTAAGGGTGAGGGTCTGGCTTTGTTACAGTCTTCTTTCAAGAGCATGATGTGATCTCAGTTCACACCTTGAAGAGGTACGAAGCAAACATCCAGCCCTGAATCACTTGGCTGCTACAGCAGATCATAGATTAGAGCACCTTGGGCCGGGTTCAGACCACCTACCATGACGTCTGATGGCAGCACCCCAGAGCTGGGCTAGCCAGGCCAAACCCACTCCCCATGCAGGTGATGGAGAGGACACCCAGTTACTCTGCAGCACCCTGGAGCTTTCGGAGACAGACTCACCTCTCCCCCCGCAGCTATTTTTGATGTTTCCCAGCAAATCACACCGTGTAGCTGGTTAGGTTCCTGCAGCAAAGGGCCTGCCGCGTGCATGGATCTCCTGAAATCACGTGAGAAATCCGGCTGCAACATGCCAAATGGAGGGCACTTGAACACCCAAATCCTCCGGGCGACGAAAGATCTCAGCCCAAATGTATGCAAGGAGCTTGTACAATCAGGCTGTGAAGCACTGAGCTAAAAACTTGCCATGTTCAAGATCAAACGAGCAATCTCAGCTTCTCCACCCCCGGAACGGGACCACTTGCACTTAGTTTCCTGGCGTGGCTGGTATGAAAGGCAGTAGAGGATGGAGAATATCTGGGTGATAGTTCTCCTCTCCAGCTCTAAGCAGCTGGTGAAAGTGGCCCTACAACACTGCCATGTGCCAGTGCTGTAGCCTTCTCAATGGCGAGCAAAAAGGGTGGTGCTTGTGCAACGTGGAAAAAGCTTTGGGATCCAAAAAGCACCAAGAGAAAAAAAAAAGCTCAAATTTGCCAGTAGGGTGGCTGCCGCCTGAGCAAAGGTCATCTTGGGGAGAGGTGCCTGGGGCACTTCTTGTGGGGTGGAAAGGTAAAAGAGAGAGGACAAGGTCCTAGAGGCCACCATGGACCGTCTTTGCTGCTCCTTTAGCCAGTGCAGGAGTGTGAGAAATGACACACCTGTGTGATGGGACAGGGAAAAGACCCAAAGAACGCCTAGAAGTATCTTGTGCTTTCTTCAGCATTGCTTAACGTGGGTGAAAACAGGTTGACCAGCCATGGCTTTGCTGGGTGGGATGGGAGAAGCGCCCCTCCGTAAGGGGGTACATTGCCCAGAGTCCTGCCCTTCCAAGGCCGGTCTCCAGGCTCCCGTAGTCTGAACCCAAGGTTAATGGCCACACCGTATGTTAATTTTCCCTGAGTCAAGAACCGCTCTCTTTCACCAGTTCTGAAGTTTGCTGCCTTTCATTGAATTTCCCCGCCTGTGTTAGAAGAGCAGGTGAGCGGGAGATCCCAATTTACTTTCTCTGCAGTCTAGACTATTCATTACTTTCCTGTCTCTAAATGAAGCAGGCACAGTCCTTTCAATACCTCCATAAAGCTTTCCCTCACCAGGCCTCTAATCATTTTCATTGTCAGCCTCTGAACCCTTATTATTTCCACTATATCCCCTTTTGAGATCAGATATCCAGAGAGGAGCTCGGCATGTTAGCAAGGGTCTCCTCCAGATCTCTGCTGTGAGCAGGCAGGCTTTGGGGAATAGTTTATATCCCTCTCTTTAACCATCCTCATGTTGTATTTTCACAACATCAAAAAGGAATACAATTAAAAAACCCAAAACGCCGGAGTTGTCACAAATAGCTCAATAAAAGTGTAAATGCTGACAACAAATTGTGCGCCCGGTGATGTGTGCACGTAGCTCAAATTATTCTTCACCGTGCCTTGCCTTGCAGTTGTCAGGGGTGAATTTTATCTGCCATTGTGCTGCCCATTCACCTAGCTTTGTGTGGTCTGACAATATCTCAACCCAAGGTGGTATATGGTTGCAGGCACTGCCGCTCTCGTTATTTACAATGGCTAATTAAGATCCTGCTACAACCTTCATCCCACCCTTAATTCTTATGAAGCAGCCAACAAAAGGTTTTGATTTCCTTTTTGGCTGGAAGACCTTTTGGCTTCTGCAAAAAGGGGATTAAGAATGAAAGCACATAAAGGTATGTGCACAATCACAAAGTCATAACAGCTCTCCGAGTGCAGTCTCCCAGGAATGAAACGCAGCATTAGCAAGAAGGGCTAATTGGGACCGGTTTAAAGAGTGCACATTGTGTAGCCGAGTCCGGTAACACTTTTGATCAGGCAGACAACACAGCCACAAATTGCTTTCTTCCCCCTCCAAAATATCTGGCCCCGCAGGAAATGGTGTTTTACCTTTCCCAAGCAGCCCAGACAGACAGGCAGACGGACGGTGCTCACGAGCTGGGTGAGCACCCTGGGTTGCACCAGCTGCTCTGCAGGGCAGAGCCTGGACAAGCCCAGCTCTCCATGGGCTCTGGGCAGATGCAGGGTTACTGTCCCCCATGCTTAGTCTTGGGGTCCCTGAAAGCTGGTGCTGGCTCTGACATGATCACCAGTGTCACCATCGTTGTCACTTTAGGATCAGAGGGAGCCGTACGCGTGCAGCTCTCCCAGATGCTATCTCCAGGGAGTGCTCTGGGCACTGCCGTTTGCTGCAGGTTTCAGAGGAATTGCTCCCCATCACCTCTCTGCCTTCAGACAAAGGTGGGTGCAGATTGCTGTCTGAAGCTGCCCCTAGAGAGCCTCCTTGCTGCGGAGGAAGCGACCCTCCCCCCCCGACTCACCTTCCCATGAGCAGGCACCCCTCAAAGGCTCTGCCTGGGGTACAATGATCCCCAGAGCCCTGTCCCAGCCCAAAGGCCTCCCCTCTCAGTCCCTGCGTCACCAAGCCAGCTCCACGAGCCAAGCTTGGGAAGCTGGTTTGTTAGCTCTTGGCAATGCCATCTCCCAAAATGTCATGGCATGCACAAATCTATGAAAACCAGAGACCCGAGACATGTGTTTTTGTTTGTTTGCATGTGCCAACATTTCCAATGGCTCAGAAATGTGTGCCTGTGAAGGCTGCGTGTGTGTTATTCATTTAGGATCATTTTCAGCCCTTATAATAGGAGGCTCATTTTATCCTTTTGAAAGTTCTCGAGCAGAGATGATCACAGCCCAAAAGCCTGCCATGGCTGTAAACAACATTTAAGCTTCACGTAGCTGTCTCTCCTTGGAAAACAGTCCCACAAAGGAGTGGAAGGGTTTTCTCTATGTGCTCGTGTCAGATACATCGATAGATAGGCACCTCATTCCTCTAGGCTCCTTTGTAAAGCCCAGCCAAGATTTTTACATTCTGATTCATGCAAATGTGATCATATGATCAAAATAACATGTGCTACCTCCCAGGAACTAATGCACTAATCGTTGGCTTGCCGCAGGCCGTGGCCTATCTCACACCATCATTCTTCCCTCTTTGTTCCTGATGCTGCTTCCTCCTGTCCTTCCACACAACATCCCTCAAGCTGACAGCTGGCTCCCAACCAGCCAGGATGGGGTCTGCTTCAAGCCGACTCGACTCGACACACAGCCTCGCAGAACACTTGGAGAGCCTTCCCTTCCATCCTTTCTGCTCCATCCATAGCAAACTTTCTGATGGTGCATCTCTCCTGGATGCTCATGGAGAGTTGGCATACCCCAAAATGGTTGTGTGTCTCCAGATCCCCAGCTGGGAAGTTTTGGAGAGAAATCTCCTAATTGCAAATTTCTCCCACGATCTCCATAGCTTCTTTCATTTACTCAGGGTGGAAGCAGGTTCAGAATTGCCCCTTTTAGGAAAAGCAAAAATGGCCTTTCCAAGCCTGGGACTGCACAAGCTGGCAAAAATGCAACCCAGGGGAGGAGTGGGCCCTCAGCACCCGGATGGGAAGGAGGAACTGCAGAATCACCTGCAGTGATTCCTGCAGCCTGGCCATGCTATCCTTCATCCAGGGCATCCCCCAAAACACATGGGGAACCTCATGGTACTTGTGCTGCTTAACCAAGGAAGAAATTCCCTTTAGAGGCTTCGATGCGGTTACATCTTCTGTTGTTCCTGGCCGCCACGGCTGTTTTATTCAAAACAAAGGCAGTGTTTTCTACCCTTTAGGCCTGAGCAGACCAATTCATCTCTCTTCAGACTGGTTTGATGTGGCTTGGGAAATTCAACCGGTCGTTTCCCAAACCCAGCATAATATGGTTACACTTCCTGTGGTTCAGCCACGCGTTCTCCAGCCTGGCAGACACAGGGGATGTGCAGACAGTCACTCTTTTGTCTGCTCCAAAACTGGAAATCAGCTCTTGCCTGGGGAGGTGTCGGCCATCAGCTGCCTTGATTTGACTACAACTTTCTGTAACTTTCTGAGTAGAAACCAGTCCAACCCAAAACAAACATGGCCAGGTGTGGCGGTGGTCACCACCAGTCTGGAGGTCACAGCTTGGCTTGTCTCTGCAGGCAACCACTAAATCCATGGGTCTTGACTTCTGGGGAGACTCTGGTATGTGCCAGACCTTGCTGTGGGACTTTGCAGGTGACATAATAAAGAGGATGCTTGTGATCTACATCTATATCTCCCTGGGTTGGCACCTTAACCTGGGCATTGTGAGCTTAAAATGCCATGGGAGGAAGAAAATGATGTTATGAGCTTTTTCCCATCAGCCAGGATTCAGGCTCTGAAGAAAAGGGGGTGGCAGCAGAAATGGGTAAGACATGGAGAAGGTTTGGGCTCTGGATGCCTCAGCAGGCTCTGGGGAAAGGTGGTGGGAGTTATCATCCAGGGCCTCAGCCAGTGGAGCAAAGTGGCCTTTGCTAAAGAAACAGTAAACTGCCATGAAATGGAAGTTTTAGAGGGGGGCTCAGATCTATTCAGAGACTTTGAAAACAGTGTCAACTGAGAAATAAGCAAATAAGATTTTTTTACACATCAAATATTGGGCTTTGCTTTCAAAGTGAAGCTTATGAGTGGTTGGGTTTTTTTACCTTTAAAATTATCTATATTTAAAGAAATTAAGTAAATTGTTAAATAGGGTGAATTGAATGTTTTTGGTAAACCCAAATCTCTTCACCCAGTACTTTGTCTCACTTAAAAAAAAAAAAGGAAAAGTTTCACTTTGACCTGATTTTTCTTCCCTAATTTTTCAGCTCACACCGTTGGATAGAAGAGTCTACGTAGGTTACATCATTTGGGAGGAATCTCCTCTCATCCATCTCCAAAGGAATAACAACAAACATCCAAAAAATAATTGAAGTTTTATATATATCCCTTGGCCATTCAGGTGGTATGGCTGGCACGGGACACCGGCACTTGAAACAGCTGTTGTGAATCTTAAGGATAAACTCCCCCCCTTTGGCACTCCACCAGGAAATTACGCATAGGAATATACCTGCTTTCCCTCGCAGAAGGCAAACCCCACCATCTTTAATACCTCCAGAGTGGACAGAGGAGAACAGCTTTTTTTTTTCCTGGAAGACACCCTTGCTTTGTCTGCCCACTTCTGCTATGTTGGACCAGCAGGAGCAAGTGGGGCTCTCGGCTGGGCTGCGACAGGCAAAGGGCTTTGCAGGGGGTATTTACAGCTACACGGACATACACACATCTCCTCCCTCACTGGCAGATACCTGCATCGTAGAGCAATTTGGTGCCCTAAAAAAGAACCACCACTGCTCCACACAGTTTTTCAAATATTACAACCTTATTTTCAAAGGTAGGTACGGTAACAGCAAGCTCTTAGAGCCAAAGTCATACATGCTTTGTGATACCCAACTTGTCACCCTTAGAACCAACTCCCATTTCCTCAGAGTCAGACGCTCCTTGGTGAACAAACTCTTAGACCAGACAAACTTGCTTGATCATCTTCTCCAGCTGGAGTCTGAGGCCCTGGCTGAAATCTCATTCCACTGCTTTTGTGAAAGTACAGAGACACCAAACACGCAGTGAATTCAAGAAAGCTGCTGGACATCCACAGGACAAAACACTGCCCGCAACACTACACACATGCCTGCCAAGCCTTGCTCCAAGAGCTGGGCATTGGCTTAAACCAGACCTCACTTCCACCTTGCCATGGTTCCATGAGCCTGGGTGAATAAGCCAGCGCAAAGACCAAGATGATCCAAGGCAGTGCAGCTGGGAGGGGTGAGCCAAGCTCAGGCTTTCCCAAGATCTCCCCAAGCTCTGCTCTGCTCCCACACACGTCTGCCTACAGACATGCCAGGTGCACAGGCACTAGAGCATACACCTCATTTAGGCTACAGCCTTAACTTCAGAAGTCATGGGCATAAGAACAGGGTTTTCTCCTCACTGAAGCATTAGCATCCCTTCCCCAGACTTCATTACTTTTGTCCTGCTTGCTTCTTTCTCAATTTGTCCCACCATGTGACATTTATTGGAGGAGTTTATCAGCTACACTCCAAGAAGCTCATATTAATTGTGTCACTATCACACATGCTGGCATGTAAGAGATCAATTCTCCTGCATAGGTGGGCCACAGCCTTGGGCAGTGTAATAACCCCCTGCTTGCAGAAGAGCATGGCTAAAACTGTGCACGTGCTTCTGGAAGAGGTTTCTGCATTGCTTCGTTTCTGTAAAAAGTTCGTCTCTAACTGTGAGCCTGTGAACTGGCACTACAGGGATGATCCTGAGCTAAAGACAACTGCAAGGACAGCCCAAGACAATGAGCAGCAAGTTTCACATGCTTATGTTCCTGAAGGATGTGTTGTCAAAAGGCAACTGTTGGCATGAGGGGTAGGTCAGGCTCAAATGAGGAAGGTAAGTTACAGCAACTGCCCAGCTTTGCAGCGCAGACCCTACAATGCCATCAACACAGCAGAGGCAAAACAAAACTACTTGGTCAAGCAGGAAAGACCTCACCAGCTTCATGGCTCCAGCTGCAGGGTTATCAACCTGGCCAACCGCTCCCACCTGCTGACAGCTCAGTTGTCCAGAAAAGGTTCCAGCCAGCTAGAAGGCACCTTGCACAGGGACCAGGACTCTCTTTGCCTTCTTAGCCAGTGGTGAGCCCCAGGCAGCAACAACACCAGGTGAAGGGTTTGCCTTACTTACCACCAAAACCTTCCCCATCACAGGAACAACACTGGAGACCCACCACCTGGAAGGTCTCAGCAAGAAGCAGTCTGGTTTGTGTAACACACTCGAAGTATTGACAAAAAAACCCCTTCCCTGGACCTGCAAAAGTCCCCTCCTGGGAAGGATTCACACTTCAGCATGCCCAGTGGTCCTGGCACCTGGCTTCATGACAAAAGCAACCACAGCCTTATCAGAGTGTGCTGCTGTCTGATCTCAGCCATGAAAGCAGTGCTACAAACCTAGCAGTATTTCTGAAACGGTAGCTACAGTGTGCGTTTTTAAATCCAGTGTAGAAGTGTATCTGTTCTAAAGTGGGCCTGCCCAGAACTCCACACGCATATTAATGCCATCAATTGCTTCAAGCAACTGCCCAGCATTACACCCCTCACACCTGAGGTTACTTCCACATTAGTAATTAAATCCTCATTAACAATTTTCAGTTATAAAGTAAATCAGGTGTAATAGCCTACATGGGGAATCTCAGCTCATTCAGGGAGACCGAAGTCTTTCTGAAAGGAAGAAACATTACACACTGCAGGTGAGATTCTTCTCTAAGGTCTGGAGGTCAGCAGAGGAACATGTCCAGCAGAGCTATTCACAACCACTTGCGACTTCTGGCCTCACCACCAAGCACTTGGGCACAGAGGCACCACATGCCTGGGGGCTGCAAGCACAAGGCTGTCCGTCACTGGCATGTGATGGATGTCCCCTATTTCTGTTCATTTCTTGAGCGTTTCCTCCCCAGAGCACCCTTTCACCCAACGAGAAGATGCTCTGAAGGGAACCTGGTGAGAATTCTTCTCGTGTTTGCCCCTGCTTTTATTGTTGCTAACAAAGCTTAAAAAGCAGATGTCCAAACACAAATACTCACTGTACACCCTCCTCAGCAGACAAATCTGACTGCAGCTAACCAAGGTGAGCACCTTATCCCCTTAACGTATTGCCTTTTCACAGCCCAAGACACCCATCTCACTGCTGTCCAGGAAATGTTCTTGTAGAGCAATGACACAAGTGCCAGAGGCCCCTGCTGCCAACCGCACGGCCCCTAGTTCCCATGTGCTGGTCCCCAATCCCAGCAGGCATTGTGGGACAGGGAGCAGATACTCCTTGGTTGCTCTTGGCCTCGAAGGAGATCCCTTCTGCCCAGCCTTCTCTAGCATTTACAGCCTCTACCCCTTCAAATTTCCCCGATGGCAAACAAACCCTGTTGTTCTGACAGTGAAGCCATCTGTGCCATTGGCCATGGTGATATTTCAAGGGGAAAAAAGGCCCCCATAAATCCTTTCTCACTCTGGAAATCAACTAGTTTTCTCCTCTCAAAGGTACTAGCACAGCACATCTCCAGCCGCTCCCAAGCCTCCACCCCAGCACTCCTCTGAACCTTCCCCAAATCTCTCCCACATGAATCAATATGAAGGCAAAGCTGGCAAAGCCTTCCAGCCCCCACTAACCAATTCCACCACCCTACCATCAGGTCCTACTTCCATGCTGGTCTCCAGGTGCACCAGGAGAGCAGCTCCCAAGGTATTCACTGTGAGAAGGGCTGCTCGACTGATGGCCCGTGCTTAGCTGGGGTGAAGGCGTCACCTGTAAGGCTGCCCAGCTTTCCTTGGAGCAGCACAGAGTGACCCTGCTTAGCACCGTTCATTTTTCTCTAGGCTTGCGAGGTTTGGAGATTGGTTCAGATAAGCATCCTCAAGCTTGCAGGCTTATCTGCACCATCTCCCAAACAGCTTTGATCTGCAGGATTTGGCTGCAGCTCCTAAAGTTATCTTGAGAAAGCTTGTTCTGGGGAGAGTCATTCTTCTGATTAACAAGAAAAAGCTTTCTGAGTGGCTTTGAGCATTTTCAGCCCTGGCTGGAATCAGGGAGTGTAGCAACATCTGCACACAGAGAGAAGGAAAAAGTCAATCGACCTTCGCCTTAAAGCTTTGCTTGGGCTCAGTTGTTCAGCTAAAATCTGACGTGGTATCGCCTCTCGCTGCCTTTCCGCGCTCTGTTCAATGCCACCCACCCCTGGGGGTCAATCTCTCTGCAGAGGTCCACACCTTGCATGGACAGGCAGCTTTACATCCCTCCTATCCTGAGCAGGGCAGAGGAGAGGGGGCTGGGAGGCTGAGGGCACCTTTTAGAAGATACAATATTGAATTAAATAGGTGAAACAAATAGCCCCCTCTGAAATCCTCCAGTGAAGAAAACCCAAGCCACACGCGAGTACGTCGTTAATCAAGTCAGCTGCCGATCTCCCAGTTTACCTTCTGCTTGGATGAAGCTTTAGGAAATACTCACTGGGCTGAAAAGTATCAAATTTAACCCCGGCACTTGAAAAATGCCAGTGTGGATTCCCCTGCTCTCAGCTCATCGGCACCCCACGCGAGATTTCTTCCTGCTGGGAACAATGAGGGAGGAGGAAGAAGTTATTAAGAAAAAGGAGAAATTACAGAAATAGCAAGGAAGTTTATAAAGGGGAATCTACTCCAACCAAACTACCCCGAACACATCCTGCTGCCCTCACATAAAAGATAAATAAGCATTAAAAAACAATTGCTCAGGGAGAGTAAAGAAGCGTGAACAGCAAGAGTATGTACATGGGTTTTAAATAATTTTTTAATTGTTGAGGCAGTAATACTTGGTTCATGGAACTGCAATATACAGAGAGGTGAAATAAATAGCTTATATATATATAATATATATAATATAGCTGGTTTTAAAATATTCCCTTATCATTGGTGTACTAGGTCATCTTGTAGTCACTTGAATGTATTTAGCAGCATTCTCCAGAACTGAGCGTAATGCAGGATCACGGAGCCGTGACACCTTATGTCGTCAGAAAGGTTACAGAAGATCCATGCGTCGAGAACTCCACGGGAACTCACTCACTGCGGCACACACCATCGAGTCGCGGGCCGGCGTGCAGCAGGCAACAAATAGATTACTGCAAAATCGGCGCTTTGCGGGGCAGCGTCTCGGTACCTTTGGGAAAGAACTTTGGTTTTCTT
>VWZY01006553.1:84242-134820 GCA_013399075.1 Chloroceryle aenea | reverse complement strand
ATTTTTTTTCTTTTTTTTTTTTTTTTTTGATGGTTTTTGTTTTGTTGTTTGTTTTTTTGTTTTTCCTCTGGGGATATGCTTGAAAAGTTGTCCTTTCCAAAAAAAAACAAAACAGAACAGCGAAATAAGCACCTGTGTGTCATCAACAACAAGAAGTCAATTTAAATAGAGCAGTTCATTTTGTTTTTCAAGTCACAATAAATCCCTAACAGCTTTTCCCCAGCGTTTGCCATCTAGTCTTTAATTAATTTTTTTTATTTTTATTTTTTTTTTAAACACAATGTACAAAAATAGAGCTTCTTCCTTATTTTTAATGTAAAAATATTCCTCTGGTGCAGTTTTTTTTGTTTGTTTGTTTTTTGTGTTTGTTTTTTTCTTTTTTTTGTTGTTTTTTTTGTGTGGTTTTTTGTTGTTTTTTTTTGTGGGTAATTATTCTGACACCATTTTTGTCTATTTTTAACTGGGGTTGGTGGGTCGTATTCTCTTAGTCCTCTTGGTGACTGTTGTGTACTTGAAAGGTTTCTGTATCTCCACTTGCCCCTTGGGGTACCGCTTCATAAAATGTACATCTTGCTGGTTTTCCCGGGTCTTGGGCCCTTTGCGTGGCCTCCCTTTTTTGGTGAATCCAACATACCAGCCTGAATATTTTGCTGACATCAGTGCCGTGTAGTTGTTTTCCAGGACTTTTTCAATGAAGACACACTCTTTGCTGGTGCCATCAGGCTGAAAAAGAAAAAAAAAAAACAATTAATTATCCCAATGCAAGTTCAGTGACCAAAACCCAATTTGGCATCAATAAAATCATCCCATCTGGACCTTGTTTTTGGTTCATAGGAGCAGTAACAAACAACCGCTGAAATAGAAATGATTTTGGGAAAAAAAAAAAAAAAAAGCATTAAAGCATGAGGTCATCATTTCACATCTCTAAACACTTCTACCCAAGGAGAGAAAGATTTTTCAAAGACAACAGTTCAGTTTACCCAGTCCAAGTCCAGCTCCTTCAACTGCAAGGAAAGCAAGACACTTAGCTTTGCTTTTTCCATTAGGCAAGGAGGATGAATTGAACTCGTGCCAGGGAAACCTCATATTTCAGCAGGAAAAAGAAAAAATCAGAATCTCACATGGGCAAAATAACAGCATTCCCCTTCCACCGCTTACTTGTGATATGATTTCTGAAATACCTTATGGGCTTGTGTCCTTCACTACCCGAATCCCACTAAAACCATTACAAGGCTTGGTCTAAACCTTCCCAGTGCTTGGAAAACTCTCCCTCCACAGCATCCTGGGAGCAACACCTGGCAAATAAATGACACGTGGAGCTCCAGAGATAAGCCAGAGGGATGCTGGAAGCGTTAAGGTCCCCAAGCCCACTCTGGTCCCTGGGGCCCTGGCCTGCCCCAAAGCCAGCGTTGCTTTCAGAGCTGCACCGCACACCTCAGGCTGGGCTCCGACTCGCATCCCTGGGAGACATTGGCAGCAGAAAGGGCTGTTCCCATAACAGAGCAGCTCCCTGGATGGGACAGCTTCCCAACAGCATCCCGACGTGATGGCAGCTGGAGGACCATGTGGCAGCAGTGTTCTCAGCCACCGGACTCACTCCAGCTCCACTGCCAGAGGGGTGATGCAAGCACCTGATTTTACACCTCTGCTCTCCCAGGGTAGGTTTTTGCTTGGAAGAGGGTTTCATTTCTGGTGGCAGAGGGGACGCAGGCCTTCCCCTTTCCCAGCCTTTCAATTTCAGCCTAAAAGCAGCCATCCAAAGCTCAAGAATCTGCCTTAGTAAACCATGTCCCTAAATTACTTTCCTCCTTGCAGAGCAAGCCAGAATTAGCACAGAACTGGAGCCCGAAGCTCCTGAGCATGAGAGCTGCTCCCCAGCCACACTGCAGCAAAACACCTGCCGTGCTGGGACACCAGTCTCAATGCAGCTGCTGGTTTGAGATTTGGCAAACCAGGTTCAGCTCAGCTTGAAGATCTGGACTAATGGACCCAGAACTGGACTTTGAACACAGCAGCACAAAGATCTTGGGCTGCATTCAGAACTCTAATTTACCCAGCACATGCAGCACTCAAGGGAGCTGAAGCATCATGCAACAGTATCTTTAAGTCCTTCAGCACAGAGGTAATTCTTCTCACCTATAAACTTCTGCTGGAAAACATGGTTTTCCCTTTAACTGATGAGGTACTTGTTCTGCACTTAGAACACCACGCACTGTTGTATGCACTGGCACTTTGTTCTGTGTGTCAAAAGATATTGGGGAATAGACGCAAGCTCACTTCAGCCCTGGGTGCTGTCTCAGCTCTGAGTTGAGCATCTCCAGGTCTTTTATGGATTCCAGCCAGGGCTAAGCAGAGCATGGAGCACCATACTGGACAATCGAATGCTCAGCAAAGCCAGAGAAGGGATTTCCATCATAGTATTAGCCAAATCCAACTCCCCACTGAAGTCAAATACTGAGTCTTTCAGTACTGCAGGCCTATGCTTGCCTCTACACTTGCTATTAAAGTCTCCCATCCAAACTAACCAGTATCAGACTCTCTGAGTCTTTAGCCATCCCATTGCTGGGGGGACAGGAAAGCCTCCTGCAGCAATGATCTGTGCCAGGCTGCAGCAGCTCTGCTCAGGGGCTCCTCTGGGCTGAGGTGAGGAAGCCTTCCTAAAATGCCCTGCACAATCACAGCAGGTTCATGCAGTTTGTGGAAAGGGCAGGGGATCTTGGGACAGGAGGAAAAACCTTGGGCCAAGCTGGCTCAGGCTTTCCTGCACCTCTGATCCCCAAATAACTGTGTACAGTCTGCAAATGGAGCTGCAAGATGGGAACCACCAGGCACAGTGACCCAAGCTGCAGTCACACAGGCAACAACAAGAGAAAAGCTTCATCATCGCCAGCATCCAGAACCAGTCATCCCCCCCTGGATTAATACCTCTAGCAGAGCTTCAATTTAAACCACACAACAAGATTCAATGTTTACCCTGAAATCATTAATGCACCATCCTCCCTAAAGGGTTTCACTACCTCAAGTAGGTCTCATTAAGAAGGCACAAAAGACCATGGCAACTTATGCTTCAAACATGCTAATCCAGGGTCCAGTTCCCTGTATGTGCCCCTATATGGAGGCAAAGCTGGCTCTGCCATAGGACCAGCAATCTCTATCACACAAAGGTCCTCATTTTATCATCTACAACTGGAAGCTCATAGACGCTTTAATGAACAGCAGAACTGGGCAAAGCTCAGTGGTTCCAGTTCCTGGGGAGGTCGTTCTCCAAGCCCTGGGTTTGATCAAAGCCACATGAGTGGGGAAGGGGGAAATCAGTCTACACCACGGGGTTCCACCAGGTTTCAATGGGAAGCCATAAAACCAGCCCCAGGTTTCTCAGGGCTCAGCCCACTACAAACCCTTCCCCATTGAATGGAGAATTTTTAAACAATACCATGGCTGAGTTTCAAATCCACCCAAACCCAGGTGCTGTTGAACCGACCGGATCCGTACCGCAGGGGGAGCAGGTAATTGGAAGGGCTGTTTCCCCCATGCTCATGGAAAGGTCCTGGATTTGAGCCCTGACCTCGTTGCTAGGAGAATCAAGGCATTTTCATGCAGTTTGGGAGGTTTCCGCTTGTTCTGCAATGTCAGTTTCTCATGGAAAATGGAGACTGGAATGAAAAGAAAATGCGTGTGTAGGAGGGGGAAGTTATTCTAATAATAACAAAAAAGTATTTACTTTTTGCCGACAGAGCCTAAGACAGAGACAGGAGGTGGAGGAATAATAAGGTGCAACTTCAGGCCAACCTCAGGGCTAATTTGAAGTAAACAAGGTGTATGAGATAAAATAACTTCATTCTGGAAGAGGAAGAGCTCAATGATTTGATAACATGAAATTACAGTAACATTTACAAGTACCTGAAGATAATCAGGATAAGGACCTCACTTCCCCAAACAGAGCATTCCTGCCCATGCTAAGACACGTCAGAGACAGACACAATGCATTTCAAATACTTACAAGATGATTTTACAGCATCTGTTATAATCCCCAATAGAATATATCCCTCCCATACGTTGCCTACACCATGGCGAGCTGGACCCATGGTCATTTATTAGAGGAAGTGGCAATTTATAAGGGTTTTCAGTAACTTTTTAAGTGTCACCTTGTTTTCATCAGGTGCCCATCACTTAAGTCCTAATTATGACCCTATTTAAGCGACAGTAAAACACTCATTGGGTCTGTCACACATCTCCTCACTCTTCCAAAGACAGGAGGATGAAAAAGTGATATGGCTTTGGCCGAGCATCACTCCCTGCTCCAGCTGCCTGCTCGGCCTTCCTCAGAATCTCCTCATGCAAACGCCTGCTGCTGACATGGGGCTGCACCCTCTGCTGCCCATGTCAACTGGAAGATGCTGCCAAGCTGCATTTCATACATGCTTAGCTGCCAGGATGTACCTTGCAGAGGTACTCTTCAAAACGTGGAGCTTTACAGAATCAGAGAATCACAGAATAGAATGTTTTGGTTCGGAAGGGACCTTTCAAAGTCATCTAGTCCAAAGCAATTTTTGTTTACACACACCCCTAAGAGCCTTGGGAAAATGCAGTAGCTGTTAGCCAGACTTCTGATAACATGCCTTCTAAAATGCCTGCTATCTAAATGCCACCTTCCACAGAAAGCCCTCGGGCATCACCCAGGTCCGGGCAGAGGCGAGGGGAAGCGCAGTCGCAGGGTGAAAAGCCCAGCAGCCTGGAGTGCTGGCTCTGGCAGAGTATCTCCAGTAAACAACAGCCGGAGACCAGCCCTGGACACAGCAAGCCACTGTCCAGTGACAAGGTGGTGGACTCAAGTGGTCCCAGTCCTGTGATCGAGCTGGGTTTGAGTGGCAGCAGCCAGCCAAGGCTCCTTCTCCAGCAAGGGATATATTGAGTGTGGCTCTGTTTATACACCACAGGCCAATTCCATCCCATGTACAGCTGAAGGAGCCTCCCTGGAGCCAGGGGCTCTCCAAGTGCCCTGAGCTTACCAAGGAGCAGCACCGGATTGTTTGTGCAGAGCATTTGGCGACGGGCTCTCCAGTATTAAACATGAAACATGCTGAACTGACACTAAAGCAGAATTAAGTGCCAAAGCATTTGCTGCTTCTACAATTACACTCCGGAGCGCTTTGGTGCTCCTGCTCTCCTTTTTTTATGACCCAACTTGGTCTTATTGTAGTTTGGCTTTCTCGTTTTAAGTTCTCCAAATGGAAAGGATCAAAGGGCTCTTTGTTGTCGTAGCAGGAGCGCTCCTTGGAGCGAGGCATTCCTGCCACTAACAGCTTGCTGCTCAGGGGGAATTCGCAGCAGCCTCTGTGCCACCAGCCGGAGCCAAAGCATGAGCAGGTGCAGCAGCTGCCTCCTCCTCCCTATTACCCTGCCACGCTAAGCCACCTGAGCAGCTTTTTATGGGAAAGGGAGGCCAAGGCAGGTTTTCTCATTTATGCTTCACAAATCTGGCTCAGTGGGCACCGGCAAATCCAAACTTCACTCGGCTTTTACGGCAACAATAAGCGGCTCGGGTAACACCACGGTGCGGGGAGAGAGATGCCTCCGAGACTGAAAGGTTTCTCTGTTTGCAAAGATCAGGGCACAAATTAAGCCCTGCGAGTGAGGCTGTATTAAGCCGTTGTTAGCTAAGCTTACGCTAAACCACTTCCCCCTCCTCAAACGATGCAGCAATTAGGAGCTCTCTGGGTAAGGGGACTGAATGCGCTGGTGATGCACTGCAAATAAAATAGCAAACACCAAACCGTACCAAACACATCTGTGACAAGCCAGGAATGTCGGCTTGGCACTGGGCGCAGCAAGACTCAACCTTTCAAGTGAAAGGGGGATAATTCTCCTGTCTAATTATCACCTTCCTGGAAGTTCAGCTCCCCAGGGTCGATGTGAAACTGTGGAGATACCAGCCCTCCACACAAGTAGGAGAGTTCCCCTCTGCACGTAAAGCAAGCCCCCCCTCCCATAAATCCTGGAGCAGGGAAAGCTCCTGCTAAAGCAAAAGGTTTCCAAGAGATGCATGCACATAGCTTTCAGGAAAAACCCTGAAAATGGACCCTTTCTGCATCCCTCCCTCTGTAGACAGACAGAAAGGGCTCCCGAGTAGTGGTACCTCAGTGTGCTGGATCTCAGGCCACCCCGAGGTACAAGGCACACCCACTGAGCTATGCCGTTATTTTGAAGGGCTGCTGAAAATTTCCCTTGAACGCTGGCACTGTGAGATTCACATGCTGCATTATATGAAAGATATCCTGCCCTTTATTTCCTAGATTTCAGAGTGGTGACAGCAGGGAGGGCTTGGGTTTTCAGCAGTCCCTGTAAGCCACTCCTGAAGCACCTCAGCTGCAGACCAACGGCTGGTACACCCAACATCACTGATAACCCCTATAAAGCCCCAGAATTGTTTCCACAGCATGTACTTAGTGACATTTTCAAGAAGCATATTGTTTCCCCGTGGTTTTGCACAAGCTCGGCGCAAAGTCAGACAGGCAACGCTCAGAGCCTCCTCCAGACTCACTCTGCAGGGTGTGGAAAATCGTGAGTGGAAGAAGGTAAAGCAGGGGCTGTGATAACATCACAGCTTTTTGCACTACTGCGTCTCCCCCTTCACCTGTACACCTTTTAAAGTAGGTCAGAAAGCGGGACAAGGAGGCGGGTACAGCAGCTGCTGTATCCAGCAGCACTGTGGGATATACAACCACCTCGGAGCACGGCAGAAGTGANCACGTCAGAAGTGAGTGCTCTGGCGTCTGCCGAGATGGGCCCAGCCATCCTCGTGCACTTTATAGGCATTATCAGGACAGATCCGTCATAAGCATCCTGATGCTCAGCATCCTGGATTTACGGCCAGGCATCCTGACCGCAGAAGACACCTCTTGACCCAAATGCACATTCTTGCTCCTAGACCGGGCTGTAAATCAGGGAAGCTGCATCTATAACTGCCAAGAGTTACTCAGCTTCGTGCACGTTTCCTCCAGCTCTCTGGCCTCTGAACCTGCACAATCCTCCAAGGAAAATACTTAGGAGTCATGATGGGCAGTTCAATAAAAGTGTCTGCTGGCGCAGCGGTGAGGTTAATTATGTATACAGGACATCTAAGTGCATTCATGAGCAGGGGAAGAAATACAAAACCCACACGGAGGAGACTCTCTGAAGAGAGGTGTCAAGGGTTCTAACTCAAACCAGGACAAGAGGGTACATCTCCATTCAGAGACCCAGTTTCAAAGCAGCGCTGCCCACCCCTGCACCCTCCTGCCCACAGGCACTGGGGGTACATCACCCCTCTCCTGAAAGCATGCAGAAATGGGTGTGGTCTTGCATGTGTGGGATGGGACCCACAACCTTCGCAGAGCCCTGTTCCTGTTTGTGCCAGACACGAGCTCTAAGAACCAAGGAAGAAGAGAATGGTTTAAAATTTTCCTTTCCTTCTACCTTTCACTCAAAAATTCCACTTTTCTAACCAGTACCTGTTCTGTAACCCTGATGCTGCTCCAGAAGAGCATTTCAATACAGAGATGAAAAGAATGTTTGCAGGGGTTACAGAATCACTTCTGTTGGAAAAGACCTTTAATACCATTGAACCCAGAATGATGAACTAAGCAAGACTGAAGCTACACCAGGACATGTCACCTAACCTGCTCCCTCCATCACAGGCATATTTATTGCTGACAGCACATATCCATAATTAGAGCAAACTAGGTGGGTTTCATCTGGAAAGATGGACATTCAGTGAATAGAAATTCCTGATTTCATCGCAGAGAGCTATGTCTATTTACTACTAATGATGAGAAATGCCAGTCATTTATTTTAAAATGAACTTTATGAAGCCAACAGAAAATTTAGGAAAACAATTTAAGTCAAAACTGCAGATTTCCTGCAATAGGATGCTACTGCTTCAGGAGGTCTGAAACCACTAGCAAGTTTCAGATGTGACATCTGAGGAGATCTATGGCATCTACCATTACCTGCACCTACCTGATCCAGTTGCACGTATGCTCCTGAGTGCTAAGTACGGTAAGAGCTGGGAAGACATTTTTACCCATCTGTACAATTATAATTAACCTGCATAATTAACTGGTTGGTTAAATGCACTGCCAGGCTTTGCTGTGTTTCCTTTTTGAGTGGTCATTTTCAGCCTCCACTGAGATACCACAGGCCAGTCCTGAACTTTCTAGAAAAGCCAGCTAAGAGCAGCAGCATATTTTGTGTAGGTTTATATTCATTATACAGGGACTTATGCCACTATTGGAGGAAAAAAAACAAACCAGAACTATCACTGACCCCACAGCAGGTCTGGTAAATCCCAGACTCGTACACATTAAACAAACATACGCACTGTCTTTTGAAGCTATAATTTTAAACAAGTGCAATCTCATTCAGCTGACATTCTGGTAGTAACATCAGTTTCCCTGGGCCAAGTTTAAATCAGTGGAATTTAGGACCAAGAAAGGTCATTAATTGTCCACAGGTTGGTATTAGTTCTCTTCATGTCAAATTGTGGTACTAAGAAGAATGAGAAATCCATGATCAAGTGACTTCCATAAATGATCATCCAGAATTGTTCCAGGCTGTGAACCACAAGCTTCCACCTGTATACAACAAATGCTAGGCTTCTGAGACTTATCCACCCTTAGGAAAGCTTAATACCTTTAAGTACCCAAAAGACAATGTGAGGAAATGTCAAGAATAAAAATGTATTTAAGCAAGATCTAGTTTTCTTTGACCTTAAAACCAGTCTTGTAATGGCCATATCAAATGGACTAGCTTTTGCTACTGTTGGAGCATGTGTTTTATTTTCCACTTCAAAATGTGCCTCTGTTCTCACTTCAGCTTCAAAACTGAATTGAGAGTCAAGTAGAAGCAGTCCTTGAAGAGACAGATCCCCCTGAATGTGCATCACAACTGCATGCACTTGAGGAAGACAAGGCTGCATTGCTTTGCTCCTTGTCACAAGTTAAATACATCAGTGCATTTCCAAAGTAATGTTTAGAAGGAACATCACCCTCAGCTCAGAGACACTCAAGACCAACAAAAATCACACTTGGGAGACAAGATGCTCTGAGGAAAGCAATTAAATTCAACTTGATACCTGATACAAGATGCATACAGCACACCCTCACCACAGGGTGAGGTGTGACCAGGGCTCAAGGATCCCCTCTCAATAATTTTAATTAATATTTAACCTTAAGGAACTAAAATATTCCAGTGTGAGGCCCAGCTGCAGCCACCAAGAAACACAGGGGACAGGATGTTAGCAGCATTATGGTGACCCTTGCTCCTTGAACACAGAAAGGATTAAATTATCTTGTAGCTTTCAAGAAGGTTTTTTTTTCCCCTGGACAGGGATACACAGCTTCCAGCCATGGGATAAGAAAAAGATTTAGAGGTCAGGCTTAAAAGCTTCATCTGCTGTGTGAACCTTGACTGTGCAAAACTCCAAACTGAGAAAGAACTGGTGCTTCTTAGCAATATCCAAAGGAAAAGATGAAATTTGCTAAAGAGGAATCACAAGAAATCTGTAAATTTGTTACACAGCTCCCTGGTGACCAGGCATAGCAGCCGCTCACATCCTCAGCTCAGCAATTGTGACTCTCTAGCATAAAAGCATGATTATGAAGAAATTTATTTTTCGAAAATAAAAGTAGAAGGGAACTTTTGCTTTATTTCAGAGCAAACACAGCATTGTGGCTATATTGAGAACCTTAAGTTAACTGGAGATGTTCATATATGGCTAAAATGTCTCTACGAGGACTTCTTGATCCTATGGTCTGGCCCATGAAATGATGTGCTAAGCATCAGTCCCATCTCTGTTAAGTTCCCACTACCATCCAAGGAAGTACTGCTCACGGGATTCACAGCTCATGTCACACACAGTTCTTCTATGTGCATTTGGTTAAAGCAAAACCTTCTGTCCTTGCTCAACCCAAGAGGATCTGCATCCATCCAGGGTGCTTAGAAGATTGCAAGGTAGCACAGAAGAACTTAGCACTGACTTTAAATACTCACATTATTCTTGTAAGAGGTTAAGTGATGTCCAACAAACACTGTCACTGTTCTGCCTGGCAAAGCACCTAACCACAGATCCGAGCCCAGCAGCCCACTGTGGATGTAAATGTCCTTAATGATGTGTTCCATTTATGAAAACCATGACCTAAATCCATCAGAGCGTGCAGGTAAAACATACCCACAGCACTAACAACAGGCTAGCACAGGGAAGACCTTGGTAAATGCCTGTGTGGTGGCAGAAGCCTCTCTCTCCATTCAGTGCCATGAATACCACAGTCTTCTGGCTCAGGCAGCCTTCAGGGCTTTGGCATCCAAACTTATGTGCACACACCGACCCTGTTAAGAACTGAGGCAGTTTTAACCATTTGTGAGACAAAGAGGACTTTTTCATACAAGCATGTTCCTTTCACCTGCTCAGCCTCTTGTGCCCTGTGAGCTCAAGCACTGCCAGAACTCCCCATTCTCTCTGCAAACTCTCCCACTGACCCTTCCCAAGCCTTGCAGCCATGCAGTGTTTATTGGTATCCACCAGACCGCCCTCCCCTGTCTGCACATGGAGCTTCAGAATGAGCTGCAACACTGAGATCAGCCCCTTGCTATCTCATTCCACTACAAAACGGCAGAAGTTCTTTCACAAAATTCATTACCCTGCATTCACATCATTTCCCTCTCTCCTTCCCAGCTCCAGAGAAGCTTCTGTGCACAGCACTGCTGTAAACAAATCATTACGAACACAGGACCAGGACAAGGCCCATTGCTCACAGCAAATATTAACGCTGCAAAGGTCCATTGAGCTCGCACAAACTCCTCCACTTTGAAGGAACCACTGCAGCTCTGGAGACTATCCACAGTTGTGCCAAGGCAGCCTCAGTGCAATAAACACTGGAAAGTACCTTCACTGGGCTCAACCATAAACGGCTTCTTGGGAATCATTACACGGTTGTGCCGTCTAAAGGCTGGAAAAGCCAAGTCATACCAAAAGCTGGGGGCTGGCCAGCTCTTAGCACATCACACCTATCAAGAATTAACATGACAAATTTTTGCACCCATGTACCCTGAGATGGTGTGATAACAACATCCTTACCACAACATCTAGCAACCCCTCCTTGGGGAATCCCTCTGACACGTGTCCAGCACTGTAGACTGAAACAGCAACAAACAAACCAGATGATCCAAATTCCACCAGCATCCACAGAAGTTTGAAGGCCACTTGGCAATGGGAAAGGAGCAGCTGTGGAAGGGTGCATTATTACTGAATGCCTCGTGATATTTAGGGGCTGAGAATGGAGGAGGGCGATTGCTGATTTTAGCTTCCACTTCTGCTGTTTACTTCATGAGAATCTCAACTTCTAAGTTTTCAGAATAATAAATCCAAATTTTTATCACTGGTTGCAGAAAAGGCCTGATTAGGTGAATGCAGAAGATTCAAACGGTTCAACTGAAAGGAAACTAGATTTGTCGCCTCATTGCTTTTAATACCTCTGCAGACCCTGATTCGAGATTTTTGGACACTTGAGGCTGGTTTCAGGTCAGGTCCCTGTTCAAAGTATGACAGGGTCCAAGGCTGCTTGGCTCCAGGTTCCACTGAAGGCGTTTATTTAGATGACTTAAACTAAAACAAACCCACAGGGGAGCGAAAGCCTGGGAACAGTTCACTTTTAAAAAGGACCAATCCCACCCTATATGAAGAACCAGACTGCAGTTCAAAATGAGATCTGAGTGAGATCCAGTAAAAGCCATGTCAAGTTTTGCTTTCAAATGAGATGCCAAGTCAGAATAGTTTACGGCTGAACATGTCACAGAGAGATCCGCAGAACGCACGCTATTAAACCTGACACCCCACTAATTCTGGTCGTGTTTTTGTTGCGAATTCAGCGCTCAGCCCCAGAAATTGTTTGGTTTTACAAGCCCCTTTCAAGCAACTCGAATACTGTGCAACTCTGGGAAAAATCCTGGATAAGCATCAAAACCCTGTGAAACTCAAAGTTCTGCCCCAAATCCAAGATGCAGTTAGGCGTGGGTTTAAATATACAAGCTGAGGAGTGCAAACACCTCATCTACAGCATCAGAGTTTCAAACTGCAAACCTCTGCATGTCCCTCTGCCCTCGCCACGCACCTTCCAGCATCTTTGCAGCACATTTGGCTGTTGGGAGAGACCCCGGCACAGGCAGGCGCTGGGAAGACTCACACCCAAATGCCATGGGGGACTGGGGAATGCAAAGGGCATCAGGCTTGGAGCTCCTCCTGGCACCTCCTCGTCCCAGGCTAACACGGGCCCCTGGCCTTACAGCAAGGCACTGGTTTCCCAGCACCAGTGTTTCAAAGGCAGCTTTTCAAGAAAGCTCAACCTCAGCCTTGACCAAAGTCAACTGATAAAAAAGCTGGTCCAGGTATGCGGATAGGGCTTTGGAGAACCCACCACCAGGTGGGTTCTTCTACAAAGGGTGGCTCCCACAGAACCACCTGGAGCTCCTGTACCATGACACACTCTTTCTCCTGTAAGGCCAGAGGTATTATCAAGGGCCAAGACCACATGCATGGGCTACAGCGAGCGCCTTCATTCTTTGATTCTGTCAAGAGTTCTTTTAGCCAACTTTCCTGACTAAACACACACATGCTTCAAGAAAACCCCTATTTTAAAGCTGTAATGTAAACAACCCCAAATTATTACTATCCCCTAAAGGCTACTGCTGGCAGGCATCAGTGATAAAGCTCTGCCAGAGCAGTCTGGCATCGAGCAACAATTTGTTTGTTGTCCTGCAAAAATAGAGAGCCTTGCCATATGGTATTAGCAACTTTCTGGTAACATTAAGAAATATATTGGCTTGGAAAGCAGTTATCACACCAGAAAAAAATCTTACGTCTGAGAGGCAGGTCTCCGCTGTAAGGGGTATCAGCACAGCAGTACTGGTCAGGGCTGGGGGAGAGGTGATGGAGGCCAGCAGAGACATGCCACCTCCAGCCCCTGGCATGGATGACATACCCCTGGCACAGCCACACGTTGGCTGGCGCAGGTTTTCTTCAGGAGCTGGACCATGCCCGAGGGCGCAAGCTTAGCTCTGCTCATCTGTGCTTTGTGAGAGCCAGGAGGCTTTCGGTGCTACAGACACGGTGGCAGCAAAGCTGTGCCCAGTAAGGACCCCAGTTCCCTGTCATCGACCTGAAGCAACGCCTCAGCCACCTCGATTGGACGGGGGGGTTCCCCCCTTTCACTGAACAGCTTTCTCCCCACTGTTCACATTAACCACAGAAAACAGAAATAAAACCAAACTCAGAAAAATGCTTTTTCAAACATACTGCATGTAAACTGGAAGGGCTTTCTGAGTGTGTACCAGTCACTGAGGATTTTGGAAAGCAAACCCAAAGAGAGATGGTGCAGGTCAGCAAGTGGATTTGGTGGGAAATGCCTATTTTGCAGCATCGCGTGCTCTCAGGCTTGAGTTCTTTGAAGGAGTTGAACAGATGGAATGAGCAAGGACTTCTTGAGATACAACTTTGCGGCTCTCATTGTATGTACAGCTGGTAGGGATGATACCTGTGCTGGACCATTCTGTCCATCACTTTTCTAAATTTCCCTCTAGTTCTGGAGTTTTCTCCATAGCCACATCCTACCACAGAAGAAGGATGTGCTCCCATTTCCAGGGGTGCAGGATTTTTCTGCAGACCCACAATGTCAAGATTACAGCCATATCATGTGGAGCAGCATCACATGGGAGCACAGCACACAACTGACAGTCGCCACGCTGTCCTGACTCCACCTACACTGAGTCCCATCCTACCCTGAGGAGATGGCTCCAGCACCCACAACCTGCTTCTCCTTCCTGGAAGAGCCCAAGGAGTGACTTTCACACTCAGAGAGATGGAGCTGTTCTCAAAACAAAACCAACGGGGAACAATATTGCTGCTAGATTTGGAAAAGACATAATCCACCTAATGCCATGGAAGAACATCAGTGGGACCTGCTGCTGAAGAAACTTCCAGATCAAATCAAATATGTGCGTAGCTCTTTCCTGACTCTTTTCAAAGCTTCTGGATCCCTTCCAGATGTTATTTACCTTCCCCACTTCCATACTTTGCTCTAAAAACTGACATCTCCCTTGCTATAGTCTGCGATAAGCAGCCTCTCCTCCAACTTGGCAGCTTTGCAGGAAGCCAAAGTCCACTCCCTTTTGCCCCTGGTCAGTCCAGGGGCAGGGACTGGGACAGGGCAAGGAGAGGGTCTCTCGGTAGCATCCTGTAATTCTAGAGAGCATGGGTTGCTGTAAGGACATGCTCAGCAAGATCAGGCAGAGATGACCAAGCTAATTAACAGACATCTGCTCACACCCTGGCCTGCTATTCCTTGCTTTGGAGTCTTAGAAGACTTACCTTTGACAGCCTTCTACAAACATGAAGTCCTCACTTAATTGATGCCCTTATCTCAGCGCAAGAGATAAGAGAGGCTGAGGCAGAGAGAAAAAAAAACACAACTCCCCAGGAGAACCACAGATGGAAACTCAGTGCACGTCCAAGGAGACCATTACTTCCTCTTCTCCCGTAACACTGAACTATTGCAAATATTCAGAGTTCTTATATTCTAGGTGACCAGTCATTTTGTGCCTTGTCACAAGTGGACAAGTCAAAACACACAGCTCCTTGGAAGGAGAGCAGAACCTTTCTGAGTCCCATTAACCTCTGTGTTTGTAAGAAGACCAAGATAAATTAATACATATAATAGTTCTTAAAAGAGCATAAAGCTTTTTTTTAAAAAAAAGCACCTAGCATTCCTGACCTGAGCTTCCTTATCTTAGTGTCTCTCCAGAGAGACTGTAATATAACTTCACCAGGAAGCCTGAAGAAGTGAAGGCTCCCAGGAGATCTTACTGCTGCCTTTCAGTACTTCAAGGGGCCTGTCAGAAAGATGGGGAAAGACTTTTGAGCAGGGCCTGTTGGGACAGGACAAGAGGGGAGGGTTTTAAATTAAAAGAGGGAGATTTAGACTGAAGAGAAAGTAGAAATTTTTTACAGAGGGTGGTGAGAGCCTGGCCCATGTTACCCAGAGAGGTGGTTGATGTCCCATCCCTGGAACCATTCCAGGTGAGGTTGGCCAGGGCTCTGGGCAACCTGCTCTGGTTACAGATGCCCCTGCGCAGTGCAGGAGGGGTTGGACTGGATAACCTTGAAAAGTCCTTTCCCACCCAAACTATTCCATGATAGAGTTCAGTAGGAAACTTCAGCAAAATCAGAAAACTTGGGAGCTACAATTCCTGCATTTGTAGGCAGAGAGGCAGCAGAACACACAGGCCAAAAAAAACCCCAAACAAAACAACCACCACCAAAAACATGGTCAGAAGGAAAAAAATAAAATTAAATAACAGCAAGAATCAGCAAAAAAAATGCCTTCCAATTTTTTCTCCCCCAGCACCAGTCACTTTTAACAGAAATTCACTCCCTGTATAACACCTGCCCCGTCTCCAGTTTTCATAAGCAGCATGTAGAGCATCAGTGACCTCAGCAGTTGCATGCTGTGAGAATAAATAAAGTTAGAAGCCCGCCCAAAACACCTCCAAGTCCTTTGGCCAACGTTGGCCTTGAACACACATGGAGTAACACCCACATGAGGGAGAGAACACAAGGTTTGGGGCTCATCAACAAGCTCTGTCAGATCAGAAATGCTGGTGTAGGTGCCACTTTCGACAAAGAAATTAATAAAAAGACACAAAGGCTGCTCTTCTCAGCCCTGGGGGGGTTTGTCTGTTTCCCTGCAACACAACTGGCTCCAAGCTGGGGAGCAAGCCCCATCTCTGGAGCTCTTCCCTTCATCACCAGTTCCAGCCGAGAACAACAACAACCTGCTCCGGTTTGTAGTACCCTTTGTAGGTGATTATGGGAAACAAAAAGGACTAAATTCAAAGCAGGTTTTCGACTGGGGGGGGAATCCAAAACTGCTGACTGAGGAGAACAAAGCCAGATGGCATACGCTGGTATTGTTCGGGATTATGCAGTGTAAGGCAATAGGAAATGAACAGAGAAAAAGACCCAGTTTGGTCCCATGGCTCCTTTCTTGCCAAATGAACATACCGGGGCAACCGTGAAACAATCAGTTCATGGGTTTCATTCCCCTCCACCCCCAGACTGAACTTAAATATTTGTATAAGCCCAGGCATAACTTTTATCTAATGTTTTCCTTGGGGTTTACTAGCTGTTTAGAGCATTCAAGCTAAAAAGCATTCCCTCAGACTCTTGCCACAGAAAGAGCTGAAACTCTGATACTAATTAAAACCACACTCTTTGGTATCAAGAAGACATGCCATTATTTTCTTCTTTTGCTCATGAGAAGCTGTTAATATGGGCAATGCGTCTGGAACATTTTCCTTCCAAACGCCACGCTCCGTACCCCCTCCTGCTCAGGTCGGCTGGTTTGTGAACCAGCAGTTTGGGGTGGGAAAGCTCATATTTACAAGAATAGATCTATTTATTTTTTTATAACAAACCATTTACCAGCTTAAAGTTATGAAAAGCACATCAAGAAAAAGAAGGAGAAAAAAAAAAAAAGCTTTACGCCGCATGAAAGTTGACAAGCTGAAGAACTGTCCTGCCTTGGTGCCCAACGGGCCAAATAGAGGGATGAATCCTGCCAAAATACACTATAGGTTTTGAAAAACAGCCTCTGTCTTTGCCAGGGTGCTCACGGATGCTCAGTGCAGAGCTGGAAAGGGTGGAGGTTGCCCTGTGTACGTACCCCTGCGGATCCACCCTGGGGTAAGAGCTGTTAAAGAAAAAAGGAAGACTTCATGCTCATTTTGTTCTGTTTAATCTGAATGCTTCTAACTTCCCCATAACTGTGGCATCAGCAGCTCTTAAACGTTAACTAAATTGTCGTTATAACATTTCAGGGAAAAAAATGCTATCACAGTTAAAGGAGGGAAAATAAAGGCACACACCAAAAAATTAAAAATCAGAAAAAATCCAAAGACAGGTTTGTTTTCAGCACACAAGAAGCATCCATGAATATCCTGGGAGGTCTAAGTATGGTTAAAAATCAAATTTCCTTGTCCAAGATCAACCAATGGTGTCTCATTCAGAGCAGCAGTAAGTGCAGGAAGCAGAGAGAACTGTCTGCTTTGGTCCAATCCTCCCCATTTCCAAGTCCCCACCAATTTTTGAGCAGCATCCTGGCCTCTCCTGCTTCTCCAAAGTGGCCCGGCAGCGACTGCCGGCGAGCGCTCCGGGCTCGGCAGAAGCAGCTGCACTGCTCGGGAGGAAAACCAAAGTGGCAGGAGGGATCCTCCGCGGAAGGCGCTTGTCCCGCAAGTGTCACTCTCGGGACCACAAAAGTAAATAAGGTTTCATCAGAGCAATCTGTTTTCTGGTTTGTGTTTGGGAGCGTGGCTTTTGCTGTGTTGACTCAAAACAAAACTCAGCTTCCCTTTTTCACAGCCACAAAGATGCCAGATTGTAATTTCTGGTGGCACAAAATGCAGGCAGTGGAGGAGGGGGGCCTTTGAGGGCTGAGATATTTTCTTTTACTTTTTGGGGGGGTGATATTTCAGCTTTGAGCAAGCCCCTGCCTTGTTAGGGAACTTCTCAATTCACCAATACAGAAGAACTGCCTAAGTTACAAAAACAAGTTAATACATAGAAAATATGACTTCAGCAACAAAGTTAGACTAGAGGGGTGAACGTGCTGTAATTTGTTACATGCTTCCATTGTGTGGAGATCCAGAGTAATAAAATATTCCTGTAACGCTAGAACCGTGAGGACAAGCCCCAGTACAATGTTCAGACTCCAGTATTAGCTCTGCCACACCATCCCCTGGCTCACCACTGAAAGGAGCCATCTGCTGCCAAACTCCCCAGCACCAGCCTCCCCATCACAGCGCACCCCTTGCCCTTTTATTCTGAATTGCCAAAGAAAGAACAAGTAATGATGTTATTGTGGAAGCAGCCACCACACTGGGATGCCGAGATGACATCTCACACCATTTTAACACAACTATAAAGTGCAAACTCCTCCGCACCCAAAACATCGCCGGAGAACCCCAGAGCTGGGAGCAGAGATGGATTTTACGGGTGTGGGGGAGGGCTTGGGCTGCCCTGCAAACTCCACATCCCCTCCGTCCTGCTTTTCATTTGAGGCTGACAGGCGAACCTCGAACACATCATTACAGCCTTGAGGAGGCTGCTAAAGGTAACACTCATGTTACAAATGAATTAATGGGAAACACTTACCTTCCCCACTAGCTTGCCTTTCCTGTTCATGCAAAGGTAGAAGTCCGTCTCCTTCCCTTTGATCCGGACTTGACTGCCAAAAGTGTCTGTTTCCACTAGAAGCTGGGCTTGGAAAGGAAGAAGAAAAATAAAACAACACAAAACATTTACCAGTGTGGTCCCATTAAGTCAGAGTGTGCAAAGCTCATCAGCACATTGTCCCATTACCTCTACCTGAACCACACCATGCTGGGATGCTCTGCAAGGAAACAATCCAAGCAACCACCCAGGGGCTGAGCTCCAGGCTTGGTCACACATGCAAATCTGACACATCTCCACTGACTCCCACGTGGATGCTCCACAATTAGTGGCAGTTGAGCACAGATTATACATATACACATGTGCACTGCCCCTGTCCACACTGACACCACCAACCCACCAAACTCAATGCTAATGTTCTCCCTCACACTGCAGGAGGGTTCTCTACAGGTAAGAATATGGATTTTATTCTCATGAAGATAAAAGATTAGAGTGACAAGATGAAAATCCTTTCCGTGCAGCCAGCAGCCCTCAAACACCTCACAGAAGTGCTCCAGCCACAGGCTCATGGCACAAAAGATTGTAGTGACCTCCTGAAGGTCACCACAACCGCTAGCAGGGGAGAACTCAGGTGCTGCTTGTTCTGTCTGATGATCATCCACCCTGCAGACACACTCTGTGTGTCTAGCTGTGTTCCCAGGAGGTCACTAACTGATTTCTGGCACTGCAGGTCCATGGCTCCTGCTCTAGCTGAGAGATATATGGCAAATCTCATAGTCTCTCATGTTTATCGGGGCCAGAGGTGGTTTGCAGCATTGCCAGGAGCCATGGCAGAGAACAGATTTCTGATGCACCTTCATAAACCACCTGCCCTGACACAACTCTCTTTGCAGAAGTCACAGAGCTGCCACCCATACATGTGGCATGCCATCATCCTCTTGAAAACCTAGACCCGTCCAAATCCAGCGCTTTACCCAGTCCCTGCTCTAAACACAAATTCCAGTCATGCTCGAGGTTCGGATTCCAGTAATTTCCCTGGAGAGGTAGGAACAGGCAGATCGGACATTTTGGTTCAGATCCATCTCCGATAGAGAGGGGGAGAAAGGAGACATGGTCGAAACACAATGCAAGAATGTGTGAGTGTCAGCAAGTGCAAATCCATGGTCCTGCTCTGGAAATACTCATGCTTGTAAGACCCGAGCTGTACCATAGCAACACAGCTTTTGGCAAACTCTGGAGACTGTTTGATCTGTGCTGCAAAAAGTCACATTCTTTTTGGCATTCATATTTCAAACTTTAAAACCCTCTAAGAGAAAATACTTCCACCGTAAGGGTTTACCATGGGGATAGAAATAGGAGTTTGTTTCATTTAAACACATTAATATTTTTCCCACTTGTAAAGTCAGCTTTTGGCTTCTGCAGGAGTGCAAATATCACAAACCTTTAACTCACAAGGGCCCTAAACGGAGCTTTCCCTTTGCAGCTCAGTCATATATGCAAGCTCAGGGTTTTCCAGTTACTAGCTCCTTACATTTATTTAGATATATTTCTCAAACCTGCTATCACAGGGGATACTTATGGAATAATTTCTTTCTGTCAGCCAGTGGGATAATGCCTGTATTACAGCAGAATATTACTTGTAATCACAAATAAATACGGATATCACATATAAATATGGATATTTATCTAAGTCTTTCAGAAACCCACCCTGTCTTGGGGTATTTGTGATGGAGAGCAGCTTGCAAGCAACAACTGGGTGCTGCAGGCTTTTTCTCCACACCTTCTAAAGTGGTATTGAAGTGATCACTTCAGCAAGGAAGTGCCTCATGAACTTGAAATATTGCATCATACTAAGGGTACCAAGCTAAATCAGGGTGGCACAGGGTCAAAAACAGGTCTTCAAGGGGAGGCTGATTAACATGGTATAGAATGTGATGCTCCAAGAAGTTCAGGGAGGCTGCTCAGATGCAGCATTAACAGACAAGGGAATAGCCAAAGGTATTGACTACCTTGAAAGAGGTGATTGTGAAAGGTCTTCCCCTCGTGTGAGCAGAAGACTAACAGTCAACCTCAGCAGCCCACATATGAGGGAAGCATGGAGCCAGCACAAGCAGTCACAGAGATTGGCCCAAGAACCACAGCCAACACCCAGAGAACCAAGGAGTCATCCACAGATCTGCAGTGTTGAATCCACCCAGGCACGCAAGCAGACCCAGAGCCACCCACCAAAGGGGTCAAGCAAGGGCTCCACAGCTTGCACACAGACAAGAACAGGACATGGCAAAGTTCCTGTCTAGGCTGCAAGGCATTCCCCATCCATTCCAGTTTCAGTGCTCTGACTAAAGCTGCTACAAAACACGAATATCAGGTACCACTTTAGGCCAGCCAGAGTAGGAGCTAATGCTGATAAAACCCTCCCCACCTGAGAGCCATGAGCTGCACTCCCAATGGACAGTTGGCAACAGGCCCCCAGTGGCAGCCCGCACTCAGATGGACAACCATGGGGCACTCTAGCTCGCGTTCCCCACCCCCTTGCTCTGCAGCCAGTATGAGTAATATCCAAGCTGATTTTAATTTGAAAAATATCACCTTAAAAAGATGCCGGTTCCCTGCTGTGAAAATTAAAACCATCTGGATGGAGTGATTTCAAATAATTAATCTAGGTCTCCTTTGACACCGCTACTAATTAAAATATGATACCTTCCTCCCGCTTTTTAAATAAAGAATTTAAATAAAGTTTAAAGATCTAATAAAATAATGTCATAATTTAGAACTAAATGGATGTGACCTTTCCTGCAGGCTGCAAAGGTTACACAGTCACCAAGATCCCTCCTGGGCCAGTGCCACAGCATGGACCAAGCAGCAGAAGCGGATGGGCAAGCATCCAGTGCAACAGTTGCAGCAGTAAATACACCAGCATACATACCACAGCATCCCGAGGAGGCTTGTGAGCCCCAGAGATCATCCTGTACCCAGCGTCTAGGAGTGGGGAGCAGGGGGAAGAAGGTTCAGCAGATGGTGTCTGCTCCCCACTGTGACCCTAGCTCCCAAAGTAGAGGCTAAGGACACCCTTAGGTACAAACTTCTGAAAAAAATGAGTCTTAAGATGTTGGAAACATGTTCGTATTTCTAGGGGCCCTTAATCTCCTTTCTTACAAGAGGGATCAGCACAGCTTTAGGGTTGGTTCATAAACCAGTTGGTTCCCAGCCTAAGGCACCTTTTACAGCTGATTCTCCTTTTTCCAACAAGTGTCACCCTAAATCCTCTCAGGAGCCTGGAGAGGCACCTTGGACAACACATCTAATCGGCTAAAATCAGCTGGGATGAATCCCAGCCCTGAGCACTGCAACAGGAGTTTCTGGGGGATGGAGGCAGGCCCAGCAGAGGGGCTGCTGAGGTCTCCCACCCCACTCACTCACAGCAGGAGAAAAGCTCAGCCACCAGCAACAGAATTTGATGTAAACTGGATTTGGCTTGATGTCTTCCCCCTATGATAAAGGTGCTATGGCCACAACGAAAGCACTGGGGAAAATCCAAGAGAATTTCCATTGAGAGCTCAGGTGAACTAAGTCCCACCGAGCTGGAGCAGCATCCCCACAGCAGTCTGCTGCTCAGAAAAACCCTGCACTCTAGCCTTCAGATCAGGTATTATTGTTTAAATTCTTTGACAGCTAGATGTTCTGTTTTGGGGGGAGGGGGAACAGCGAAAGAGAAAAGATGTCTTTAGAGGATGAGATGATCTGCTACATGCTTTTGCTTTATTGGCCCATTTAACCTAAACCTTCCTGAAAACTCCCACTGGAAGAGACTGGAATTCCTCACATGTCTAGGTAAAAAGGATTACATGTATCTGTTGAAAAGCTATCTTCCAGCTAAGAAAACATGAAGTCAAGGAGATATGTGAAGATGGCAGAAAATATGCCAAATTCTCTTTCAAATATTTCCTGGGACTGGGAGGACAGGAGCCAGAAATGCATGGGGAAAAAAAATAATGGAAAAAGAGAGGACCTGAGAAGTGTGAGGTTTATGTGCACCTATCACAAAACTCTAAGTGTCAACCAGTTTCAGATAAATAGAGATAAAGGGGAAAACACAAGGAAGGTGTAGAACAGACCTCAAACTGGGTACTTCAAGTTTATTCACCACTGGGTTTTGTTTGTGGGGTTTGTTTTCTTTTTTTTTAGGTAAATCCTGTAAAAGGAACCACAGAGAAGGAAACTACAACCACTTAACTGACCATGGGCATCTTGAAGCAAGTCAGATAAAACAGAGGGGACCAAGATTTTTTTGGTTTTGTTGTACTTTTTTTTTCTGATGCAATTACGAAGTCATCATAGAAAGGTTTGGGTTGGAAGGGACCGTAAAGATCATCCAGTTCCAAGCCCCCTGCCATAGGCAGAGACACCTCACACTAGTCCAGGTTGCTCAAAGCCCCATCCAGCCTCATCTTGAACACCCCCAGTGATGGAGCAACCACAGCTTCTCTGGGCAACATGTTACAGTGTCTCACCACCCTCAGGGTGAAGAACTTCTTCCTAATTTCTAACACAAATCTCCCCTCTTCCAGTTTGAGGCCATCACCCCTCATCCTGTCACAACGAGCCCTTGTAAAAAGTTCCTCCCCATGTTTCTGGTAGGCCCCCTTTAGGTCCTCAAAGGCCACAAGGTGGTCTCCCCAAAGCTTCCTCCAGGCTGAACAACTCCAACTCTCTCAGCCTGTCCTCACAGCAGAGGGTTTCCAGCCCTCTGATCATTGTTGTGGACTCTATTGGACCCACTCCAATAGGTCCATGTCCTTCTTGTGTTGGGGGCTCCAGAGCTGGATGCAGTAAGTCGGGAAAGCTATTCCTGGCAATTGAAACCACTGCAGAGGAAGAATGCACAGATACGTCATGGCTGGGACCACAGTGTCTCTGGGGGAGAGCAGCTTTCCAATGTCATTACTCTGGTGCTATGGATGGAGACAAAGCACATTTCCATACCTCATAGTATTTATCACATTTGATGGGAGAGTAACATTTACTCTCTGGCATGAGTGAATCTTCCAGCGTGAACCGCAGCACGGCCAGGGGTGCTGAAAACAGTTGAAACCTGTTAAACACGGCCTATACTCTACCAAAACCAAGTGAATACCTTACATAACCACAACACAGAAGAGAATGACCCTGTCTCCACGTTAATGATGTCATGACAAGGGAATAACACTAAAATTAGGTATCGTCTGGAGGGTCTAATAAAGCCTGCAGGCTCTGAACAAGTGAGGGAATCTAGGCCGCATCCTCAGGTTTTGTTGTCACGCTTGTGTATTCCTCCAAAAGTGTATCATTTTCAACAGTTATAACCCATAGAACCCAACTCCCTTCTCAATTATTCAGGTGAAATCGGGAGTAACCACCAAAATCAATAAGGCTGGTGCTCAGGAGGGAAGAGCTCTGACCCACATACCACTGCAATTACCTCATCCAGACTGTCTCGAGCAAGCATAGGATATGTATGTCAAATTATTAAAAGGTATGGTTGTGGGGAGGAGGAGTAAGAGCAGCTCCAAGATCCAAGCTCCAGGTATTTTCTTTTATAAGATACCACTTTGCATGGGCAAGAAAACTGGCTGGTGTCAGAGCAGGGGGAGTGCACAGGGAGCAGCACGCCCCATCCTAACCCCGGCTGTTCAAAATGCTGTGTCTCTAAATGAGGTTTTCATTCAAACATTGTATTTTTCACTAGGTCAGCTGATATAGTTAGGGAAAAAGACATGATTTGGAGCAAATAAACCCCTGAGAGCATCAACACGTTAATACAGGCCAAGTGCCAAGTCCCCTGCAGCACTTTTCCCTGCCCAAGTTTGGAATGGGAAGGGGACCAGGACCGAGGGCTCTGCATTAACAAAGGAAAGGCTGCAGAGACAACCTGCCACCCGTGTAACAGCCTCAGTAGCTCTCAGGAACCAGACAGGTTAAATATTTGCATGGGAGACATCAGAAGAAAATCTATAATGCAGCAAAGACCTCAAAGGCACTTACACTGCAGCAACCTGATCCTGCAAATACTTTCACACAAAGGACTTCTCCAACATCGGAAGTCCCTCGAGTGCTGGTAAAAACCCCTGCATGGGTTCAGGGTCCCACCTCTGCCACTGGCTGCATGGTCAGACACACTGGGAGCACAGCTTTGGACATGAAGTGCAAGCTTCTCCCTCCCCAGCCTGCCACAGGGCTGTCTCCTCACCCTGCTCACCTGCAGCCACCCCAAGGTCTTGATGTGATGGAAGGCAGTGCAGGATCACAGCACTTTTAACAGAGAAACAAGGGCCAACATTCCCCTTCCTGCTGCACTCTGAGACATCTTCCTCTGTGCTTCACCTCTGCACTAGCTGAGAAGAGCTTCAGGGAGATGTTTTCAAGGTGCTCTCATCTGCAACCAACCATCCAACACCAAGAAGGCATCCCAAGGACATCCTGTCCCATTTCCAGGATGCTGAGCTAACCCCTCTGTGCTCACTGGGTACATCTACACGACATGAGGCCAAGACATGCGGAAATATCCACACCAGTGCCAACCACACCAGCCTGAGTACCCAGCCCAGGACAGATGTGGGAGCATGATGCACTGCTGCAGCACTTAACCCATGGCAGGCACACACTGAGGTTGTTGGGTAATAAAATATCACTTGCACACTGGTGAAACCTCTGCTGCTTGAGCCTGTCACACTATTACAGTGGTCTCACATGTAGGGAGAGCTCACCAAAAAAAATTCCATTACCAGTTCAGCAGTCTGCGACAAAACACTCCCAGGGCACAATGCTGAGCTGCTGGTGTTCCACGCGCATCTTGGGGACCAGCTCAGGAGAACCAGCCTCCCCACCCTGTAGGAGATGTGTTGCTTATACCAGAATGGCAATATCAAGGGGAAAAAAGGAGATTCTGAAACAAAGGAGTGCTCTTCTCAGGACTGCCCAGGATCCTAATGTATGACAAAGCTTCTAGATAGTCTCTATAAACTAACTCTATTCACCACATCTTGGGAGAACCTTGAATTCAAACTCAATAATTTGAGGTCTTTTATCAGTCCGTGCAACATAAGCATTGTTTGCTAGTTTAACTAATGTGAGTCCAGAATAAATACCAAGGTAGGTCCTAAAGATTTTGCCCAATTTAAATAAAAATTTAATGAATCCCATCTGTGATTCTGTTAAAGATAAATAAAAAATAACCTTCATGTGGTCCTCACACAAGAGGACCATATTACTGCCACTACCCAGAGGTTGGTCATCATTTATCCACATGAAAAATGAATGTAAAATACTGTCATTCTGACACAGAGCCATTTGCACCCATTTGTAGATGTAAAAAAATAAAAAAAAACAACACCCCAAACAGAATTAAGCAGTGGGGAATCAGACTTGGCCTCTTGCAGATGTTTTATACATAATTCACCATAAGAGACACTAAAAATATTTTGGGAGTTACTTCAGTGATGGTGAATAAGCTTATTTAGACAAGATTCAGTAAAACTGGAGGCCATAGGTTGTGTGTTTTAAGAACGCCTGGGCGGGGAGCGGCAGTGAACAAATTCTGCGCTGAACTTTGCCACCTGCAAACTCTCAATGACTAAGAAGAAGGCCTGGAAAGAGCAACGTTAAAAATGTTAGCACAGAAATTCCTCTATCTCACCAGGGTGTCTTGCTGCCTGCAAACACAACTCAAGTGGACAGTATTTCTACAGAGGCAGGAAAACTGCTTGACAAGCTGCCAGGCTCCGAGTCTGGAATTAGTGAAGGATGAGCCTCAAAAAAGTTCAGAAGCTCTGTTATGCTTGAAAAAGCACCTAAAATGAAAAATAACGGGCCAAACCCTGATGTCTTTGATCATTCTCATTTGAATAAACTCCTACTGACATAGTCAAGCCCAACAGACAAGGACCTCAGAACCTGGCCCTGCACGCCTAGCTGAAACCCATCCAAAACACTGGAGTCTCTTGGGTCTGGAAATTGCATGAACCTTCCCTGTCCACAGAGGGTTAGAATTACCACAAGAAGAAACCCTGCTGAAGTTATTTTGACTCTCTTGTTCCCAGTCTCAGCTGAACCCAATAAAAATAGTGATGTACACAAAAATAACAATAAGCGGAGAATGACAACTGTGGGAAGCCCATGTGCTCTTGCTTCTCCAAAGATGCTTTATTTGTGGCCAGAAGCACAGGACAGACCACAATTACTCTGAAGCCTTCACCCACCTCTCTTGGGCAACCCAGTGGTTGGCTGCTCATCCTCAGCAATGAAGTAGGTGTGATGTTAGCACCACCATACCCTCTTATGGAGGAGTCCCAAGCACATAAATCTCTCCTGTATGCCAACACCACGATGATTTCACATACTCCAAAAGCTAGTCCATCCAGGTTCCACTGTTGTCTTTGTGAGTGCTCCAAAAAGGAGTTAATCAGGAGAAATGAATAAAGCATTTGCAGTTAGTTGAATTAAGATTATCAACCGTGCCTGAAATACAAAGGTTTTAAGTGCTACCGAGCAGGTTTCTTATTCTGTGTCCAAAAAAGCTGAAATTAAGATCATTATTTTTACTGATAGGACTATAAGCATGCTCACACATTTTCTCAAAGGGGCACATTGCAACTCTCCCTTCTTCCAGTAAGTAAAAAAATAGGCTGAATATAAAGCTGCAGGATGCTCCAGTGTTTTTAATGGGATTCTTGTGGCTCTGGAACCTGGAGGTGCAGAGGCAGCAGCACAACATACCAGAAAAAAACTAATGTCCCGGCACACAGGGAAAATTCCTCTATGTTTAAGATTTTAAGCAGGGTCGGTTCTTATAAATGGACACAAAATTTCAAAGATATCCACGTTTTAACATTTGTGCTGCTGAAGCTCATTTTTTCCATATAAAAGATAACGTATTGTTAAATGAAGCATAGAAAATTGTCACTCTTGGATAAGAATATGAGAGTGGGACTATTTTTGGTTAAGGGTTGAAAGAGGTGGACAAGAACTCTCTCTCTCCGCTCTCCTAGAGCAGCACCAGGAGCATACATCCTCTGAAATCAACTGCAGCCAAAGTGAGTCCCTCAGCTGAAGCACATCGGAGGAGGGTCCTCTGCATCAGTCCACTTGAAAAGGTTTCTCCCCACAGACACAGCTCAATTCTTTCAGCTGTTCTCAGAGCAGCAGCAACAGAAATAACAGATAAAAGAAAAAACAAAAACAAAAAACCCAAAACAGATAGCACATTAACTCTGCCATTAGCACCTTTACTTTCACATATTAAGTTTTGGAAATTAATTTCTTAAACTACTACCCCCAGTCCACAGCATCAGACTATTTACTTGCCTTTTACTGCATTGGAATTGCATGAGTAGTTTTAAAGGTTTGTGGGGTGGGCTTTTTTGGTTTGTCTGGGGATTTTTTTGTTTGGTTGGTTTGGGGATTTTTATTTGTTTGTTTTGTTTTTTTTCTCTAGACTCATTTGAGACAAAAGGCATCTGGCACTGGATATCTAAATAAGACCTGTCAGAACTGTAAAGTTAGTTTTATGTTTTAATAAAGGTACATTAAAAATTTCAACTATAATTCTGTATTCAAACCATGCTTGGAATAAGAAAAGATCTCATGTTAAATCTTAAATAAAAAAAGGTAAATCAAATACAGAACTAAGCCAGTTTTCATCTGTGGTGTTATTTATATAAATGAGAGCAGCAAACAAGAGAGGCAGTATCTCTAATAGTTTATTTTGAAGTATTCCGGATTTAAAAAAATCAGCACTGATGGCATAAAATCTGTATTATATTATTTGTTCCTTGTCCCAGTTTATCTAGACACACAGGTCACCTACAAAGCTCAAACTCAGGCCCATGTTTCCATCCAAAACTTTCTTAGCCCTTTTCTCTCCTCCATGCACTAAAGCATCATTCCTGTTCACCACCCTGGAGGTGGTGCCCCTGTGGGCCTGTCCAAGAGATGGTCCCTTGAGGTGGTGGGTGTCACGCTGGTATGTGACACTGCTGCTGTAGGTGGCCAGCCTGTACTCACCCTAACACAGACAGAACTCATTTAGCTTGGAGGCCTCTTTGGCCATATCTTTAATCAGCACCTAATTCACTTTGTCTTCAGACGTACAGACAAATGACAAAACCCAAAGGACAAACCCTCCTTCCAGCACTGGCTAACGCATGGACAATGAGAACGTCCCTCCCCAAAACCAGGACATCTTGTTACTCTCCCTCTACAATCTTTGGAGTAAACAAAAGAAGGAAATTGCACACTGCTATTTAGATATATCAGACTTGAAATATTTACAAGCAGTCCTGATGGACACATCTCTGTGCCAAGCCTGAGGAGCAAGGCAGCCCCTCACCTTTGCCATGGGAGAAGGAAGCTGCCTTAGAAACCTGACGCAGCAGTAAAGTCACCACACTTGCTGCCACCACCCAAGCTCAGCTGGCCATTGCTGGGCAGGAGGAACTGCCGTTGTCCACAACACCCCTCATCACCAGGGCAACTGGCACAAAGGAGCCTGAGGAGAGGCCACACAACCCATGGGGCAAGAGACAGCTCTTGGTAAACACCACCTTACAGAATCATAAAATATTTTGATGGGAAGGGACCTTTAATGGTCATCTAGTTCAAACCCCCAGCAGTGAGCAGGGACATCTGCAACTAGAGCAGGGTGCTCAGAGCCCTGGCATGGTTCCAGGGATCTGCAAGGGCTTTATAGCCAAACACGGAGTTGTAGCCACCCTGGGACTAACCCACGGTGGAAGAGCCATTTCTCCATCCAGAACCCCAAAGGCAAAACAGACAGCTAACACGAACTAAGGAGCTTCTGTGCAAGCTCCTGGTGGGGAAAGCAAATGGCCTTCCCTAAATCCAGGTGTCCCCCAGCCTGGCCCTCCACCGAGGTCATAAAGTGAGCAGAGCCCCTTTGCGGATAAGGGAGCGGGAAGGGAAGAGCTGCAGGTGCAAGCAGGCTATGGCCAGCCTCCAGCCTCCCCACAGACGCTGCCAGGCTGCCCTCCTCCTCCTCCCTGCCTCCAGCTGCCCTGACCTGGCGCTTCATGGCAGGTCCACCTCCGGTGTGAAGAGTTAAAGCTCATCCCCCAACAGGCACGAATGAAAAGGAGACAAAAAAGCAGGATGCTGGTGAATGACAGCAGTGGGTGGCCGACGGCCCCTGCCTGGCGCGCTCCACATACAACAGGCACAGCCAAGTGTGTCTGGCACCAGACAATGGTTTTGCTGGAGGTGTGTGAGGCGGGAGCGCCGAGAGCCATTCTCACGGCGAAGCAACCAGCCATGTCGGCTAATAAAACTGCACACCAGGCAGCATCCCTCTCCTTGCTGCTGTCTCCTCGCCGGGCTTTGGTGTTGGTTGGGTTGGTTTGGTTTTTTTGTTTTGTTTTTTGTTGTTTTGTCCTTTCTGCTGGGGCATTTGTGGCTCTGGGAAAAAAAATAGCAGGTCAAACATCCTCAGATGGTGTATTTAGAGCTTCCCCACGGGTTTCTGTGGCTTCCCTGCCATTTTCCTACCAGCTTTGGGAGAGCAGCAGTATTTATGGGGTAGCGAGGTGAGGTGACCCCTCGGCTGGGGTGGGCAAGAGTGCCTGACGTTAAGTGCTGCTAATGCGTTTTGCATTTGTGCTCGGGGGCAGGAAATCTCAACTTCCAGTGCCAAGGGGTTAATTATAATTTATATAGCAAGATCTCAGGCTGTGGGGATTTTTCTCTCCAGCTAATTAAGAGGTACAATTACCTTTGACAATTAAAGGGATATTTTGGTACCCAGCTCTTAGAAACAGATTACAAGCACTTAAAACAAATGGACATCTTTGCTTTTCTATGCATGCTTAGCTTTTGATTTAGATCATCAACCAGAAACTGTCATATTCCTGATCCACCATCACAAAGTACAGGCCTATGGAAGCCATTGCAATAGGACAACATACAGCATCTCTGCTTGCCCATTGAGCACCTACGCTGCCCTAACAGGTTTTACTGATACATCACCTGCCGCTCAGGGCTCTGGTAAAACTTCCTATTTATTACTTAACAAAACTCCATGATAACCTTGAGGTACATGATACCCAAACAGCCCAGTCTGTGCTCAGACTGCAAGCCCGGAACTATTCACTCCTAAGATGAGTAGCAGGTTGATGAATGGCATTGTTGTATTAGTAAAAAGTATTACTAAATTGTTCCAGACAGCATGGCAGCCCCTCTGCCCCATGGCCCAGTGCAAATGGGGGGACCAGTTGCCACGCAGGCCTGGGGAGCTGGAGCTGAGGGTTAATTAGTAGCACCAGTACCCAGGGTAGACATGAGTAGACAGCATAGCTGGGCAGCTGGCAGGCACCACTCAGGTGTGGGAGCCACCTCCATCAGCTCCAGCCGTGGGGATGTGCAGGGTGACCAGCGCTGGGCTCTGCTGGGCAGTTTTTTGCCATGCCTGGTAACTGGGAATGAATCCATGACCTCCCACAATCTCCCTCTGTCAGCTCCTCACCTTCATGTTTGTGCAGAGACTTAACAGTTACAGGTCTCTCTCACCCCTCTGGAGGTGTTCGCTGAGCCATTTGCAAATGGTTAACGTAATTGAATACTCAGATGTAGGGAGAGGGGGGTTTGGGTTAAAGATAGCAAGAAAAGGTTCTGGGGAACCTTAAAGTCCTGCTCCAGGGAATCACTGGAGTTACACATGCAACACAAGCAGCGAGCTCAGCTTGACTTGGCACAGGCTGCACAAATACATCTTCCCCCCTCCATTATTTTTTAGGGATGCAGTGGGATATTGCTCTTTGGGAAATTAAATGCTTAAGTTAGAAACTGATGCTGTATAATTGTCAGCAGACCACATATTCCTCAGGCTCTCACACGCCCATACCAGCGGCCTCTGCCCTGACACAGAACACAGCTGGAGGCAGATGTGAGGCTGGCATTGGCAGTGAGGACCAACCTCTTCTGTGAAGCAGGGGTCAGCATCAGGACCAAGAGGAACATCTGTCCGCATGGTTTAGAAACAAAGCTCATGCTGCCAAAGCCAACGGGGGAGCTCAGCAACTGGTATCCAACAGCAGCGACCCTCAGCCTACAGCTTGATTACACCATAGTGGGTTTATCGGGCTGCTCTTTGTGGCAAATCCAACACAGCGACTTTGCTGCTGTTGGCACATCAAAGTGGGCGGCAGCACACAGACCGAAATCACGCCACATGAAGCATTACTGTTAAATTAGCAGGAGATAACGCAGTCAACACCTCGGCATGGAGAGAGGCCCACCAGTACTGCTCATCTCAAAGGAGCTCTGAGAAGTGTCTTTAGAAATCTGACAATCAACACATCCTACAGGTATTTCCACCCCTGGAAGCCACTCTTTGATAGGCAATCACCAGAGAACAGGCACACCAGTTGTCATAAGCCATTAAACAAGAACATCTATAAAACTATGCAAACCTGTACTTAGCAAAGCGCTCCCAGTACTATGGGAATCACCAAACAGCATATTCTGTTCCACTGCAGGAGACTAAGTGCAAATCATGGAGGCTTTCCTGGGTAGAGGTGGAAAACCATCAGGGCAGAGAGAGGGAGTTCATTACTGTCTCTCCTTGAGCCAGGCATGACAGGGGGTGCTGGCACAGGCAGAAAGCTGAAAGAGGACCCGGCTCAGCACTGGAAAAAGCAAGATGGGGATTAAAAAGCTGTTGCTTGTAGTCCCGGTTTGAGCTACTAACCTGTGCAAGGTTCAGTGAAAAGGTCTTGTAAATGCCTGTAATGCTTAATCAGCAGCACAACCATGTCATATAGGAAAGAAAAAAAAAAAGGAAGAAGGGCAGATCCAGGGGGAAATACATATATCCCAGCATTACCTTTCTCTACAGCTTTCTACTTATTGGAGAAGCAGCAAAAGCTCCAGTGCTCTTCAGAATACAAACGCTGACATGGAAATTCAGAGCCCTGAACCACTTCCAACAGGGAAAATATACTGACCGCAGTCTGTTTGGAGGTCAAACAAAATCAATAGCCTTTCTCTCCAGCCTGTCTCTAAACTAAGCTTCTTTCAAAGACATCCAGAGAAAATGGATCATCTTTTGTTGTTGTGTGTTTTGGGCTGAGCTTTTTTTGTTTTGCTTTTTCTAAATGGTCAAACATTCATAGGAGTATAAGAAACTCCTTCCTCCCTCAACAACTGAAAGGATTGTATAGAGGTCAAAACTGCCCATCAGTTTTACTACACAATAGATGAGTTATCCAGTTCTTGGGGAGGAAACCAAGCTGGAAGCCGCTTAACACTCAGTAAGAGAGGAAAAAATAAATCAATGTATTTGCTTGACTGGGGTACGTTTAAAGCTGGTTGTCAATTAGTTCAACATAGTTTGGTGTTACAGAGCACAACAATTTAGCCTCGGGAGCTGAAGTTTGCTGTGTTTCCTCAGATTCCTCCTGCAGAGAGACAGATATTGGCTGCAGCCAGGTCAGGCACCAAGGAGGAGGGAGGAGCCAGTGGAAGGGAGCCTGACATAGGATACAGCAGGACTGGGGACTCCTTCCTTCCATTTGAAGTACACAGTAAACTGGATTTGTGTCCAGAAAGGAGTCAAGACAATAACTAGTTATTGCCCTGGTATGAAATGTGCCTCTCCACAGAGCACACCTTTTAATATACCCTATGCAGATGGTAAGCAGGTCACCCCAAGCTGAGGGAAAAGGCCAAAGGATTGCAGTGGTAGAATGGAAAACTTGGCCTACATTCACTTTTTACAATAATATAAACTCTTTAAAATCTCAACACAAGAATGACAAGGAGAAAAGAAAGGGACAAACCACAAAAAGGCATTTCCTAATGGTCCCACTGACTGCATCCAAAAGAGAACCCCTTCAAAGTAACGGATCACTGATGACTTTAGCTGCCAGTTCTGTTATGACAGCCAATGTTGAAAGAGACTCACCAAATCACAGAATAACTTAGGCTAGGGAAGGCTCTCCAGAGGTCATCCAGCAAAACCCTCTGCTCAGAGCAGGACCATCAGTGCTAGAGACCATCGCTCCTTAGGCATGCTCCAGCTACCCTGCAACAGGTCGCTCTTCCCAAGAAAGAGGGCATCCTTGTCCAGGTTTAAGCACACCTAAGGTGTGGGCTCACTGTGTCAGAGATGCAGCTGAAGGAGGAGAGGCACATCTGCAGCTGACTTGGGCCCCAGCACCAGCGAAACGGAGAACAGACTTCAACAGGAGTGAGCTGCCCATGGCCATGCCCATAAACCTCTGCTGTCCCTGCAGCCACAGTCCAGAGAGCCACACGGATTCACATGTGGCTAACAGACACCCCACATCACAGCTGTCTGCTGCTGTCAGTACCTATACAACCAATATTAAAGCTATGTGTGTCTCTGACTCCTCTTTGGAGAGCAGCACACGCACATCCTGACTCATCCGCCACCAGCCCTGCACTCCTTATGCCGCAGGAAGAAGGGTTTGTTCCACCAGCTGCCATAAAGGGCACCTCATTTCTCAGCAAATATATTTAGCATTATCTAATTAGGATCTCAGCTTCTTCTTGCACCCACACAGGTCTAATAGTTCCAGCGCTAGAAAATCCTGGTGAGGCTCAAACCAGGTTACAGCCATGGTGACCATCAAATGTTCACCCAGGCTCATTATGGCTGCAAGAACAACCAAGGCCAGCAGGCAGAAACAAAAGTGCCATTTCTTAGCAATGCTTTTTATCTCCCCTCCTCCAGTCCTCCCAGGTGGAACGATTTACCCGGTGACTACACAGCTCTTACATTTGCTTGTTAGCACCCCCAAATTAGTAGGTGTAAAGTCAATATCCTTTTGCCTATTTACTCCTAATGAGTCACCAGTCAGAAACTCAACTTGAAAAAAAAACAACAAAAACCGGTTACAAATGCAGATGCAGAAGCAAATGAAATAAAGGCAAGAATCACTGCTGAGCAAACGTTGCACAAAGGCAAGGGGCTGGGCACACCACGCAGCACCCCACCATTGTCACCAGCTAAAACCTAACAGCTTTGATTTGCCTCCCACCGGCTAAAATGGTTTGAAATGCAAGTTCTTAACAAAGGTGCAAGACACAGGAGGAATGGGAGGCACTGCTGGGCACTTAATCTCCTTTCAGTCTCACACGGGAGCTCCAGGAATGGCTCTGCTGAAGTCGGTGGAGTTTCATGAACATGGGAAAGAGGATAATCAGGCCTCAGTTGTAACAGAAATCCAGCCCTGTGATCCCTTCCCACAACCAGCACTGTTATTTGGGATTTATACTGAAGTTACCTTTAGGCAAGCTCCTTTGCTGCTGGAACCTGGGACAACATCACTGATCCCAACAGGACGAGACCAGCTTTCAGCAGCTGTGGCATTCACCCTTTGCTTGACACAATGTGTAATTTGAAGCTAGGAACCCAAACCCCCCCAGACTGCTTCAGCACTCACCCCTGCCAAAGCAGTAACTGGGATTTTGTGGTGAGGATACCCCTCGCACACAAACCACATGGTGGGCACGGACACACTGTGAGCCTCCTAACTGTCCCTGACCAAGCAGTGAGGCCACTTGGACATTATTCTTTCAGATTTATCTGGTGTTTACATGCCATCCTATTCTTAGCTCTTCCCTGCTGCTTCTCCACTCTGAGGTCTTCACCACCTCCAGTGGCTGTGGGTGACATCCACGGCTGCTAGAGCTCCCCCTGCATCCAACCACCTGTTTCTTCTCCTGCTTGTCCTTCCAAAAGCACTTGAGAAAACATCAGGTATAAACCAAACCATACCAGCCACGCCAACTTAAAGCCAGGATCCCAAGCATATGTCACCTACCATATGCTCAAACGCCAATGGCTTGCGTCATCATCGCGCTGCTTGGGTGCAACATCTGCTCCTCTTCCATCCCATCAGCTCTTGGATGAGGAACAGAAACAGCTGAGCAGCGTCAGAGAACGACAACTCCTCTCCACGGCGCTACCTGGGGCTGGATCCTTCCAGACAGCACAGCTGCCATCCAGTTGTGATCGCTGGGAAACTGGTTTTTTGGAGAAGACCCAAAACTCATTACAGCTAGAAGAAGGCAGGGTCATGGCAGATGGCAGGATTTTTTTTTTTCTCTTATTGCTTTGGGAAGAAAGGCGCCTTTTTGGCAGCTGTGAATGCAGGGGAGGAGAAGGCCTTTTAGGCACTCACTCCAGCTCTCAGAGACAAAGGCAAAAGAAATGCGAGTACTATCCAGTGATTCCTCAAGCTCAACCACTCCAGGTAGCATCAGCAAAGGACAGGCACATCTCCAAAGCGACTACAGCAGAAGTCAGGGACACAAAGCGCAGTTCTGACATCACCATAAAAGCATGAATTGTCTGTTAAGAGCATTCAAAAAATACTTAAAATTCATCAGGGACCAAAGCGTGTGCTATTTATTGCTGGTGCAGCTCATTAAAAGAGGTGCTCGCAGAGCGCAGCCATGTGACCATCTCCCTCTAACCCCAACACCCCCTCTCTTCCTCACTGTGAGAAAAAAAGTAGGGTTTCTTTTCTACTGGACCTTCTTACTGGGCTTTATTTCCAGCTCGCCTTCCCCTTCTTGTGAGCACTGAGACCGCAGACGCTCTACACGTGTTCTCCTCTGCATCTGACTGGCAGGCAGTCTGGAAAATGCCAGTATTGGAACGGCCTGAATTCAGCGGTTTCCGAATGCTGATCGGACACTATTTCATTCAAGCCACAGATAGTCATTTTTGGGGGGTATTTCCAGCTCCCTTTTTGGACTCTTCCAGATTTCCAAGCGTCATGCATCAGCAGTTTCTCCTCTTCGGAGCATCATTATTTTTCACCTTTCCACTGAGCCTGAGGCTCGGTGCAGTGCTTGTAGGGGATTGGGCTCTCCTCTTCCAGATGGCCACGCAATGCTACTGGCACTGCTAATGTTTCCTGGGCTCCACCTCGCAGCTGTGGAAATTCCTGACTATCTGGTTTTTAAAAGAGCTGAAGTGAAATTTGAACAATTAAAGTCCCCCTTTTTTTATATATGTAAAGTCTGACACCTTTCTCAAGGAAACCCCAGCCTGAAAACAGTAAAGGTTTCACAGCATCTAAAAATACCAAACAATTACTTCTAGCCAGGCTAGAGATGTGGTCTCCATTAGCACCATCTCTTTAGCATCTCTCCATTGCAATGCTTTTGTCCTACGAGGTGAGGGAATGGCACAACCCTTGTTTTGGGGATGAGGGACTTGATGAGAGGGACCAGAGAAAGAGACTGAGAGGATGAAACTCATGCCACTTCATCTTATCTTCAAGCAGAAGCATGCTCTTTACACAGCAAGTTCTGGATTTCCCATCCTGTCTTTTTAATAAGGCATGTTCTTAATAGGGAATTTTTCATTTCCTCTAAATGTTTCTTATGAAGGACAAATCTCAGCAGCCACTTGACAACATGCATGGTCACGTACACCAGAGCCACAATTTACTAGACAATTTGAGGATGATGTTTTCCTTCCTCCCTCTCCAAAGTTAAAGCACTTCAAAAATTATTCCAGAAACATAAACTAGCTAATTTTCAGGGTACTCTTAATTGCATCCCAAGAGTTGACCTGAATTAATGACTGGCCAAATGCTTAGAAATGGGAAAACCTCAAATACCACAATACAAGGCTTGATAACGGACGCTAACATAAAACAACTGTGAAAAACTCAAAGTAGCTTTCTCAGCCTTTGTGCAGAGGATCACTCATGGCCTAGAAATGGTTTTTACATCATGAAAACTTCTTCCAGAACACGGCTATAGAATCATAGAATGGTTTGGGTTGGAAGGGACCTTAAAGATCATCTCCCAGTATCCAGAGAGCAGCAGCCAAGTACACATTTCAGATAGAAGTAATCTTTGTACTAACAGGCACAGAGCGTTTTCAGTGGCACGGAGGAGAAAGAGAAGCCCGAACTTTGTTTGTGTATTATTTCATCACACCCAGGGAAAAACCTTTAGCAAGCAGCTGCTTGAGCTTCATGGGAAAAGTCCGTAATCACTGCCAGGCAGGAACAGACAATATCATATTGACCTGTCTTCAGGGTCTGGCATTCACATTTTCATAAAGCATCTCAGAAGATAAATCACTATACTAATAATATTTGTATTGATTATCTAAACTAAAGCAGCAATCGACTCCATTGTCTCACTTCCTCTTAAATTGCTCACAGATGGGATCCTATTTCCTATTCTGCATTTCTAATGGGAACACTTAAATCACAGCACAGAATTATATACACACACAAACTGTTAACAAAAACCCTTTTACGACTTGCATGAAAACAAAGATTTTTCACTTTGTAGTTCACTTTCCACTCCACACAGAAATTAAAAATGACAAATGATCAGCAGACTTCTAAATTACTTCTCGTTATTTCTGGGTCCTTAATATTTACTGACAGGCAGAACTGTGTTTTTCTGAACCCTAATCAGTGATTACAGACTTAAGTTCGGACACAGAGCTAAAAGGTGATCTTATATTCCGCCCCCCCCGAAAGTCAAGTCTCTTTAACATATCTCAAGGTCCAGAAGTAGGACAGGTTGCTGCAGAAAGAGCTGAACTTCAGGTGTGATGCTGGCCACAGCAGGAGTTTGGGGTAGTAGCTATCAAAACCCAAAATGAAGGAAATTGGCAAGAAATACAACTTTTGAAATAGGTTTGTTATGAATCAAAAAGCAGAAGGCTTGGATTTTTCTTCCAAACGTCTCATCCCACCTAAGCAAGGGCTTTCCCCTACTCTGGCACAGGCACGGAATAAAAAAGAAAAACGTCTTAAATATTTGGATGAGTCGTATAAGATGCTTACAGAGCACTTCAAACGGCTGCTGAACCTGTCAGTCTCCGGGAAGGTGAGGGCAGCTGAGGGTCCTCCAGCCCCAGTCCCAGCCACCCCACATGTGGCTCAACAAAGCAGTGAGTCGGCTGCCATGCTCTGCTTTATCCTCACGCCTGCTTTCCAAGGAAAACTTCACCACTGCCCCACTGCAGATGACAAGGGGAGACATTTTAAGGAATTAAAAAAAAAAGCAATAAGAGGCTGTTGGACAAGAAGAGGAAAAAAAAAAGCCAGAGCCACAACACAGCAGCTGGACGGCAAAGGCTTCTCCAGCTCAGGTCCCCAGGACCCATATGAGTGTACAGCTGCCATGGTGAATGATCATCCCCTACACCGAGGTCAGCTCTGCCCCCGGGCTAAGTAAGTGAAAATAAATGGTTTAGAAGATAAAAGGTCTTTTAAAAAAATTATTTGTCTTGTTGTCATGTCAAAACTGTAATGGGAAGAGACTGGAGGCAGCAATACGTCGTTTAAATAGGAAACAGCCATCAGCGGAATAAATTACAAAGCAAATCACAGTTCACGCCGGGTACTGGGCTGAGCTGCACCAGGCCCTCTGCCTGTACCTGGCTCCTGGGAAGAAAAGCACATTTCTGAAAGTCCAGCCTGTGAAAATACAGCTATATTTAACTAACCCCAGCTGCTACACGGGCTACATCTCCCGTCTTCCTTGCAGGTTAATTCTGTGCCTTCTAGCCACAACGAGTTTAGTTGTTTCTTCCTGATCCTCACAGGAGGGGGATCAAAATTGATTTTAACTGCTCTAGGAAGGGAAAGGGTTAACCAGGTTTCCCAAGGCAGCTTGCTGTTAAGGTGCCAGAAATACCGAGGGGAAAGAATGACTTGCTAAAGATGGGACAATAGCACTGGTATTTTGCATTTGTTTCCAGGCTTTGAGATAGAACAAATGGGAGTCATTAGTGAAATGAGTTTAGGGAGTTCTAAATTAGCTGTCAGGCTGCCAAACCCGAAGAAGTGCTATGTCAGCTCATTAATTCTGGAGAGCACAGGATTACCCAAACCTAGGAAGGAATCCTGCAAAATTTAGAGTCAATTAAAGGAGGCTATTTTGCTATAATAATATTTTCCACACATATTACACCTCCTCATGGAACAGAGCCCGCTTCTACCAAAAATGAAATCTCTGGCGGGATGGAGTGTGGCTGATGTCTAGACAGCTGTAATGTGCTCTCCATGGGCTTGTCCACTGGCATCTCTGGGAAGCTCCAGCTAGAACAGAAGGTGGGGACTGCAAGCTGCAGAGCACATCATCCAGGCTGGGGTGGCCCCAGGAAGGAGCCACCCATCTCCCCAAGCTCCTTGCTTTTCCCGTACCACCCAAAAAAGCACGGCTGTATGGGGCATGATGTTCTGTACCAGGAATGCCCGTGACATGTGGACGTACCACCTGCCATCATGCAAACCCACCACCTCTTGAATTTACATCCCTCCTTGGTCTGCCTGACCCCAGACCAGTCAATACTCTGCCTGTAAACCCTGAGAGCATCTCTCGAGTCCTGAGCAGAATCCCACTACACTCAGCAAGGAATCTTCCAGAGGGCTTCATCACCTGGGGTCCATCCCCTTGGGTGTCTGAAAAGACTGGAAGCAACGGGATGACGAGAAGGAGAGACACCCTCCTGAGTGGCTGCCCTCCAACAAAGCCTCCCATTTTGTAGACTAGAAGGTTTATAAAACAAATGGTTTAGAACCTTCTAGGGGACCCAAGAGGTTTGGTTTTGTTTTTAACCGCGATAGACTAGGTCAAGGGAGAGAATGCCATCAGGCAGCAACCTGGAACTCGGTGACTAATAACCGACCTACACACACCGCAGCTCAGCCTTCAGGACACCCAAGCACTGGCCGCAAAGAAAACTTAACCACAGAGAGGGCCAGCCCAAAGACTTCTCACCGCCCCCCCCCTCCCCTGATGGCTATCACTTCTCATCGCCCCGCGGGACAGCAGTAGCCAGGGACAAATTAAAACAAAAATCGCATGGCTGTGAAATACAAATGAGGAAAAAAAAAATGCCTTCACCCAACCAAGAGAGCTCTGTCTGTCTCCCCAACTGCGCCGGATACAAAGATTGTGAACAAACAGGATAGAATGTCTTCTGCCTTTTGTGAAATAAAAATAAATGAAAGGATCTAAGGTTTCAGGTCACTGATCCCTCTCTTCCCTATCTGTACCATTTATCGGAGGTAGAATATAAAGGTTCCAGGTGTTTTTTTTTTTTTTTTTTGTCAGCACTTTAATGGTTGTTTTTTCTCCTTCCCTCTTTCATTTTCTGAATGAAAGGGCCACTTAGGAACCTGTAAAGTAATAATAAGCTTATAACAGGAATACTGTTTTTCTGGGCCAGTGCAAACTCCTCCTGAATAGGTTGAAGAGATTAAAGTAAAAATGCAATCTGTAAATAGATCAGTCTTTTAATTAGTTTATAGTCTGTTAAGAGATAATATTTTGCTCACATAGATCATCTGTTATCTAAAGATCTCAGAGCACTTTAGGAACATCAATTAAGCCTGAAAAAAGCACCCAACCTTGGGAGATAGGTAAGTGTATTTAGATTAATTAGTGTTGCTGTGGGCAGTAGGCATTATTATTAGATTTAATTTAGTCCAATAATTGACTTATCTGTTAATGGATTCTAATTCATCTGAGAAGGGATCAAATCCATCTGATTAAAAGGATTACATCGACTCAATTAATTCTATTAACTGACTTAATTTGCCATTTAATAATTTGACACATGGGGCCAGATTATGGGCCCGAAGAAGGTGTAAACCAAAAATCACAGACCAGAACTATTACACCAGCAAAACCACACATTGCAGAGACTGCTTCTCCTTGCACGTGGAGTTTGCAGACCTGAATAAAACACTGAAGGGGGATTCTTCCAGCTGGATTCCCCCCAGCCCTGCAGTACCTTCTCTCCCTGAACCAGGCCTGGCGGGTCATTTTGCTGTACTCATGGTGGCTGCCTGGAAATGAGCCGTTCATTGCCTGAGATCTGCCACCTCCCCTCTTTTCTGGGCACCCTCTTAAACCAAGAGGTGAGAAGTTTTACAGAAGTCAATAAAACGTCGCAATAAAACCAACCTCCCTTCAAAGGCAGGACAACCCTCCCACGCCAGCCATTTGTAAGTTGTATGTGTGCAAAAAGGAGGGGAAAAAAAAAAAAAGGCAAAAAAAGAGAATCTCTTCACTTGGACACTGTTCTTTAACCAGTTGTGAATGTATGTGAGGAGAGGGGGAAAGAGGTGATAAAACAGGATAGGGCTAATTGCTGGTGATGAGCAACATGGACCTCAGCCACCGCCACCCACTCCAGTGAGCTTCTCACATTAAGGCTGAGTCTGTGCTGCCCTTGCCCAATGTTCCCTTCTCTCAGTGGGACTGAGCTGTCTGGAGAACCCAGGGCTGGAGCCAGCTCACAGGCACTTTATCCCACATCTGCCTTTTCTCAGACACTGGCTCTTGCTCACCCTCTCCAAAGCCTTCCCCAGGCTGTAATCCTAAGGACATCAACCCACATCACCTCCACCATCATCTCCCCCATCAGTGGGGACAGGGTTAAGACAGTGAAAAAGCTGTGGGAGACTGCAAGGGCAACGTAGCCAAGAAAGGATCTGGGCACTCCCTGGTGCTAAGCCTGGCTCTGCCTCACCATGCCAGTGGCCAGGCAGCAAAACAGGGGAGCAGAGAAAAAGGACAGGAGGACAAACAGCCATCTGCCGTATCAGAGGAAAGGTGTCCTCCTTCAGAGGCAGATCTGACCAGCAAGACGGAGATGTGGATCAGAAGTCTGCAACTGTTGAGATCCCCAGACCTGGTTTAAGCCTTTCTCTGGTCTTGATCAAAGGTTACTCCATAATAATGCCTCGGGGGGAGGGATTCCCAGCACATAATGAATCCTGTGTCATTGCCTTTGTATCCAGTTTTGGCTGTAACACAGATGGTTCTCACTTCAGTAACTCCGCCATCTCTCCCCCCTTCATTATCACAGCTAGGAGCTCTGCATGGTAACATCCTGGACCTCCATGTCCCACCTCACTGTCTCCCCGATTATCATGCTCTAAGTGTTCCCGTGCCAAGCAAGATGATGAACAGATTTCCATAACCTTTCAGCATGGGCAGGCATGGGAAGGCTTTGCAGCTTGACACATCAAGGACTTTTATTAGGAGGTGCAGGGGAGGGAGTGGGGGGGCTGCCAGCAAATGGCCTCCACAGCCAGAGCACTCCAGCCTGTCAGAAGGACACCAGTAACCAGAAGCAGAGATTTGGTGGCCAGCAGCGACACAGGCACCGGCAAGCTCCCCAGCCAGGAAATCTCGGGCTCTGCAATTGTGCAGCATCGCCACCGGTCACCAGCACGCTCCTGCGTGAGGATTTGTTGTTCAGACACGATTGCATATGTATGAAGGGGACAAGATGGGCTTTGACACATAAATTAGCACTTGTCAGCTGCTCACGGGCACACTTCCCTGCTGCACCCCACTGTAAATGCTGATTTCTTTTATGGAGAGGGAAACGACATCACGTTACCTGACAGTCACTGTGGGCAAGAGCGCTTCCTGGGAAGGCAGCAGCCAGCACACAGCGACTAGTTTACATATCAAGCCTTAAGAGGATGAATGCAATAAAATGACACAATAATTAGCAGCCAAGTGGCACTTTCCGCCCCTGTTTTATCCAGAAATTTGGGAATGACAAAAGACGAGGATGATGAGATCTCAGGGCAGGGCTTTCTCCAAGAGATGGGGTGACTCTACCCAACAGCTGCGAGGGTTCCTTTCACACCAGCCGGGTGCTCTCTAGCTGTCACCTCCCACAGCACCGTTCACCCTGTTCCTCTGCCTGTGCTGGCAGCAGCAGTTGCTGCCCTCTGTGCTAGGCATGGCACGTGCTTCATCCTGCCTGAAGTTTCCCAAGGGAACAACCCTTCCCATATTTTGGCCTGTCATCATCAGAGCCCACCACCACCTCTCACCAGTGTGCCATCAACCCCACAGCAACATGCACGCTGGCCAGTACCAGCACACCTCTGGGGCAATGTGAATGCAGGAACGCAAGGTGCTGTACAGATGTAAAAGAAAAAGGACCAGTTCTTCAAATAGCCCTAAAATCCTTCAAGTGGCCAACCTGAGCAGAAGTGTCCGTGCTGCAACCATCTCAAAATGTACCAGAATAACAAGGGTTTTTTTTTTGCAATTCAGCCTGCTAGGATCATCTCTAGCATGTTGCTTGTGTGCAAATCACCATGAGAACAGTTGAACACAGTGGCAGCCCTGAGGGAAGTTCAATTATTAGTGTTCCTGCAGGATCCATGCACTTCGAGACTCAAGCTCTGGGGTACTCTCAAAGCTTCAAAGTCTGCTTAATTTCAGCTCAAACCAAACAGCTCACACACACCTAGAAAGGTAAGAGTGCTTCACCAAAGCACTAGGTTCACTCAAACTCAAGCCCAAAGTTCACGGGGAAAGAACATCCCCATCACCAACCCGGGTATCATTTATTAATTACAGCAGACACGCTGTGAGCTCATCCATCGCTCAGAAAAAGACCTTTCTCTTCAAGCACCATCATACACTAATGAACTGGGGCATGATGCTACTGTGGGAACTGCCTGCAGCTGGGAGCTGGGCTGACAGCCTGCTCCGACACAACATAGCGCATGTTCTTACCCTGGAAGAGTTTTTTCTGATTTTATCCTGCTTTTTATTGCTCTTAGTTTTCTCCCAAGAGGTTCTCAAACCAAAAAGCCTTTGACCTGGAGTCTGGGAGATCTCAGTAAATATTCTTACCATATTTATCTCCATCTTCTCCTTTGGCACTGATCCTCCTGCCGAGCACTTGGATGTGTTTCCCGCTTGTCCTGCTGTAGAGCTGATAGAGCCGAAGCTGCTTCCTGCTCACGTCGTCCCTCGCTCGTGTCTGGTTCTCCACATGTATCCGAAAATCTACATTCTCCTCGGCAGCAAACATCTGAAGGTGGATGAAGAGAGAACAGAACAGAACAGACCATGAAACAAAACCAGCATCTTGGACAGAAAGACTGCACACCAACCTGCCAAGGGGCACGTGGCACAAGAGGACTCGGACCTGGCTGCCCTTCACTTGACAGCTGTGGCCACACTATCAGGCACTCAGCGTGTAATTCTAGCCAAAGCTGGCTCTCAACAGTAAACCAAACCTGGCTTTTTGCAGTCAAACTGTGGGGGGTTTCTGAGTAAAAACTTCTGCTCAGCCCTGCTTTGATTTAATCCTGGTCAGCCACATTTGCCATAAATTAGGCTCTCCTTTGCATATGGATAACTGCTACCAGGCTACACAGACATCTGTGGGAGAAAGGGGATGGACAACTCCAGAGAATTTGTGCTTTACCTTCAGCAGCTGCACTGATTAAGTTTAGGGACAAAGTCAAGGGAAAAAACTATTTATGCTGACATTGGCAAACTGGACTCCAGCCTCACAGAGGCATAAAATCTAGTACAATAAAAGTGTCATTTGTTCACAGGCACGCTTCAGCTTAACTTTTTTGCCCACTCACTGGTGTCAATCTACAGTTGCATCTCAGTGTGCCTCAACAGGGCCACAGCTTGAGGAGAGATCATGAGGAGCTGCAAGAGCCAAACCAGTACATCCAGACGTGAAGCTGTTATCACCAGGGTCTGATGGTTTGAGCCACTTCATCTGTTTTTTCTGGCCAGTGGATTCAATCAACTTTCATTCGCTACTTCCTTAAAATATTATCAGAAACTTTCTTTCCACATCTGTCTTTCCCTGGAAGTTTTGTTTCCTATCTTAACCATTCCCAAGAAACACTAAAGTAGGATTCCTGCTTTTGCTTCCAGTCATCCTGCCTTGCCCAAGGTCAGAGGACCAGACAACCCAGACGTCCTCAAAATGCCCTAACAAAGGGGAGTCTGGGCAGCAGCCACCCAAAAGCTCGACACCCAGACAACACAAAAGTCCAGAAATGGCTCCACAATCTGTCCCCAGGAGCATTTGCACCCCAACATCCACACTGCCTGCTCCAAGCTCACAGATGGACAATATTTTGGTGGCAAAATCCCTGTGCTGGACAATAAACCATTCAGTAACCCAAAGCTAAATATTATCGAGTAGCACACACCCTGAACAATAGGGGATTTTTAATTTGACCAAGACAAAGACTATTCAAAGTCTATTTGTTGTTTGTGAGCTCTCATGCTACGTAGCACTTGCAGGTAAGACAAAATCCAACACAAAATAAGAATCGCACGTGAATTTAATGATGCCTCTGACAGGTTTGGGACTGGCAGAAGAATGGTGCTTACTCCTAGCAGGGTTACCAGTGCTAATACACCCTGCTATTGCAGGCTTGTCCTCCTAGCCTGCAGGTATTCTGATATATTGATGTGGGGATCGAGCTGTCAATGCAAATGAAAAGGGTCAATAAATCCTCATTGGGATATGACCTCATCAGGGTCCATTCCAGGCTAAAACAGGGAAGAGGAAGTGGCCACAAGACAGAAACTGGCCTCACTTCAGCCTCCTGCACGTGCCATCTCATACCTGCAAGCATTTCAAAGCCAAACACTCCCTGAAAGTCAAAACCTCAAAAGAACTTTTTAGTGGTTCCAGTTATTGAGCAGACACACAGATCAGCAGCAGGAGGAAAGCTTCAGACGGGCAGCATGGCTTAGCATCTCTCCTTCACTAAGCAACCCAGAGAAAACCAGCATAGTCAACACAGTGGCAGCAGCAATGAGGTTCACAGGGATGTTGTGAACATCCCCTTTTTAAATGCTGGGATTATTTCTTTTTGAATCACAAGTCCTAGGAGAGAAAACTATTTAACTCTCTCATATTGTATATATCTTATGTATTAGAAAGATCAATATATATATACAACACATACGTATCTTAATATACAAGATATATATCTTGTATAACTTAGCATAGTAAGATATGTATCTTAAGGATACTTATCCATTTCCTGGGCTGCATCCCCACCATTGTGGGCAGCAGGGGCTGTGCCCCTCTGTTCCCAGGGGTCTGGGGAGACCCCCCTGCAATGCTGAGTCCACCTCTGGAGTCCTCAGCACAGCAGAGACAGGGACCTGTTGCAGTGGGGCCAGAGGAGCCCCAGCAGTGCTGGGAGAGCTGGAACCCCTCTGCTGGGAGGACAAGCTGGGATACTTAGGGGTGTTCAGCATGGAGAAGAGAAGGCTCCAGGGAGACCTTCTTGAGGCTTTTCAGGTCTTCAAAGGGCCTGTCAGAAAGATGGGGACAGGCCTTTGAGCAGGGCCTGTTGGGACGGGACAAGGGGTGAGGGTTTTAAAGTAAAAGAGGAATGTTTAGACTGGAAAGAAGGAAAAAAAATTTTTTACCCCGAGGGTGATGAGACCCTGGCCCATGTTACCCAGAGAGGTGGTTGATGCCCCATCCCTGGAATCATTCCAGGTGAGGTTGGCCAGGGCTCTGAGCAACCTGTTCTAATTGCAGATGTCCATGTTCACTGCAGGGGAGTGGTACTACACAACCTTTAAAGGTCCCTTCCAACACAAACCAGTCTGTGATTCTGTGATTGTACTGTCAGAAGTCAGGAGCAGATGCACAGCACCTGCCAGGAGGGCACCGCGGGATGCCGGTGGAGCTCATCGCCATCCCTGAGCCAGGCGCTGCTCACTCCCTCTCCTGAGGCACTGCAGCTGTGTCCAGAACAACAGGCAGGGCTTGGCTTTTGACAGGAATAACGTTAATTATTGTTTTGTCTTCCTGCATCTCTTCTGCTTTTATTTCAAATGACATTGTTGCAAAGGATGCTGAAATACCAAAACCAGAGATGCTGAAGTAATGGTGACAGTCTGCCTCGTGCCCACAAAAGCAAGGCTATCAGCAGTTAAATTCTGGCTCCATCATTTTAAGATTTAAAACAGATTTTAAATCAAGATGACGTCATTACATTGCTTTCACCACATGTTAATGAATTTCATATTTTTCTAGGGAAAAAAAACAATAACCAAAACAGGTGGGATCTGAAGTGGGGGAAGGGCAGGTTGCTTTGCTTTCTTGGAATCTTCAGACAGAAAAAGCAATCTCTTTTCCAAAACATATCTTAATTCTCTCTCTTAATTGTCCCTTGAGCACTGACACCCCAGAGCCCCAGCCCGTAGCCACAGTACCTGGGTGGACTCTGGAGCACCCATGGAACCATCCTGTACTGTGTGGTCAGCTCCAGACATGCCACAAACTAGCCTGCACATGTTTGTCACAGTTCTCCTGCCCAAGAGCATCTAATTATGTGTCTCCTCCTTTTGCAAGAAGAGTAAACTGAAGCCCAAGAGGGATGACGTCTCCTCCTCCCCCAGCTGAAAGCCTCTCTGGCATCACCCGCAAATCCAACACCTTCCCCAAGTCCAGCGGTCACCTGACAACAGGGATCAGCAGGGGACACCAACCCCTGAAATAAAGTCAACCCAAGTGTCTATCACTCCATCACTTCTCCAGTAACAGGCCCAGCTCTAAGCTAGGGAAAGAAATCCCAGAGGAGGAACATGCTACAGGTTCTCCTTGCAGCTGACTGGTCCCCTGGTCAAGAAGCCATGGTCCAGAGCAGCAGTGGAACCACCAGGATTTAGCTGTCTGCTTAAAGATAAGCACATGCTTAACCACTCTGCTGAAACAGGACGCTCTGCTGGAGCGCAGCCAAGGTGAATTAGCCGTGCCAGCCTGGACTGCATCTGGCCTCCAGCAGAGAGTATCAATACTCTAAAATAAAATTTCATGCAGTCTCAGTTTCATGAGATAAAAACCTATTTGATCATTGCTGAAATCCCTTCTCACAGTATCCCTGCCCTAAAAGTATACTCCCTCAAGCAGCTAACTTTACTGAGATAAGAAAGTCCATTTATATATATCATAAGAGGGACTCTCTTTCATAAATCTCAAAATATTAGTAACATATGCCTCCTTTGGTAACTGATCACCACTCAAGTAAGCCATCTAAACCCAAATCCATCCACCCCCAAATACATTTCCATAACAATCACAACCACACAAAAACAAATGTAGAAAGGCAAGTAAGCCCCAGTGCCACTTCTGTTCACCAAAGCAAAAGGAAAAGGAAATTATTTCTTACCTCTTTGTCTTTTTTCTTTTTGGTACTATTAATATGTTATTCCTGAATATAAAACCCATCACACACTAAAAGATCACCCTTTTTTTAATTTTGGCCCTTCAATCCCATCACCCACACATCCATGCTGCATGGAGCAAACTGACAGCCTGCATCCAGAGTTCAGCACAACAGGTCCCTGAACTGAGTGGCTGCTTGCACCTTCTAGCTCCCAACAGTGATGTGCTCTGTGGGACACTCTCTAGGGACAGGAAAAGGATTTCCCCATTTCCTGCATTCCTTATCTCTTCCAGCATTTTGGTGGGATTGGGGTTGTACTGTGGTCTTTTCTGCTAATCCATCCAACTGCTCTGGGCTGCTGTCTACGCAGGACAGCCTCAGCACCTCAGGATAGGAGGTTTCATGTAGCTCCATCTCATTCTTTGCCAACAGTTGATAGCTTGCAAAATCCCAGTTGTTAAAACAGAGCATCAAACTTGGTTTCCTTTCTATTCTTCTTCTCTTTTTCTTTTCAATCAGTTCCTCCTCCATTAATTTATTTCACACTACATCTTTCAGTGATAACTTACAGCTACAAAGACGCTCTAAAAACACAGTTGACAGCACAGAGCTTATGCACATTCCTTTTAAAAACAAGCATCACTTCAAGCAACTGATGCCTCACTGAATGCATCAGAAATGCCACACTCCTGCAAAACAGCAGCTCTCCCTTCTCTCTGTTGTATTTGCTCAATCATTCAAGGTAGGTACATTTAGTACTACCTTCTTTCCCAACAGCCACAGGAACCAGAAATGACATCTGTCAGAAAGATATTAGAGTGCTTCTTTGCCAGATGATTCTCAAGCAATGAGCGCATTTGATTTTAAATGGCTTTACAACAATCCTTCGACTTAAAGAATGAGTCTCCTATTTGGTAAATCCCAGATGGAGGGCAAGGGAAAGACCATTTTGCTGAGGCAGCCTAAGGTTTCACCACTAAGTAATCCAAGAAACGTTCAAGAATGGCAAAAGCCTCTGACAGCAGTGCTGCGATCTTAGTCCTCCACGAGCTGGTGCCACATCTCTGCAAACACCGACGTCTCGCTGAAAGCAATCACAGCCCTGCCAAGGTCAATGAAATCCTCGCAGTGCCAAGTCCTGTTTACTGGACTTGGTTTTCCATCCAACCAACCTTCACGCACTTTGAGTTTTCTATTTTGAGCTTTCCAGTAAAAGGGTATGTTAATCTGTTATTGTTCGTGTCATAAAGTGTTACAGCATGAGATGTCCAAGGTGCACAGCATGGCCAAGTTAGCTGGGAGCTGGACTTCAGAATTTCCTGATTTTTATGCCTCCAAGTCTCATCAGAGAGCAAACCATATGTCATTCCCCAAACAGAACTAGGAATACAAAATCCCTCTTGCTAAGGGCCGTACCGATTGCAAAAGATAACTTACCTCAGCCATTCAAACCCCTTTCAAACCCCATCTGATAAGCAGGAAATACTTATTACCTTTCAGCCATCAAATCAACCTAATATTAATGATTTTCTCCATGACCTTCTAAACACATGAAAGCTAACTCGGTAAGGTCAACAAGAGGATATCCAAGACAGATCTCTCTCAAGTCCGCAAAGGCAAGTAACAAACCACTCTGCTTCCATGACTTTGGCAACATTCCTCTATGCCAATTAGAGCAGGATTTGCCAGCTCACCGTGACAGCCATCCTCAACATACAGCGAAACCTAATGCACTCCTTATTTGCTGCTTTTTCCTCCTCTTTTTCCTTCCTCCTGCAAAGTCAATCCCCCTCCAGGATATTGTTAACTTCAGGTTCCACAGACTAGTTCAAAGCCAGATAAGTGGATGTGCGCTGCTCTGATGTAGTCACTTCTTTGGGCTCAGAAGCACATTTGGAAATAGATCTTACACAAAGCAGCTCCACATTCAGATGCTCATCAGGAGCCTGGAGCGAAGGGTGAGGGCACTTTGGAATGAACCTCTGTGCACCCAAAGGGAGAGAGGCTTTGGTGGGACAGTGCCAGCATCGCACAAACATAACTAAGCCTGCCAAAAGAATGGAACTTAGGCCTTTGCTTTGGTGTTTGTCTCTTCCTGCTATCCACAGAAAAATATTTTTTCTTTGAAAAATAAATCGTCAAAAAGCAAAGTTGGACTCTCAATCTTGGGAGATGTCCCATTAGATGACTGTGAGATAGGGCAACACAGTGCACTGTGGAAGCAGTTGTTCAAAATGATGCAGATGTGAGACTCCACTGAAGACCCCACCAATGGCACTTACAAAGTATTTCACTTGAAAGAAGCTTTTTTTTTTTATTTTTTTTT
>VWZY01006553.1:71794-84202 GCA_013399075.1 Chloroceryle aenea | reverse complement strand
GGGGTATGTTTCCCTGGACAAGCATGAATGTCCTGTTTAAAACCCAGATGCCAAAAGATCTCAGTCCACAAAAGCTGTACCACTCTTTACCCCTTGCATAAACCAAGTCATGAGCCATCTTCTGTCTTTGTTTCCTTGGAAGTCTGTTTCAGAAACACTTCCCTTATACTCTCCTGCCTTCATGTTCTACCTCATATAATTACATCCAGTGTGCATTGTTTATTCTTGCACCAAGTGTCCTTCAGTTTGAATACCTTTCCCCCTTACGCTTCTCCTTGCAATATGTTCAGGCTATTCCCTTTCTCCACTCTCCTCTGTGCCACCACCAAGATGGGAAAGGAAGGAAGCCAAGCACCAGAACACCTCCGCCTCCCCTCCTCTGCCCACACTCACCACAGAGGAGCTCCTGCCTCCCCCAAGGACGAGTGCTGAGCTCTACCTTGGTGTGGGCCTGTGCAGAGGACATTAGCCCATCATGGGGAGCTCTCCCCACTCCTGCACAGATATGCTCTGAAACTGAGCCCCCTGTTTCTTTGACTTGAGCACTTTCCAGTTGCTGCAGTATGTGAAATTCAAGGATGTTTGCTCTTCGCTTAATGCACTCTGAGTGAAGCGCATGTAGGGTTGGAGCTGGAAAGGAGAAGGAAATGGGGTGAGGAGGGGGTCGAGCCTGCCCATCCCTTTAGATTTCAGAAATGTTAAACAAGACCCAAAGAGAAGACGTTTCCAGGGCTTGGAAGAGGGGACATACAGCTCAGTGAGGTGACACATACTTGGATCCAAAAGTTGCTCTGCAAGCAGAGCCTCCTTTTCTCCAGAGAGCTGCCTGCTGCATTCAGCGAGGCCGTACATTAAATCTCCTCGGGCAGTGTCAGACTTTACTTCATTCTCTCCGAAACACACAGGCCCCTAGAAACACGATTATTGCTCAGCCAAACTCCCCAGCATCTCCCCGAGATCCCACCAGCTTTCCAAGCCACGTGCCAATGCTGTCCAGCTCCCCTAAAGCAGAATGTCCATCGACCCTCAGATGGCAGACAGCAGTGTTACTGAGCCCAATATGAGAGCACGAGGAAGGCAGGAGGGAGTGCCAAAAAAACTGGAACCTGAGAGAGTTTGAGGAAATGAATGTTTTACGGCCCATCAGTCAGTATTTGGCCATTTTCTAGAGAAAGATGATGCCGCCTTCGAGAAAACTGAATTTCTCCTTTTGATGATGGAGTGAGCCTTAGCCAGAACTGTGAAAACGCACCACTTGTGAGATGGTGACATTTTAAACTTGTTCCACCCTGGGAAATGGCTCAGTCTGGGGAAGAGCAGAGTTTCAGCCTTGATTAATGACTTTTAAAACCCCAGCCATATTCACGTGCAAGCTGAGGAAGGGAAGGTGCCTCCAGCTAGCACCGCCTGCCGTGCAAAACCCAGCACCAGAGGAGCACTGTCGAAGTGCTGCGATGCAGCTCTCTTCAGTGCCCCTGGAGATCCTCCACATCTCCACCTGCATCTGCCCACTCTCACCGTTTCAGAACTGGGCCACTAGCTGCAGCCCCCAAGTCACATAATTAAAACAATTACCGCAAGCAACAGCAGCTCAGCAGCATGCAAGAGGAGCCCACCCGTCCAGCACCCACCTTCCCCTCCGCAGGAGCCTGCGTCGTGCTGTGGTGCAGCAGCTCCAAAGGGGTCAAGACTGAGCCACCTCCCAGCAACAAAAGGCACCTGTTTCCCAGTGGGACCAGTTCCTGCTACCTGCGCTAACCAAAGCAAACTGACCCTCCTCATCTCAGCTGCAGGTGTATCTGCAGGCCACTGCCGCTCACCATGAGTTCTTGACAGTTCTGATTCTCTGGAAATACAACTCGGACCTTAATTCTTTTCTTATTTTTTCTCCAGTTGTGATTTATCTTTTTTCTTTAAGCTAAGGGCCAGTGTTATTTTGTCACAGCTATCAGTCGGGCAATGAGCAAGCAGGGCCTTTTCTTTCTTCCTTTCTTTCTTTGTCTCTCTTTCTTTTTAATGCTTGTTATATCTCTGCTATATACTTCCTCTCCACACAGAAATATCCCTTCAAAGCTTGATATTATTGAGCAGCTTTCAACCATGCCCAGCAGAGCCATGTATTCTCTGCATTTGTCTGGCCTTTGTTTCTAGGAATGAAATACCAATGGCTGAACAGTGTGACTTCATTTCACTCCTTCATTCCAATACTTGTTCTATTTCTATCCCACTGGGTCAAACTCACCTATTGTGAGACCTCACCGATTTCAATTACATCAGGGATTAATTTGTTCCATGGTGCTGAAGCTGTTAATACAATCCGTGCTGGCTCTAGATTAGAAAAGGCACGGTGGAGACCTCCCTCGCAGGCAGTGTGCTTAACAGCAGTCTTGATCTTCAGTTTTGTTCAGCAGTGGGGTGGTTTTTTTCTTCCCTTTGTGCCCCTTTGCCCCTCTTTTCACAATCTCCCCCTTCCTTTCTAAATTGCCCTTATCAGAACTGGGTGGTCCTTCTGACTTCCACTGTGACTGGCAAAAAGTTGCCTTCTAAAGCTGCTGCCCAGGGCTTGCGAGGGAGGTCAGCGCTGGAAGGAAGGTCTTACCCGAAGCCTCTCAACACCATGTACACATGATCACTCCACCTTCAGCACCTCATCTTGCCCAGGATGATTTTGAAGGGTTGCTGCAGGTCCCTGTGTATCCAAAGGGATCAGCAGGTGCTCAGTTCTGCAGCTCTGACCACTGGCCAACCACCAGTCACCGAGGTCTCAAGGGGAAAATGGAGATCCACCAAGCAGCCGACAGGCACGCTGAACACACATTTCTCAAGTAACTCTGGCTGGCCTTTGAGATTCCTAAACTGGGACACAAGATCATGGCAGAGCTTTAAAATGCCCAGCCCTGTGGTCTGGTAGGATACCTGTGATACCAGTGACCTCAGCAGTCCTGACTTGAAGTTGTTGCTTGTCCACGTGACATTGTCGCAGGAAAAGATATTGATGTGGGGAGATGCAGGGCCCATGCAGGTGCAAAGCGGTTTAGCTCTGCTTAAGTAGCTACAACTCTGTCCCACAAGAACCACTGCTTGTCCTTTTTAAACAATCCAACCTTACAGAAACTATATTTTTAGGAAATAGTGTGATGGTTTGAGAATAATAAGAACAGGAGTTTCAAAAAAATAAGCAGCGATAAAAATAGTGGATATTAAAAAGAAACCAAACAAAGAGCTCAACGAACAGGCTCCCCCATTACGTACTGAAATAACATTAAATTTCTGCAGTGGTTTCCTGAGGTCACCTCAGGCTTCCATGCGCTTCCAAGCATCTCTGTGCAGCCTGAGCTGCGGGAAGGTGCAAGGGTCAATGCTGTAGCCATCGAACTTCCAAGACAGAAGTTGGATAGGCTGGGTTTCAGGGGCTACAAATTTCTTCCCGTGTTCAGCCCCCAGTTTTCCAAAATGGACAGCGTTCCCATTTACTACTGCCCTTTTTTTTTTTTTCCCCTGTAAGAAACGTAGGAATAAAGTGGACTAATATCACTCACTGTTTGTTTAGCTCTGCCACTCATCTTGGACCTTGGCAGAGCCATCCAAGGACAGAGTGAAGCGCCCACATCCTCTCCAGGTAGTGCCCCACCTGCCATCTCCCTCTCCAGCCACCCACTCAGGTCTCATCCCCTTTGATGCCTAACATCGCCTGAACAGCACTACCCTGTGGCTACACAGCTTGGACCTGGACCGTGTATGATCACAGCAACCCAAACCTGGTGCCAGCAGAACCCCCTGCACAACCTCAGGACCAACACCTCCCTGCATGTACGCTGCTCTGGACACATCCTACCTCCCATGCAGATCAAACCTACTTCAGACACACAACCCACAGAAAGAAGACAGGATTGGCTCTAGTGTGTTACACTATAACAGCCTTCACAAGGGTCCTGATCTCCAAAAAACACTGCCTTCCACAAGCCTAGGCCTTCCAAAACATTCCCCCTTTATGGCTGATATCTCCAGCGTGGTTTCTCCCCAGATGGTTTTGCTGGGGAAGAGCTAAGGTCCCATCGTTGCCACTTCACCAGTTATTTCCAACACCAACAAGTTCACCGAGGGCAAACCAAAACCCAAAACAATTCCCCTCTTTCCCACTGTGTTTCCCAAGGGGTGCACCTCTGTTCAGGGGAAAGTTTCAACATTCATTAATTCTCCACATGCTCTGCTGACTGGTGCCAATGCCCTTCAGGCTTCACACGGGCCACGCATGACTCAGGATCCCTGCATGGCTCTGTGCCACTGCCACCACTCCTCACTGCCAGCATCAGGACGTAAATATTTTTCAGAAGTAGTTTCATGCCTGTGTCCCTCCTTGGTATTGATATGGTCAGTATGTCCAAGGGTATCACTGCAAAGGAAACCGAAACACAACTTTACAGAACAGCCCAAACCAACCTCTGTGAGATCACGGATCCACAAAGACAGCAGCTGGATTGAAGGATGCTACAACTGCCTTCACTAAGTTAACAACAAAACCCACCAATGTTTCCTTTCACTGTGAGAAAATACTCCTGCTGAAATAAACTGCCCTGATTTGCAGGAATTAAAACCATTCGGCAATACAAACTGTTGCAAGTAGTTGTCCGTTTGTGTTTTTGAGCAATTGAAATCAGCATTCAAGAAACAAAACCTCAAGTGGAAATCATGAAGTGTCTCCAGACCAAAAGACAGTAAGAGCAAACCCAGCCCCCCACCAAGCAGCAGCACAGTAACCTGTCTCTGAGCACATACCACCTGCCAGAGAGCTGGAGAGGAAGGTCCCTTTTGAAACAGACCCAGCAACAACACCCACCTTGCTCCCAAGCAACCGAAAAGTCTCTGCACAAAGCACATGGAACTCTCCGAAAGGGAGAAAGAAGGGTGAGGGGGCTGCCCCCCCCCAACTCCACTCATCCCTAGGACGCCAGCTGAATACACAGTTTGTCCCCATCATCCTCCACTCCTCGCCCCATTCCACAGGTAGCAGTGGAGGAGCCCAGCTTGGCCACATTGGTTGGGCTGCAGCAGAGACCAGGGCAGTCCTCGCAGTTGGATACTCTTGGGACAGAAGCTGCAGGTACCCCACTAAAATTACCTACCAGCAATTTGTTCATCTCTTTAAATGAGACCTGAGCCCAGTTACTGAAACACTTGCAGGTTCCAAGCACTCCTGACTTCTCCTCTCCTTCCCTCCATCGGCAACACCTTCCTCCCAGGGCAGATGCTCCAGCTGCAGACCTGTTTGGCCACAGCAGTAGGGTAGAGCGGACACCCCAAGCCCCTGAAACCAGTCAAGCATTTTCTAAGCCATGGAAAAAGGCAGAGTCATTCAACCCTAGGACTTAAAACACCAGTGTAAAGCACAGGCCCATCAGGTCCAAGTCTTCTGCTAGAAGAGCCTGGCTACCCTAGCCAGGAGCTCCATAAAAACAAGAGCAAAAGCACAAGATATGGGAAACCCTAGTGATACTCAGGAAAACACCATCACGAGGAGACAGGAGATCACCAGAGACCGATCTCCCCATAAAAGAAATAAACATTTGCAGTGGCAGCACCACAGCGGTGATCTGATGTTTACCCTGGTAGCTCCTTTCCTCCCACCCCTGACATTGTCCAAGGAACACAGAGTTCTCTGATCCCACTGCAGAAAAGCAACTCCCTCTAGGGTAAAACATGACAACTGCCGAGCAGCACATGTGAGATCAGGGCAGGATTTCCAAAACACCTTTTTCCATCACATTTGCCAATAAAATAACTGATGTGGCTAACAACAATCTCCCTCGACAGTAGCTCCCAACTCTCATGAAAGGTGGCTGCTCCAAAAGCACACAGCTGATCCAGCAGAGATGCCTGGAGACCCTATCAAATTATCCCATGCCACTTATCCACTATTGAGTTTCCTCTATGGAAATCTTTTACTAAGCCCCAACAGGTCCTGCTCCTGCTTACACCAGCCACATAACACCTGGTGACCCTACATGGGAATGGTGCCAAGGGGAAGGGGACCTCCTCAGGTGTCACTGCTCACTCACCTTATGACTGGCAGCCTCTGCACAGTGCTAAGATGTAAGAAATGGTTGTGACCAAGGACGCAGAGGTTAATCCATCTAACAATAACTGGAGGGCAATTGGGATTTCCTGAAATCGCAGGAGTTATTCTGCTGGGAACATTTGTGCTGCTGACACCTCACTGCTGACCTGCAGGATTTCATGAGGCCAAGATCCTCAAAAGCAGCTTAGAGGTTCACATTCTGTGAATAAAATGTATGGTCTGGTCCAAAAGCTTCAAGGGCAAACAGAAGAGAAGGGAAGCACCTCTGTTCCAGTGTTGGCACCCAAGATGCTCCTCATCAAGCCCAGTGCCCTTACAAGCCTGCAGAGGAGCTGCCAACCCTTTCCACCCCTGCCCTGCCAGAGGTGGTCAGCAAACCGAGGTCTGAGAGGGTTAAGTGCCCAAACTGGGCACTCCCCAGACCCAGCCCGAAGGCCTGTTTGAGATGTTTTCCTGCACCTCCCAATTCATTAATTCCCTCCCCAAAACAACATTCCTGTACCATCACTGCAGCTTGCAGCCTGCTGCATGCTGCCATGAGTGGTGGCGGAGTCCCCTTTGCTACATGTGCTGCAAGACCTGCCAGCACCATCCTGGAGATGAGAAAAACAACTTTGTAGTGGTGACTTGGGGCTGCCAGTCACACCAGCTCGGTACCTGCCAACAAAAGTGTTGAGCATCTGCTTGGCACTGCCAGTTTTGCTTTATAAAACCTCACTGCCACAGTGTCCTCTTTCTGAGGAAACCAGAGGATGCTTCATCACTGCCTGCTCCTGCTTGCAGACAGAAGTGGCTGATCAGTTCTGCTTGAACTAGTTACCCTTGCTACAAACCCCAGCCTGCTGTCTTGGGCTAATGGGCTCTGAGCATTTTCACTTTGACTTACCAACTCTGCTCCATGGAGCACCCACAAAATCCATCAGCTAATAAGAGGGGCTAATAAGAGGGAGCAATAAAGAAAAATAATCCCGGCTGGGTTGGTCTGTGAAAGCTCTTCCTCCACCACAGCCAGCCATCGCCCCATACCTGCCAACAGCCACAAAACTTTTCCTTCCCCCAAAGTTCTTTGAAATACATTCTCAAGCCCTATTATCTCCCCTGTTTATACCACACTCCCACTATTATCAAGAAATCTCCAAGTAATTTATAAGCCCACAAGCTCCTGCGCTAACAGGGCAATAAATCACATTTATATACCCCGTCGCCTACTGTTCAGAGGGCTGCGGTGCTGAGCTGGAGCCGGAGCCGGGCGAACCGAGGCGGCGGGGAGCAGCCACTGCCTTCCCCAAACCCTCCACCCTCTGCAACCCCCGGCTGGCCCGCAGGAGAAGGCAGGGTTGTTCCGTGTCGGCCGGATGTTTAGTTTCTAAGTATCCGGAGAGGATTCCAGCCTGTGTCCTACCTCGCTGTGTTTTTCCCCGTCCGACACCAATACAAGCACACAAAAGAGGGTTTTCTTTTCACAAAATCAAACTGAAGGAGGAGGATGTTTTTGGCCATTTTCCTCAAGGAAAGTCGCTGCCCATCTAATAATCCCTAAATGGGCAGTGGGTTGCTGGGCTTTCATGTGTGCTTCTGAGCCTCCCCTCGCTGTGCCAGGTCTCTGGTTTTCTTTTCCATGGAGTTGCAAAACCCCTGAATAACAAGTTTTGTGCATGGAAGTGCTGACACAAACCTTAACTACAGCATCCTGAACATGATACCAGAATAAGGACGCTCCCTGTGTGGCCCAGCCTATGGATAAATAAAGCATTTCAGCAGCCAGCGCCGACAGATCATAAACCTCCACGAGCATAAATACCAACAACAACCCAAAAAGATTAGAGGGCTTACGGGTGAGGCAGGCTGTGATGATTTACAGTTGGGGTGGAAGGGTCATTATTGCTGAATAGGTGGGGGCGAGTGGGCCAAAGAAATCAATAAACCATTCTGCTCCCAGGGAAGGAAGGGGCCACGCTAATTGTGCAAACATACATTTTCCGTTCAAGGCTGGAGATCTCCAGCTCACCCAACACGGGTGGATAGAGAAAACTTGCCCCCTGAGACACGTGCCCCAGGAGTTCCACCACTCAGAAGAGAGCTTACCTAAGCACCTCATTGGGTGCAACCCGCTGCTGGAGGTGGCTTCAAGTGAATGCAGACCCAAGTAATGCTCATCTCCAGCTTCTTTGATTTTGTTTTTTATGAAGTTAATACATAGTCAGGATAAGGATCTCAGATGCTTTCAGCATCACTGTCAAGTCAGAGCTTTTCCAGTGCCCAGCTCTAGCACTACACAACCAACCAACAGGTCCTGCCAGCACCAGTTATCTTCAAGCACCAAAGACAAGCTTTGGGACCAGCTGATAAAACTTGTGAGTTGCTGCGCTTGCATCAGAGGTGGAGATGGCCCCAAAATTACCCACCGCAGATCGCTGCATCCTTCAGCGAGGAGAGACGCAAAGATTTGCGACCGGATTTCCTGCCACACAACTCCTGAGCCAGAGTTCCAAGCTGACCAGCAATTCCTCCTTTGCCTCCTCTCCCTTCTCCTTTGGTCCTGCCCATTCCCAATTCTTCTACATTTTTTCCCCCCAACTTTCTTTCTAGGGGACACAGCAATGACAAAAGACACCACCTTTGGGGAGAAAAGCCCATTTATAAACAGAATAAATATACACCAATGAACCTAAAAACCCATCTTTGGGACGTACCATGGGAGGCTGTCCAGGGAACCAGCGGACAGTGGCAGTGCCTGTTATTCCCACGAAGAAACCTGAGCTCACAGGCACATACGGGCGCAAACAGTGACAACTTTCATTCTCAGCTCACCAGAACTGTCAGCTGGTGCTGGTGGTAAAAGCACAGGAACCTGGTCCAGTCCCTCTGCATGAGCCAGTCTCCTCCTCTGCTGCCTTTCCAAAGATATTTAAAGCAAATACTCTTTATATCAGAAAATAAAATAGTTTGAAACCTGCTCAGGTCCTGTCAAGCTTACTGCCTGCAGTTAATGGATCTCAACTTTACTTGGGAACTTGAGAGTTTTTAAAATCAGTAATTTCATTTTCCCTCCAGAAATAAATTCCTCAATGGAATAAAAATATTCCTAGGGATGGACAATTCTGCTGCTCATGTACCTAAGACCACATGGAAAAAAAAAAAACCCAGATTAATATTGAGCCTTATCAAAAAGCATGGCATAAACCATGTGTTGAATTTAATCCAAACCAAACTGTCAATCTGCCTTCAGGATCAGATATAACAAACATGTGAGCCTAGGGCCAGAAACGAAAAGCACAGTTTTCTAGCAGAAGATATGAACTGATCTCTATGAGCTGCAGTCCTGTGAGGAAATCTTTACACTGCAAATGCCGGACAAACAGATTTGTTGAGCTAGGGAAAAGTTTTATTTACATTTAATTAATTTAGATCGCAGGTTTTCCATTTTCAGGAAACAGTTCTCAACAGTTTTGCAAAGTAAATCCTTTTTGAAACATTTTAAGTAGGAGAAAAAAAGAAAGAGAGGCATTAAAATCAATAAGGCACCTTCTGAGGTTCAGGCTGCTGCATCCCTGCACAGCTTGTGGGTACCAGGGAGAGCCCAACACACTTTGCTGGACCCATTACCAGTCACCGGCAGTGGGAGAAAATGCTGCTGGGGGGAAATTCTAGCCAGATGTGGGCAAACACAGAAAAAAGGCCCTATGACATGGAGCTGAAGATTACCCAACAGCCTTCTCTTTGATCTACCAGATGCTCTAAAGCACTGTGCCTCAGTGCAGGCATCCCCACCCCCTGCTCTCCAAGCATCCTTCTGCATGGCTAGGAGCTGGCTAGGGCCCCATGGGCACCTGGCACACCAACAGTGACAGAGAAAGTATCTGAACAGTTCCCTGTTTGGTGTAGGAATGCCAGTAGGTGCCCCAGGCCCACCTCCCCAGCTATCAGAGCAGCCTTGTGAGCTCTGATAGGGAAGGGAAACCCCACAATTCACCTGGTGGGGTTCAGGTTCTTGGCACACAAAGAGATGGGGCACACCAGGGAAATCAGACTCACAGAAAGAAATGGAAAGCGTGCAAAAAAATTCCATTGTCTTGTTTGCTTAATTCAAATGGAAATTTAATTCATATTACCTGCTCTTTCAACATCAAGAGCCCAAGAGCAAGCCCTCTGAATCTCTCGCAGACCAATCCCATCTAGTGGCTCCCTCCCCATATCAGCAGATGCAGCCCAGTTGACCCAGGATCTGGAGGCTCCACCACTATCTTCACAGCAGCAGGGGCAGGAGTGGGGGTGACGCTCTCAGGTATTTTGGGCAGCCCAGTCCTGTTCCCCTCTTTGCCAGTGCATTGATGTCTCACCTGCATCTATGCAGGTTATGGGGGCAACCCCAGCAAAGCACTGGGGCAAGCACTCACTCACCACTCCTGCATACGCAGATACTTCAAAATTCACTTTTGCCACAGATGAGTCTGTTGGGCTTGCAGAAGAGCATTATCTCAGCCCTGATGAGAGAACGATTTCCAACTCACAAAATACACACCCAATATAAGCAGGGCAGACCCTACATGCCCGACCCACAGACCACAGCTAGGCAGACGTGCCCTGGCTCCTCCTTTCAACCTGAGAGGTCCCAACATTGCTGATCCATGAAAATCCCGATGCAGGAACCTACCCACTCCCTTTTGTGCCGTGAAGTCTCCCGGCCCTGGCCGCCCCAGGCTTAGGCTGGCTCATCACACAGCAGAATATCCCACGCGGAGCTCCACACCTAATATCAAGTGAAGTTTTTAAAACTGCCTGTTCCCCAGGAAAAAGCTGCCATGTGTACGCGTGTCAAACAGCATTCCTGTAAGAGGCCTCACCGCCCAGAGCTGCTGCTTTTCCGATCGATTGCTGGGGGGCTGTTTGCTATTCTGATCTCAGCTGGTCGGAAGTCTCCCCAATCACTGCAAGGTCACAACCACGGGGTCACAAACCTGCACTACATACATCATAATTTATTTTACAGATAATCAATACCGCGCTGCACCGTGCAATCTTACAGTACAGCCTCACGTCGAGGGGCTGATGCTACTTGTACAGGATTGTAACCTTAAGGCCTGGCAGCTTCAGAGGGTCAAAATGCTGCAATGCCAGCATTCCAGACCACTCCTCTCTTCAGATGGATTAATGGCCATGGAGATGCAGCAAAATACTGTCCTTCATCCCATTTTCTCCTTTATATTCCCAGGGCTTCCTATCCTGCCAGCCGTGCCCATGGTCACCCAGCACGCATGCTGCAAGCCCAGTTAGTTACCAAGCTCGCCACCGCTCCCTGCATTTTTCTGTTAATTCTGGATTGCTGCAGAAGAATAGCTCAGAGCATTCCAAAAGATACAACAGCTTTTTAACAAGCTGTCCTTAAAACTGATGCCAAATATAGTATTTTAGTAGGAAAGAAAGGGATTTGAAATATGTAGCAGGAGAAAAAGGAACTGGGAGGAATAAGGCAGTGCTGGAAACACCTTGCAGGAAGAGCAATCCCTTATTAATTAATTGCTGCATTCTGGTCTGGGTATCTATGCAACGTGTGGTTCCCTGGGACCTTCACCAAGGTCCAGTATTCATCAACCTCAACGTGATTTGGATTAGAGAACATTAACAGAGGAGTCACAGGTACATCCGGCCCCTCGCTGCTATCCATCCCCTCTGTGCTGTCCACCCACTGTTTGCAGGATCCAGCCCCTCATCCCAGCCACAATCAGGGGCAAGCCCCAGCACTCTCAGTCCACACCGGTGAACCCAGGAAAGCACCAGCTCAACTCCCATCTCACTGTGGGGTGAGCCCAAGGGCTGGACTCTGCCTCATCTCCCATCATCACCAGCCACACAGCAGGGAGCAGGACCTGACAGACTGTTCCCCACTGTCCACTTCTTATCCTATTTCAAGTGCTCCCCAAGGCAGGGGCTGTGATTATCCAACATCACAGCCTTAGATCTCCCCTCTGTCCTCCCAGCTCACCTCCAAAGCAAAGTCCACCTCAGCAGGCATGGCCAGAAGGCTCGATGGCCACGCACTAGGCTGCACCCATGAAGCACAAGCAGCACTACACTGAGACGGGAGCTATTTGCAGGAAGATGCTGTTATAGGCTGTAGCTGCACCCTAAGGTCAGTTTGTTACAGGCATTTCGGCATTCCCGGCAGCATGAATAAAGCAGAATAAAGCAGATAGCCTCATGAAAAAGCAAAGGCGTGCAGCAAGCTGGGTGTAAGTGGAGCTTGGCAAGGGCACGGTGCTGTGCTGGGGGAAGACGTGCTGGCGCTATGTGGAAAACACTGCCCTGTGGTTTAGCTTAAAATCCAGCTGGCT
>VWZY01006553.1:39948-63868 GCA_013399075.1 Chloroceryle aenea | reverse complement strand
TTCTTTCTCTCTTTTTTTTTTCTTCTTTCCTAAGGAGGAAAAAAAATAATAAATCACACGGTAAGAGCACGCAGTGACGCTCTCCCCGTCTCCGAAAGCTCGCTTATAGCAGACAAAACGCCAGGAACCGTTAACCTCCGCACATAGTCTAACTCTCCGAAGAGAGTCTAACGTCAGTTAACACCTTATTAAGTGAGAACATAACCATAGCTCATAACTCGGAGCTTTCCAAATTCTCTACTCGAATAACAGCGTGCATCGGTGCAGCACGTCTGGCCCTGCTGCTCCTGCAGCTGTGGGGACCGAGGCACTCGCTCCCCCGCTCTTCCCAGCCACAAATCAAGCAGCATCTTTAATCCCTGGAGTGCACCACTGGGGACCCTTCAGACACCAAATCACAGTGGTTTTCAGACCACAGTTTGAGGCCAAAGAGGCACAAAAAAGTTAAGTTTTCAAGCAGTGATCAACACAAATTGTCTAAACCGCTGTCAGTTACTGATGCCACTGATGGCGGTGGCACAACACACCCCCACTGCATCACTCCCACAGCACCTTGCCACAGCTGGACACTGCTTCCAAGGGTGGCCAAGACCATCAGAGTCACTTTCCCCAGCCCTGCGAGTTGAGCTTACTGAGATGCCCAGAAATGGTATAAACTGAACGCAGAGATTTGCAGGATGCTAAAGTTTAGACATGGGAATAGTCAATATATTCCTAATCCTCACCAATGTCTCTCTTCCTCGAAGCAGTCTGGGTGGGGAGGAGCCCAGACTATACCACCTTGTGCTGTCGGGCACTGCTCAGTCACCCGCAGAAAAGGCACCCTACAGCATGGGGTCAAGGCCTGCATTCCCACGTGCATCAGCCCATCACTCTACTACGTCCAGTATGTGCGACCCAAGGAGACCCTGCCCAATGCACAGCTCTGCAAAGCCAGAAGAAAATAATTTCTCCAGCCACTCAGAATCATCTGTATCAGCTCTGAATGCTCTTTCTCAGCTTTCCTGACCACTGAAACTCAGAGCAATCAGGAAATTAATCAGAACTGTCTCAGAAAGGGTCCCAGGGCAGGAGACAGGGTTTCTTCAGTCCTCCTTCGATCTTTTTTTCCTTTAACTCCTCTTAAGGCACAAATGCAAGGCTGTAAAACCACTCCGCCCTAAAGCACATGCCAAGGGTGAAGATGGTTGAGGTTGGCTGTGGGAAGCCTGCATGGCCTCTCTGCCCAGCAGAGCTCCTAAAAAGGCCCCTGAGTCTCCTGCAAACAGACAGCACACCACACCAGACCAAGGATGACCAGACCAGATTTCTCCTGCTCTACCAACAGCCCTTGTCACCCTTCTCTCTTCCCAACCTTGGAGTTATCATTGAGGAAGCAAGATCCGTGCAGAAAACAGGTACCTGAAGCTTGGTCCTCATCCTTGCCACAGTGGTGCCAAGCTGCTGTGCTGTTACCATTGGCATCAGGTTCATCCTGTCAAGCCTCAAAGCTTACCACCTGCAGGTGACATTTTGTGCCAGTTGAAAGCTTTGCATTTTTCTTCTTCCACAAGAACAAAAAAGTCATCAGCCATAATATGAAAGCCAGAATTTCTTGGTAAGGTCTTCAAGCCCAAAGCACAACCCAGCCTCTCTCCCACACAAGCAGAACTTCCAACAGATGGAGTGCATCAGCTACTTTATGTTAGGAACATGGGGGCCAGCCTGGAGGACCTCAGAGCCTTTAAGCAGGATGTTTTACACCTGTATACCCTAGTGATGCAAACAGTAGCTCAAGGGAAGTTCATGCTTTTCTACTGTGTGCCTTCACAAGACCAGCATGATGTAGAAATGCCATTGTTGATGTACTGGAGAAGGGAATGGAAGGATGGAAGTCACGAGCACCCATCCCATCGCTTCAGGGCTTTGCATCACAGCAGCCCCATCACCTGCCTCCAAGAAAAGGCTTCTTAAACAGTGACTGATGGCTTTGCCCAACACCTGAGCTGCTGCACCCCAATGGAAGCAGCACAGATAGAAAAATAATTTGCGAAGCTGCTGCTAACATAAATTCCTCCCAAAGCAGGGAAAATTACAGGATCTACAGCAGAACTGCGCATGGAAGAGCCCATCAGAGGCGCTGGTGGCCAGGGCCGTGATGATGTGGCTTTTCTTTACCTCAGATTTAGAGATGACTACAACAGATGACATGCTGGGTGCCAGCATCATGCCTGCCTCCCACGGCCACAGCCCCGCTGGGATCGGAACAGAACTGGATCCACACAGAGCAAAACACACCTGGACACCTCGAACAGTGAGAGCTGGCAGGGCAACACCTCAGAGGTCATTCTGAAGAGGGCACTTTTTTTTCCTTTTCTTTTTCAGTTATGAAAGCAGTTCATCCGCAAGCACATAACTCCTTTATTTAAACTAAACCCCTGTTTTGTGCCTCGGTAGTCTGATAAAACCTTTTAATCTTTAAAATCCCAGTAGTTACTTGGAGTATCAATACCAATATTAAGGGAATCTCAGGCTACTAAGTGAATCAAATAAAGTTGAGCACAGAAAAGAAATGAGGCAACTCATGTATCTGCAGAAAAATAAAGAAATATCACTTATCTGCCTGTTGTTATAAATATGTGTGTATACATATATAGAATATTAAGAGCTCTGCACACATGCCTATTGCTTCACCACTGAAGGCTTGCATTTGATCTAATTCCCAACACAAAGGCAGCCAGCACAGCCAATGCCCACTGGGAAATGGACACCTTTATTTTAAGCTGTTTATTTTTCATATACCATACTCAGGGTGAGAAGGCCAGCACAGCATGTTCCTGAGAGCCTCACGTTCACAACATTTTATTAAGCCAGAGGTAGCCAGGTAGGATCTCTGCACTGCAGGGTGCTCCCTGGGATCTCCCAGGGTTACTGTCCCTCACTCACCCATGCAAATGCCTGAATTAAGGCTATGTCTTACAGTGCTCGGTGGCTTATTGGATTAGCAACTGCTCATCAGCAGCTCAAATCAAAGTCTAAGCAGCATGACCTTTCACTTGTAGGGCTGTGAAGGTGACCCTGATGAAATGAGTTTTCCTTGCCCTGCTCCAGTGGTTCATATCACCCAACAAGCAGACATTTCACAGAGCATGAAACCCATTCAATGGGGCCGAGGACTTAGCAGCATGCTTGAGTGGGAAACCTTCCCACCCACTGGATGCCCCTTTGGAATATGAATGAGAAGCCAGCAGCAAAGGCTGGGGCAGGATCCAGCCCCACTGCACCTGGCACGCTTTGCCACCAGGGCCCTTTCTCCTGTAGATCTGAGATTCAAAAAAACAAACCCAAAAACCAACCAAACACACAAAAAACCCTACAAAAACTAAAAAAACAAAACACAAACAGGCTGACATTTTTACAAGGACTAAGTTCACCTTCACATCTCAGTGCTGCACTGGTGAGTGAACCCGTGCACTATTTGCTCCTGTCATCTTCTGCATCTCCAGCCTTGGGTCATTTCAATTAGCAGTTCTTACTGAAAAACAACTTACAGAGGATTTCTACATTCTAAACCCTTCAGTAAAAGCAAAGACAACTTTTAGAAGGGCTGTGGTGCATATTCTGTCTTTATCCAGTTAAAGGCAACTTCACCCCACAGCAGCGAGGGATTTTGGAAAGACTTCTGACACAGAGCTGGGAGAGGCAAGGAGGGAGGGAGGGAGGGGATGCTCTGTAGTTACTGCTGTTTGGCAGAAGAGACACCTCAAAACAACCTTGAACTGACACCCAAGAGGACAGGACTTAAGCCTTAGCACCATGACATTCAGCCAGAACCTTGTGGAAGGAACACAGTGAAGAGCAAACAGGACTTGGATTCATCCAGACACAAAGCACTAAGCTACAGCCTTGATTTGAAGCACTGGGAGCACAAATCCCTATATAATATATATAATTTGCATGAAAATTCTGCAAGCAATTTGCAAGTCAGCAGGGTGGTAGGTGGCAGCGTGGCCAACAGCCCTGCTGATACATATGGGAGAAGAGAGGGAAAGGCTGTACAACAGGTTAACGGGCAAAGCTCCAATTTCTAAATGAGAACACATCCCCAGAGACAGAGCCCTGCAAGCAGCTGCATGGGAAGGGTGCTCAGCATGGGGCAGGTCAGAGCAGCCAGGAGCAGCAGAGGTTGTATGGGTAGCAGCAGCTCCGTACTTCTGCATGGTTTGAACACAAGAAGAGAGGGAGATGATTTGGTGTTTAGCACCCACGGTTGGTTCCCAGCACCTTGCTTCTCCATGGGCTGTCAAACAGCAGCTGTGAAGCTGGAAAGCTGCTGGGTGCTGGTGCTTAGCCCCTGAAGCTCCCAGATTTCACCGCATACCAAAAGGCGTAGGAAAGGCTCACTTATCAGTTAACGCCAGATGGAATTTAGGTTTTAGCACGTTGAAGTTTCTCCCTGGACATAAACAAACCATGTGTGGAGTAACAAAAGCAACCCAAACCATACATCGTCAGCTTTTACACTGGGATTTCACCAAGCCCCGAGACAGATGAAGAGCCAGGGAGATCAGCACAGACCCAGTCTGTGTCTGCAATCGCTCCACTGGTTGCCTGGGCTTTGAAAATGCATGAAGGCAGAGGAAATGAACTGAAACGCCGAACAACGGCGTCAAGACAGCAAACCCAGAACTGCTGAATTCCCACACCAAGCATCTGAAACACTAAATCAGAACACATGTAACGGAGCTTGCCTTTGCTACACTAAAAACAAGAACCCAAAGCAGTGTTTTTGCTGCTGGGGGCCTTATGCTCATCAAGCTTTTAGCTTGTGACCATGGAGCTCTGCTCGATAAACTCCACAAATCTGATGCCAACCCGGAACATGTGGACTGCACTGTGCCATGCCAGCCAGTGGGGATGGCACCAGGAATCAGAGATATTAATCCTGCAGATATAGAAGCTTCAATGCCCTGCAGTGACTCAGGACCTGAGTGGGTCTTAGTCAAGAGACATGAAGAGTGGCACTGTTAAAATGCAGGTGTGGCATGACCCCATTGAGGAAGACGTGCTATTTAATAGGTGCAGGAAACCCCAGCTGGAAAGAGGTGAAGGTCTGTCTGGAGTCTGGATAAAGCTAAGCAATGAATGTGTTGTCTTTAAGGAGAGAACAGCTGTAAGGAATGGTTTGAAGCCTCTCAATGGTGAGCCCAGCTTTGATGGAGTTTTCCCTGAAGAAAAGGCCAGGAGAAGCCTGGCCATTACTAGAAACTCCTGCCTTGGAGAATGAAGACTGAAAAAGTGCATAATGCATACCAAGTAGAAGCAAAGTAACAGATAAGTGGAATAATACAAAATAAAAAATACAAACAATAGGATATCAAGTGTGGCAGCTTTCATTCTGTAGCAGTAGTAAGAGGGACAACAAACTGGTACAGCCTTCTGTGGACTGGAAGGGGAGGAAGCTGGGGCAGGGCAAAGAAACAGGTCCTAGGAGAACTGAGGTGGGCAAAAAATCCCCGAAGCTGTCACCAGTGCTGCAGACAGGCCATTCCAGCTCTAAGGGGAGCAGGGGTGCTCCCAAGAGCTTCTGCAGCCAACAGTCCTTCCTGGACTTCTTGGGAATTGAGGCAAGAGCAGTGCTTCTTTCAGCTCCGCACCATATGAACATCTCATGGCCCCATGCAAAGAACCCAGCATGCTACATCCCTGACTGGGATGTGTGTCATTACTTCATAAGGGAAAACACAAACACACACACAAAAACAACTCCTAACAAAGCCTCTTATTCAGCAGCCAAGGTTTCAGGATTTGCAGAGGCTTTCCTCCCACAAAATACCTCCTGGATTTCAATAGGATTTGGGAACTGAAGCCTCTGATTCCTCAGAAAGCTCCAGCACACATTAAATAAATCTCAGTGTTTTATCAATAGAGGAATAAGGAAAACAACAGCACTGAAAGTGAGGGACATCTCAGGCTAAAGGAGAGACAAATGCCTTTCCCTGGGCAGCACTGTGGATGCCCGGGGCCCCTCAGCCAGTCAGTGCATGGCTCCATCACACATCCCCCAGCCTGGGCACACCTGCTCCTGTACACAGAGGATGCCCATGGGACTTTCTTCATCCAACCACCCTTGGTCCCCCCACCATTTCCTCTCCAAGCATACAGCAGCTGTTTGAATGCTTCAGGAGGTAGGCAAGAGGAGACAAACCTCTTCAGACAACCCTACACAAACCAGTGGGAAATTCCACTTCCCAGCCTTTGCACAGCATTAAATCCTAGGGCTTGGTTTCTTGGATTTATATTCCTCCATGGTTTCATTTTCCCTAAAAAAAAAAGTAAAAAAAAAATCACAAGCTGTTAAGCTTCAAAACTTAATATTTTCTTAACTCTGAGATTTTCAGCTCAACAGCTCTTAAACATAAACCTCTGTGACTGAAGTCTCCCAAATTAAGCTGTCTCCAGCAAATCACCATCTCCACCTCCATCTGCTAGCTACAGAGGGAAGAGCTAGAGCAGCAGGTACCATGGGAAGCAACACTGGGGTGTGTACAGTCATGGCTTCAATACAGCGTGGTCTGTGCCTCTAGAAGGCTCTCAGTGAGGACATTCTTGAGACCATCATGACTGCAAGCTTTGGGACAAGCATAAAAAGTAAGGGGAAAGAATTTACAGGAATTGAGCATGGATGAAGGTGTGACCTCTACAGCAGTGAGAGGTACCTCAACAAGCTACAGTATGCCTTCAATTCTACCTGCAGTTATTTCTCATGAATAATAAAATCAAATAAAAAAACCTCAGGCTTAACTTGAAAACAGCTTTGAAAATTTATATCCTCATTCAAGAGGAACTAATTTTCTCTTAAAGTGAACAGAACTGGATGGTGCTCAGCAGGCTATGGTCCCAGCAATCAGTTGAAGGGAACTTAAGAAAGACTGTAGGACCCTTCTAACAAAACTGCCTTCACTTTAAAAAAGGCTGTTTCTAGCACCAGCAAACCAAACACTGTTTGAGATGAACCAGCCACACCAGCTCTTGAGTGACCTAATTACATACCCTCCTTTTGCCATTTGCTGTTCCAATATAGTGATTTCTATTCCCTTGGCTGGAAAAGTCTCTGGGCAGCACATCCCTGCCCCCATGGACAGCTCTAAAATTGGCAGGCACTGTCAGAGGTCCCCTGCTGAGCATCCCATTGAAGGTCTTCATTTTTCCTGTTCTCATTTTTGACACTCAGCCCCCTTTTTTTCTCTCTTTTCTCATTCTGCCTTCTCCCAGGACCCTTTCCCTAAAAGGCTCTTCTGGCTGGGTTAGGGATAGCCGATAGAAGTGGTGGAAGAGAAGAAAGTTTCTGAAGGAACTAAGGAGGAAAGCAAAAGTCATCCCCATACAACTGACCACAGCTCATGCGTGCAATTAGAAGAGTTCAGTGGTCTCCTTAGCATACTTATATCATCTTAATGACCATCTTTTATTTATTTGGTCCCAAGAAAGCATAGCTTAAAAATCCACTTGCACACCAGACAACCCAACAGACAGCCACAGAAGAGTTCATGAAACACAACACATAGAATTGCTCTGAAAGTGTCAATGCAGATAAAAAAAACAATCAGCAGTCAAGAGCAAGGGATTCCCTCTGCCCTCTGCAGAAGGCAGGACAGGTCAGGCCTTTGCAAACACACCGCCAAGTCCTCCTGTACCACTTCTGTGCCCAATCACACAAGCTCAGATCACCTTGCTCAGAATGAGAGCCAGGACTCAGACAAAGCAAACCCTTAATAAATACCAGATCAGAAACCTCCAAACCTCACTCCACAGAACCAACTGCATGTGCTGCTGCTTGCCAGGACCTACTGCCCATTAACAAGGAACAGAAGCACTCCATCTAACATGCTGCTCCGAAACACCCAATTCATTTGCAGCTTTTCCTGTGACACTTGATAGGTAGGATCCAATCTTTACTTCCCCCTTTGGGAAAAGGGCAAAAGGAATAAGGATCTATGTGCTTGCTCCACAGGGAGAGGGAAGGCAAAGTTGGGAGAGTTTGGCTGCTAGTCAGTAATGGCACACTGGAAGGAGACAGGACTTAGCTTGGGGTATCTGGGTAAGATTTCTAGAGAAGGAGAGGACAGTTCCAGCATGAACTTAGCCCCTGAGGGACTGTCTGGGTGGCAGGAAGCCCAGAACCACCACCCATCCTGGCCCTGTTTTCCATTACCTCAGCCCACACACACTCCCTTCCACCCTCCTGCCAGCCATGCTTGAGTTGTTCCTCTCCAACGGCTGCAACAATTGCTGAGCACAGGCAAAATAACAGAACCCTGTACTCTTCTAGCACTTGGAGTCCGAGACACCATTTTGGCAAGTTCAGTTTGATTCACAGGAGCAAATGGAACCCCAAAACAAACTTAAGGTAACCACAAGCACTTTTCTTGAACACCCCAAGGAATAAGACACAAAGCAAGAAGGTAGAAACAGTGGTTTTACTGCAGGACAGTATCCTATTATCACCTCCTCTGAAATCAGGTGTCCAGAAACACCAGAGCCCTGGAGATATAATAAAAACATCTACATGGTGTAGCTGGATCTGCAGCCAGCACCGTGCAGCAGAGGAGAGTGCTGCTGCACACCCTGCACATCCACTCATCTCCCACTTGCTCAGGGGGGAGGAACACCACCAACTACCTGTTCACGGTAAGAAACAAAATGCTGCTTACAGAAGGAAGAGAAGCAGGGAAAGGAGAAAGAGCAAAAGCATCCTCTAATGGGAAAGGCAGCAGAAGGAGAAATTAGGGGAGAAAGAAGAGATCAAGGGACAGCCACCTAAAGAGGTGTTTCACAATCCTGAAAAGGGAAGGCGTATTGTTTTTCCAGGGTAGAATGAAGCCACCTGTATTTACAGCAATGCCCTTGATGACATGTACCTCCACACTCAGCTAAGCCATCCTCAAGGACCAGGATCACAGGCTTACAACCCTCTACACAGCCAAAACATCACAGCCTTGCTGTAATCATGCAATTATTGTCAAGAGCAGTGCTTCAATAACCTCTATCTGTTATCTGGTATCTTCAACAGGGATCTTCACACCTGAGCTTAGACTTAAGATTTTTTTTTTTTCATTTTATTTAATCAAACCTTTGAGGGTCTGTTCAAAAACAGTGCAGGAACTGGCAGCTGCCTGTGCATATCCTGCAGGATAGGGCTGGTAACAGAGCAGCCCCATGGAGTCATCGGTCAGCCAGTCCCAACAGTAGCAGGGTGGCTGGAGACTGTTCCCAGGAGGGCTGGGGCAGCTCACCACACAGCCGTGCGGACCGCTTTTCACGGCCAGAGTTGCAAGAATGTGGACTGGCAGAAAAGAGAGTGAGCAAGCTAAGGGCGACAGGCAAAGTGGCCATTTCTGTGCCATGATGCAGATGCCCCAAAGATGCCCCACAATTCTTAAATGGCAGCCTGGCAAAAGGAATATGCTTTCCTTCAAAGCTGCCCACATGGGCCCCGTTCTCCCTCCACAACCCCTGTGCAGAGCATGGCTGCACCCCACAGACCTGCTCTGGTCAGCAACCTAGACAGACAACACCCTGACTTTTCTTAAAAATTTAATACTCAGAATATTTTATTGACGACGGCCTCTTACTGAAATTACTGTACAATTTTCACTTGTTTCAGCCAAAATTGAGGGCAATTTTGCTTAAATAAGGCCGTCTGTGCCATTAGCTCTATTTCACCAGGGAAATTTGCTCTCACTTGTGCATGTGACATCATCTATTGACATAACCCCACTGAAACAGGCATTTCAAACCCTTATACTCTGCCATTTCACATGCTGCAATTACACTCAAGCTTAAACGAATCTTTGACACTAGACTTGCACTGTTTCGCTTCTCTACCAAGCACTTCACTTGGCTTTGTTTTTCCAACAAGAAATATTTGCTTCTGGAGACTTGTGCTTGTTTCCATTGTGCCCAGAACCCCAGCTATAGAAACTAAGCTTTTTATAATAGCAAACCTTTAAAATATTTCCAGTGACAATCTTACAAACCAAATTACACATCTGCTTCTCGACCTTGGAAAAAAGGAGTAAAGAGACCCCATGCCCAATTAGCACAACCCAACAAAAGTTTTTGCCATGTCTTGTGAAGTCAGCCACTGTAGGACCCCAACTGTGAAAGTCCTTCAAGTGGAAAAAACCTCAACCTGCTAAAGCCTGCTTTAAATGCGGGTTTTTTTTCTGGTGTGAAAAACAGAAAGTCAGTTGCATAAATTCTCACACAAAGCAAGAATTAAACCTAATAGTTACCATACAACTGCTTAAATGTGTGGGGTTTTTTTATTAAGTACTCTTTCCATCTTCACACCATTAGTGCAGTTACTACAGACCTAGCATTCAGCATTTGAACTGATAGCCTTCAGACCAGGGCCTTGAGGGAAGAGTTCAGTTCCAGGCATGACATCCATGTTTTCCTTCCCCTTCATCCAAGAGTCCCAATGCCTTGGCTTTTCTATCTCAAGTGAAACCAAGAAACATCCAGAAATTTAACTCTGCCTGTTAGTATCACTGGTAGGTAATCATTACAACAACAGTAACAATCAAAACAAGAAACAGATCTAAGCTAGTTTCTACTACCTGCCCTCTGAGCTTTTGGGATTTGCTGGAGATTAGCTCCTCATCATTCCCAGGAATTTATCCACTGGCACCACTCTCCCTCAGCGAACTCTCCTCTCCAGGCACACCCTACAGTGTTCAATTTATTCTCTTCTCTCCACAAAACCTCACAGGAGTCATTATGCCAGACAACCTCAGAGGCTGCAGGCCCTCCGAGGAACAGCGCAGCCAGCAGTGCCCAAATCACAAGTATTACATTTTACAAGGGGAGTCGCAAGCCCTACAAACTCAGTTGTTAAGAGAGAAACCATAAACCAAAAAGCAATGAAGTGGGTCAGAAGCAGAGATGCAGGAAAGACTGCTTTAGGCAATTACATTATTAGTGGTCACTTCCAGACAAGAATAAAGGCACACTTACCACTCATGTCTTCTCACCAATCATCTGCTCAGTAGCTGTAAAACTCATGGAATTGGAGTCATTTTAAGGATGACAACATAAATGAGAGTATCCGAGAGGTACCTGGTAGAGGGTAGCTAAAATACTTAGTTCCTAAAGCCCTCTTCTCTTCCGGGTTCAGTATGCAGACTATCCCCAGCCCATAAAAAAGAAGCGATAGTACTTTATTAAAATACTAAATTTTATTTGTTTTCCACGTACATTTAGTCTCCCCACCAGTTCCATTTGTCTGACCACCATCACCACCATGCCTTATCAAAACATTCCATACATACTTAAAATGAAGCTGAGGGTGGAGTCCAGTCTTGAAAAACTAAACAGGCATTTTGGACAACACATTCTTGGCAAGGTATTCTGGATGACATTTATCAGACATGGTAGGGAAAGCTCTTTCAGCATTTGTAAAAAGGACAGCCAAATAATGGTTACAGAAATAAGACTGCAGATTTTAATGAACTGTTTCAACTGTTTTCTTTTCTTACAGAGTCTGTCTCCACTGCCAGAGAGCTTGAATGACCTGGAAGTGTACACAAAGAGTTAGAAATCAAAATCCATTTTTCTCATTAAATTCCGTTTACCATCCTGACTTGACTTACTCCACAAAATACTGACATTCAATTACAACAAAAAAATGCACGCCTTTCAGAGAAAAATCAAGTTGAAAGCAAGACATTAGGTTCTTCAGCTAGAAGACTGTTATTCACTGCAAGTCCCAACAGTCAGAACTCAGTGAAGGTAAGTGAGAGGATGGGTGTGGACCAGCTAGGCAAATATTGGCTGAACTCTGCCTACCCTGGCTCATGTCAGACCAGCTCCAGTAGCTGAGGCTAACTGCTTTGAAACCTTCTTTCAAGAACCTATCAATTTGTCTATCAGACAAGTTTACTCTGAACCACTGAGGGAAGCAGGAAAGCAGAAGGAATTCTGTGACTGGAAGAAAGTTTTAACTTGCAGGAATTTTGATAGGGAAATCTAAGACACATTTTAGGCCAGAATATGTTGAGTAATAACCAATTCAGAAACTTGCTTCCTGATACCACCTTCTGGCTTGCCCTCCTACAAGATTTCAGTTGACTTTGGGAGAAAATGTAGCAAGAAAGCCATAATCTCAATCGCAAAACAGTTTCCCCTCCCAGACACCCTCCCCAACAAAAGGCTGAACGGCAGACGGGCCTAGGTGGCCAAATTCAGCAGCAAGGAAAACCACAGCTCATTTCCTTAGCCAATATGGTGCCAAAAGGAAAATTCTGTGGGTTTAGTAAGCAAGAGATAATTTACCAACCAAATAAAAGCTGGAAAAATGTAATAAAATATTAGCTTTCCCATCTTAGCCAACTAAACCCTTAAAACCGTTCCCATTTATTTAATTTGAAGTATTGTTTGTGGTTTGTAACCCTTTGAAGCAGTCCAAAGCTTGTAAAGATTAAGAAGTGGAAAAGAATCCCTATGTCAGGTTATAAAAGTTTCTGGACTTTTATCAAGTTCCAATAAATTCAGTTACCTTCTGGTCCTCCGTCCTGAAGCAATTCTTGACATAGTTGGCAAATTTGGGCTCCAGCTTAGGAAGGGTAGAACCCTATTATGAAAAAAGCAAGCTTTAGTGTATGCAGGTCTGCATTTCACGATTCCACTACATAGCTTGGGAAGCTCAAGCCCTTCACATTTTCACTGAACTCACACCATCCCAAATGTCCTGGTTCGAGCGAGAACACAACTAATTCTGTTCAGTGATTTTACTCTTCAGCTCAGTTCTTCTACCTGCACTTTCCAAAGCTCACAGCATGTTTTCACAGGCAGTGTCTGCTTCTACCCATTTTAGACTGTTTAATATAGATGCAGTACCCAGGTATCTCTCACGGGAGTCAGCACATACACACTGAAATGGCTGTACAAGCAACTTTGCTCATGCTCAAAAACGTAACAGGAAGCATTCACCACTTTAACCTTGTCTGTAGCCAACATTCACATGTTATTCAGACAAGCTAGAACCAATTCCATGTCTGTGGGTTCTTACCACAGTGTGCAACTTAAGACATTACTGTCCTTCAGAGGTAGGTTTTTGACTTCAGCTCTCAAGCAAAAAATTAACTGATCTCCCACCCCTCACTTTAACACTCATCTAATACATCAGTTCTATGAATTTCAAGAACAGGTCTAGAGACATTTGTTTGTATCTCTGACATTGTCTCTGCACTTAAATACACAAAGCAGACACCGTAAATAATTCACGGATCTCGGATTATCATGTCTCTTCCTATCTCCAGGCAAAATACTGCAGCACACTATTTTAAAACAGTGTCCCTTAAGAGACACTGATTAACTTCCATATGCCCCGTGAGTGCTATTTCCCACTTTTCAGGTTCATCAGCTGAAATATACCCACTAGAATAGCACACGCAGCTGCCACTCGCCACAGTGCAGAAATGGGCAATTTTATGTTCAAAGGAAGCAAAGCTTCAGAAGGAGTATCTGAAACTGCAATACCGTAACCAAAAAGTCTGGATTTGAACACTGTCTTACCTCTGGATTCTGTTTAGCGATGCTTTTTTATTAACTTGTTGACCTATGTTTACTACATAGTACAGCAGTTTCGCTCCATTAATTTAATAAAGCTATTCTTTGTTTAAAGCTGCTGTCAGCTAGAAGCTCTGTTGTATATGGCAACACACAAACTTTTTGCCTTGCTGAGGTACATTCTAGCACCATCCCGGAAAGCATTAAATTAGGCTGCCTGCTATTGCTTCTACATACTTGTGCTTACACAGCACCTCCTAGTACAAACACTCTTCAGCAACGGGAAGTATATTCTACAGCAACGTGCCAGTTATCTGGTCTGCATGCTTCACTCCATGGGGACATCTGTCTACTGTAAGCAGCAAAGCCACTTCTGCTTACACTGCAGAAGCCATGCCAATCGCTGCTCCTCTGAGTCACCCGTTTAGAAACCCACCCAAGCATCCACTAGATCCAAGAGGTCAGTTTGACCCAGCAGAATGATACCATCCATCACTGTCAGCTTCATAGTTTATGGATATGCATTCTGATCCACATCACAACCTGTCATTGTTCACTGTGCATCTGCTCATTCCTCAGGCAAAACTGCCTCAAAACATTAAGAACCTAAGCAGAAGGTAATCTTAATTCTTTAGATGATTTGATTGCCATTGGAGGGGGTGAGGGGGAAGTTTATCATCTCAGACCAAGCTAATAAAAAAAATTATTCATAGTGGTAACATCAGCCAAAAGTAAGTCTCCAGTAAAGGGTGTGTTCAGTCACAAACATACAGTCTACAAGCAGACTCCTGAGTTTGTGATTTAAAACCAGAACTTATGTAGCCAAGATGTCAGGTCCTCACCACCACCTGTCCTGCGAACAGGTGTGTCCTCTACTACACACCCCTTCCTAGTGCACAGGCTGCCAAACCTGGCTGAGGGGGGAAGAACTGCTGTCACCTGCTGCACTTTTACCCAACAGCCTCTAACTAAAATGCAATTTTCTTTTTAATTCTTAAATAAAAGCTAAGAATACCCATATGCATAACCATGAAGTGCTAGTCAGTGACAACAGCCAGAAGCCAAGCGACAGCCCTGCAACCTTCAAAAGATGAAACACCCACTGAGGGGAGACTCAAATAGTCCCAGATCTCTGGCTGAGAAAGCAAATGCTTTCAGGTCTTCATAGATTCATTAATGTGTAACACAAGCACTCATCTCCCCCTTCTGGAAGTTATAAAGTCTTACAAGTACCTGGATATCTCAAATTGGATACTGCTTTAAGACCAAGCTATTCCAAGCATGTGAAGAACTCTCTTTTACACTACTTTCCTAAGTTGTGTACAGCAGTTAAAAGACACCTGCAGAATAAATACCACAAAGGGTTTGCTGATTTTTTTTTTCCTCCTCCCAAAATTTTACCTGAAACAGTTCACTGAAAAATATCAAGTTACCAGTCGTCACTACCAGAGGAATACAAAACCACTTTGGTTTTGTTTCTCACGAGTAGAAGCTTCTTTCTGTTCCAAATAGGTTTTAATTTCTCTGAGCTTCAACATCAACATACTGTGATAACAGCACAGCAATCAGTGACATGAAACAATTTCTTCAAAACATCCAATTCTGCTGATATACAGAAGTGTAAAAATAAGGCTGAGAAACCCAAAGTTCCTGAGAACTTACCTTATCTACAGATGCTTGCATTTTTGCTTTTATCTCCTCTAGTGACAGAGGGACTTTTGGCGTTTTTGGAGTTAGAGATTTATCTTTCTTGGAATCTGGAGTCTGAAAATCAGCAATTTTGTTAGGAATCTGCACATACATAAAACTACTTCATATACAAGATCAAGTTTTCTAAAAACAGGGATGTTAAAACCTACTGTAGAATTTATATGGAATAGAAGAGCTATTTATCATATAGATACTCCAGATAGATTTCAGAAAGTCACAGAAGTTAAATTTGTGCTTCCATCACATTCCTCAGAGATGAGGAAAAGAACAACATTTAAGTTACTACACTTGGGACTACAGTCAGCCGAGCTAGCATCTTATGCTTCTGGGCAGGGGTCTACACAGCTTTATCCCAACAGAAATGAACCTGAAAATCCCCCAAATATTCAGTGATTTAGAGTTTACTCCCCAACCACAGCCAGATTAGGTCATGCTTTAAAAAGGCACATGTTGCATAGCTTTTCAGACGCTGTCCTGCATCATCCCACACTCATTTCTGTGTCCACCTTCCTCACATGCACGTTTGAGTATATACAGCGAGGAAAAGTTGCTTAAGGAAGCTTTAGAACTACAAAGCAACTGAATAAGAAAACTTAATTCTCAAATGGACCGGTTAAGTGAGACTTCCTTATGAGCAGCAGGCTCCTGTTGTCCTGCAGTGGTGACACAGTTGGCACTCGTCCTCTTGTACAAGCAGCTACACAAAGAAATACAGACTTGTATTTTGAACTACTGGATCACCAGTACTCAACTAGGGACAGCCCAGCTTGGCTGCTGTAGTTACATACTGATCACCAAAGAGTTTCACAGGGGAACAAAGCAATGAGCAGTATACCCAGCATGCTTCATACTAAGACTCAAAAACCTAACTTAACTAAGACAATATATAAAGTTACCATTAGGCAAGAAAACTTAACTTCCACCCTATAACAAACATTTGGTTGACTAATTTTGTCTTCACTCACTTTTGATTTAGATGCTGGTGTGGACGGCTTAGAGTCTTTTCCATTTTGCTTTGCTTTCTGCATATTTTTTCCTGAAGGTTCGCGGACAGGCTAAAAAAAAAAGGCACTTAAGTTCATCTGCCATGAAAAACTGCTAGTAAATGTTAAGCTCATAAGCACATAGGACATGGTAACAAGTACTTGTTTGTTTGGGGGTTTTTTGATGTTAAATAGTATTCTCAACATGCTCCATGTCCATTCTTTCAGAAAAAAAGCATGTATACACTGCAGAAACTCAAATGAAAAACTATTGACACCACAACGTGTAACAAACTACATCAAGTTGTGTTATGATGCCACAAAACTATGTAGGACCTCCACTACATACGCCTTCTATATTACATCTTTCCTTATGTATTACCACATAGACTTTTGGGGGCAGATATTTCCCAAGACTAATTCTAGATGGGACTGCAATTCCAAGATCTGACTCAGTGCTACTTGTTTATTCCAACACAACTGTTACCCCAGGTGGCATTTCATGCAGAAGCATTCTATGTGATGGGTAATGCCACAAGTGTCCTTAAGAACTGGATTCTTATATTTCTATATAAATCAATAGGCTGTTTTGTTCAGCCACACTAGATTTCATTAGACTTAAACTATCACGTACTACCACCTACAGAAACTCACTAGCACAGAGCAACGTGTACTGAAGTAAAGCTTTATATGTTTGGTTCTAAACAGGAGATACTAACATAGAAATCCAAGCCAAAGTACACAAGTTCAGAAAAAATTACTACCGTCTACTTCTGTAGTTGCCAAGTTGTCTTAGTTTATTTTACCACCAGATGGCACTGAAAAGCTGATCTAATTTCACATTCAAGCACTTGGCTGCTTGAAGTGAACCTTTTTCAATAGGGTCACACATTTAGATACGTTTTCATTGGAAGCTAGATGCTGCTAGGAAGACCTTTCAAAGCATGCAGGACTAATTGAAATGGTAATGCACAATCCAGATCTTTGAACAGGATTTTGTTTGCCACCCAATGGTTGTACATGAAATCATACCAGTCGAACAGCTGCTCGTTTAGAACTGCTAAGAACCCAGCCACCCCTCTGCAGCAAAGTAAACGAGCCATGGACTGGAGATGCATTCACACCAAGGTGTAATGAGGTGCATTCTTGTCCTACTGCAATTTCTTTTATACAAACAAAGCCAGATAGCTGTACTTAAACTCACTGATATGAGGGACTATCTGTCTGATTACTGTTGCTGCTTGTACTGGTATCTATATCATTAGAAAGCAGAACACTGCACAAAGGACACCTCAGTTAGCTTCTGCATTACTATAAAGGCAGAGTTCAAAGCTGAACTGCTCTCTCATGAAAACACAGCTTCCCCTCCTGCTTTAGGGGTCTTCATATGAATCCTCAGAGATGTCTCAATCGGGACAGTTAATTAACACCTATCAGTAAGGTGTTAGCACTTGCTCTCCCATTTGAATAAACTTATCTGCAGATATTAAGTCTGCCTGGTGCTAACATTCACTTCCTTTTAAGTTCATTAAACAGGCTGTGAGGATAGTCACACTATGTGTGTATATATAAATACATGCCACTTACTTTTTTCATTGGTGTTTTCATTTCTTCTTCATCATCCTCTAAGTCATCTTCATCACTACAATTAGAAAGGCAGTCACTAACTCACTCAAGATTCATACATGCAGCATCAGGGATTAACTTCCCCCTCCCTCCCAAACAAATGTTTAATATAACATGAAGGAAGCAAGTATCTTCCCAAGTCTATCTTTTACACAGGGCAAAGTGTTAGGAGGTCAAATACTCTACTCACTACTGTTAAAGTAGTTAAATGAATTTCCTTCTGCTTTAATGCTACAGGCATGTATTCAAGGACTTCCACTACTACTAAAGAAATTCTAAAGTTATTAGAACTTAAATTATGTGAAACAAAGTTTGATAGCTCACGATTGCTTACTTGAATAACACTAATTTACATTGCATTGCGGGGATAAAACTTGAGGCAATTCTGCTTTTTTGTAGCCAAGACAAAAAATGTAGCTTGCTCACTGAACAGACAGGTCACAAAATCCATACTCTGAAACAGTTAGCCCTGCATTTCAAAATGTATTATCCAAACAAGACTACATACTCATCATCCTCATCATCGTCTTCATCATCATCCTCGTCATCTTCTGATAATTTTGCTTTTTTCTTTAAAAAGATGGAAGACAAAATAGTACTGAGGCTTCACATAATAAACAGCAACCTTGATCCAAAACAATTTGTGGCATAATTGCAAGATTATCTTCCATTAACTTAGCTAAAACCCAACAAGTTACAGCTGCCAAGTCAAAACTATTGAAAAACTGATAGCATCCTCTAAGCACAAGAAACGTTCCTTCCTTCTTTTAATCAGCATTTAAAGTCTTGCAGTACTCTGATGTTTATACTAGAGGCTGCACACACTCAATTATGGCAGGGGACAAAACTTCCTATTAGCCCTTGCAGAAAAGCTTTGGAAACTGTACTTGGCAACACTTCCATAATTTAGTACCTGTCAAGACCCAAGTACAAAATGATCCCTCCCTCGGATGGCAATACACCATGTATTAAATAAATCATAGGAAGACATCTAACTTTACTCCCTAGAGGCAGCAGCAATACCAAACCACGAGAAAGTTCATCAGACAAGCTGAATTAAAGTATATATACCTGTGGTGTTTTGGCTCCTCCTCCACTTGCTGGTCTCTTTGTGGAAGTGTTCACAATTTTTGTATCATCATCTTCATCGTCTGATTCTGGTTCTTCCTCTAATGCTGAGAAAATAACATCAATGTGTAAGAAACCCACATTATTTAACAGTAGTTATAACAAGATTGCTAGTAAGGCACAAATAGAAGAGCATCACCATCCACAACTACTTAAGGGATGTCTGACTGCAGTGCTGAACTGACAGGAGGAAGCTTCCTACTCATGATCTAATCACTGAGATCAGAAACTTTTCCAGTTGACCGGAGATACTACAACACTGAAATCCAAAATGGGTGAACAACCATCCACACACTGCCTGTAACATTCCTCACAGAAAAGCTGCCACAGAAAGTTCAGACTATTTTTTTTCTCCATTTCTAAGAAGACACATTTTAGAGAACTTCTGGAGATAAATTATAAGTTCCAAAGACAATTCTAGAGAGGAAGGTAATCCTGGGCTTAATTTTTAAGTACAAAGCTAAACCTATTTCATGGGCAGACTTCTCACTCTCAACTGATGAAACCTCAGAGCTTTCTACTGTGAGACGTGACATGGAGAACCCATTTTTAAGAGAAGAAATTATGACTCAAATTGCAAGGCTGACAAACTCCCCTTATCCACAGACACAAAAACCAAGACAGGGTATGCAAGCCTTTTTCTGAACTCCTTTGTCATAGTTACCCCACACTTGTGAGAAAAGTGAATGAAAGAATCAGAGGATCAGTATTCTAGGAAGTACTGCTTGAGACACCAGATACATCACTCAAGTTCTGTTGGTGCTGACAGGTAGCAAACTCACAGATTAGTTGCCATATTAATACATACCTACGAGATGTTGACCACTGACGTAAACAGGCCCTGAACCACATTTCAACCTCAACACCACTGGTGGTGTGATCTCAAAGCCACCTAATGAAACCTAAGGAAAGAAAAAAGCATTGTTATTTATTCAAATACTGAAGGCAAAGTGTGCTTAACAGGCAATCTATTCAAGTGAAACCAAAAGCACCAACATCTGCAAACTTAAGGCTAACACAGTTATTCTTAAGTTTCTATCTAACAGAATATTCAGTGTTTAGAGTCAAATCAGAGTCAGTAAGTCACAACAGGGTTTACTACACTCTCATTACTTATTGTAATTAAAGCACACATTTCCAAGCCAGAAGAATCCATGTGCTTCTACTCTTCTTGGCAGCAATGCCAACTGGAACATTGTCCATCACATCTGCCCCCAGCACCGTGCAGTTCCACTTGTGCAACATCAGCAACACCAATTCAAATTACATTGCAGATGGAAGGAATGACAAGGAGGGTGCCCTTAAAACAAGAACAGGTAGCAGTCATCTTTACACTATCAGCTCAGAACCTGCAGAAAAACATTTTTCTTACCCGAGGCTCAAAGAAAGCAACACAATCAGTTCTTTAAAAAAAGAAAATGCAGAATTAGAACAGAATTCTACTAAGCACAAAAAAAAATATTCATCTTTATCTTGTATTTACTATACGTGTCAAAACTGACACGCATCCGAACACTGCCCACTGTGCAGTTTCACTAAAATTCAGTCGACCAAAACCCTTTTCTCACACGAGCCTGAATTTATAGGACATTTTCCAAGTTCCTGTACTTACCGTAGGCTGCACTGACATTTTCAGCGATGCCAGTACTACTTTGATAGGGTTGCCTTCATAGTCCAATGCTTCTGCTTCTACAACATGCAGCTCGTCTTTGGCTCCAGCCCCTAAAGTAACCTGTGAAGTACAGAACAGTGCACATTCTGAGCACCTTCTCAAATATTCTCAAGTGCTTTAAACTCCATTCCCTGTTCTGCATCTCCTAAGACTGAAGTTTGAATTCCTGACCAGGAATGATCTGTTGCGCTCTCCCCAAGGCAGCAGCCTCTTTCCCTGTAACAGGGGCACTTGCAAGGTGCAAGTCCAGGTGTGTCTTTTGATGAAAGTGAGAAGTAGACCTTGTGCTACTGGGTTACTGCACTGAAATGGGTCAGGGGCAAGTCCAATCAGCACTGAAGACACACAGGGGAAGAAGTACAAACACATGTCTAGAGGAAAGGAATCATCTGCTCTCACTACCATAGAATCACAGCCGTTCCCCATCCTTCCCATGCCTCATCTGCCAGCTGCTTCACTGGATCACAATGCACATTTTGTTTACTTGGCATTCAGCAAGGAGTTCAGTCTTAACCTTGTTCAGTTCAGTCCTGTCATTACACCAAGCAAGTCTGGCACTTTCTGAAGATTCAAAAATCATAGCTGCAGGGAGGCACACAAGTGACAGACATGGGACAGGCCTGAAATTCCAGTTCTCTGAACCTCTGGCATCTGAGTCAGGACTACAAGCAAGCAATGCAAAAACCAAGAATGCCTTGAAGTGCTACAATTGTTCCCAAGGCCAATGAACAAGGCTCTCTGTTTCCTCTCCCAATGGCCATGAAAAGAAAGCTTTCCACTCTCTGTGGAAGATGTGGGTGTAAACACATCAGGCAGAGCAATACAACTTAGCTTTCCATTCTCCAAGAGCTAAGTTTTAGGCAGGCTGTAATGATCCAGAGTAGATGCATCAGACTGAAGGCTGAGAAATAGGACACGAGATTCACTACTCCTGGCAAATTTTGTTACTGTAAATAGAGAGGTGAATTTGCTGCTGATCTCACCTCTCAGATGAGTTCGCAACACTGAATCATTCAGATGGTGGGAGTACCCACCAGGACAAGAATTCAAGAGCATGCCCTCCACCCCCAGTTACTTCTGTCATGTGTGCCAGTTCAAGCAATACTGTGGCATTTATTAATTGATTTACTGAGTGTCTGACAAGTATCCAGTGACATGCTTTCATTTCTACACCAAAGGAATGCCTAGTCAATAAATAGGTAATAAAGCAGTAACCATTCCTCTTTATATTCTCAGCTATCATTGGTAAGACATCTACAGAAGCCTCATGCCACTTCCTACCTCTACATGCACCAACCCTCCTCCCCTTTCACTTTTATCCTTTCTTCTCCCCACCCCTTTCTCTACTTCATATCCAAGTTCATCACCACATTTGTATCTTAACTGACACATCTCAAGTTAGCCTTTATACATCTAGTCTTTTATCAGGTGCACAGATCAGTCATCAGGTACTTGCTACCTTCATGCTCTCTATCTTCTATCAAATTGTACAAGGCAGTTTATGTTCATAGCTATGTCTAAGATCTTCCAAGCCTCTTAAACACTTCCTTGGACACTTCCAGTTTGTCACTTCAAACCCCTTTTCTCCTGTGTGTTGCTTTTTGTCTTTATACAAGACAGGTTATCATCAAATGAGACTTTTTTTTCCACCCACCACCCTAAAATCTAAGTACTGACAGATATTCAATCTGCTTTGCCATCCCATGAAGTGTGCCTGATACACATTCAACTATTATAACTATCTGCATGAACTTGTCCTATACGAACATTACTGTTACATTCTTCTCCCAAAGAAAAAATTCTAATTAAGAACAAATTAGTCACTGTCACCTCCAGGCTGCAATTTCCATAAAATGGAAGGTCTGAAGACTCGAGATCTTAAAACCATAATGCCTGTATAGAAGTGTTCTAAGCATCACAGTGAGCAAGTTTGCAGAGTATTATTATGCAAATCTCCTGCAGGAAGCATTTCAGCTGCAGGAAGTGCCCACAATTAACAGATTCTTTTATTTCCAGGTACCATCAAAGTATCCCTTTGTATTTAAATAAACACAGTAGTAAACCATGAAGTAGAGATGCTACAATGCTTCAGTTCCTTGCCTGTGAAGTTAGGGCATGTTACCATTCTGCTACCTGAAAGTAGCATGCTCAGCCCAGACCAAGGGCCTTGAAATACTCTCTTGCTTGTGTGGCAGCAGAAAGATCACATCTAAGACCCTGTTTTCCACGAGTATCCTGCTCAGGGAGGAGTATATTAGATGAATTATCTGAAAGACAGCATCTTCCAGTTACATCCTTGGGAAGAGCAACACCAAAGACAATAAATTGAAACAAACCTCCTCCCTCCACTCCCATTTAAATTTAATAATTAGTTGGTTGTGGACAAAAAAAAAGGCTCTGGAATTATGCTTATGGACTATATGGAAAAGCCTTTCAAAATAAGTTGCTAAAACATCTACTAAAATGTGATCATGTGCAATTCTTATAATCCCTTGGTGCTCCTGTAACATCTGAACTATTACATTACAGTATATATCCTGGCCTTTAAATCCCTTTAATAGAGACCTGTTAACCTACTGTGAATTACAACTTTTTCAGCCTTGCACCGACTGCTGTAAAAGCAAAAACATCAGTGAGTATTTTAAACTTTTTTTTCCCCAATACAACAGTATTTCAAGTGACATGGTGTGCTCCACTCCTAACGTGATCTTGTTATCAAACGGATTCGCATGAAGCCCCCACTAAGCCTAAAGAGTTCTGGGAAATCGAAGTACATGCTGAAAACCTCACTTCTCAGGCCACCACTTAAAAATATGAAAAGCTGCAATTTAAAAAACCAAACAATACTTGCCGTTCTCAAAGACAGCTGATGCTCATTTTCTTCATCATCTACTTTGAACTGATACTCCTTATCTGCCTTAAGCTCGCAGCCTGTTAAAAGACCGTTTAGTTATAAACGCACCGTTTTATTCCGAGGCAGTTATTTGGTAACCGCTTATTATTTTAGAACTTGCTGCTTCCAGGCTCTGCATTCGCACAGCAAACCAAAAGCACTTCAGGCACACAAGGAAACACGTGGGGTGCGGAAAATCCCGGGAGAGTCCGCGGCCTACTGCCGACCACGCAGCTCCAGCGTGCTCCGTTCAAGCCCATCCGCTCTAAGCCACGCCAGGTCCCACACCCTCGCGCTGCCCAAGGCTATGCCCTCACCCGGGACGCTCAGTCCTGGCGGCCAGGCCCCCCCTCG
>VWZY01006553.1:27890-38972 GCA_013399075.1 Chloroceryle aenea | reverse complement strand
GGGCTGCGGCTGCCCGTGCCGCAGTGAAACGTCCTCTACTGTGCGCCCGTGAGCTCGGCTCCCGGCAGCATCGGAACCAACAGCCCCTTTTCCTGTCTCTACCTTGTCATGAGCTGCTGCTGTTCTCTGAGTTACTGCTCCTTTTGCCAGTGGACCGGGGAGCAGAGATGTGTTGGGAATTGGAAGCCAGTATGCAATGGGAGTGTGCTGCTTTGCCTTGTGAAGTGGCAGATGGGGACATCTGTCAAAACAATTAAAACATTCTTTTTTGTACTGTGAGCCACCAGCCTTGCAAAGGCTCCACGTGTGCATCAAGCACAGAGTCCATCGCTGGCCCTAGGGCACAGGAAACCCAGGCACTGGTCAAGGCTGTCCCCCTGTCCAGGGTCTGATCTGGTGTCCTAAGTGCTATAAATAAATTACAAGTTTACTTCTACGTGGACACTTTTCTAAAGTAGAAGTGTGTAGCCTCTTAGTGCACGTCTCCAATACTTAGAAATATGTGACTGCATTATATTCAGAGAAGAAGAATACAAAATTCTGTTGCTGAAAACAAACTGAAAGAAATGAAGACTGACAGTGGTAAAATGAACCTTATCTGTCAACCCATGGCATTCGCTGCCTTTCTCCCTCTCACACAAAGCTGACCCCTCTGAAAAACACTAAATACAGTTCTACAGTACGTACACATTCGGCTTCTTTTTGAAGTCTCCTATTTACAAGACACAGTAAGTTTTCCAAATAAGAGGTTACTTGGCCTGTGGGGTCACTATGATACATCCCCCTGCAACCCTGCTGACACGCTGACCCTCTGCTGAGGCGGTGGCGAGGGGATCACCACAGGCTAATGGAACTACAGTGATAATAAAATTGACCTGTGTGTGAAAAACAAAGTATAGGAATAAATGGCACAGCTTCCCCTGCGGAGAAGCCCTCTTGGATTATTTTGGATAGGGTAGCTTTGGCTGGAGGGCACCTCCGGGGGACACCTGGCCTGGCCCCCTGCTCACAGCACCACCAGTGCCAGTCGCAGGGTTCAGTGTCTGCAGCTTGTCTGGGCCGGTTTGCTGCAGTGGCACCGTAACCNTCAGGGGGGTTGGGTTCAATACTGCTTTTGTATGTATTTATTTAACAGAGAGTGGCTGGTCTAAGGGGCTGCTCTGTCCCTAAACTGTGACACTAAGTGCAGCTAATTTCAGCTGATTTGTAAGTGCTGCTATGTGTTAAAATTATTGGGGGTTTGTTTGTTTGTTTCTTCTGTTTCTCTTCTCATCTTCCTGCCAGCTCTTATCTCTTTACTTCAGTACACGGTGACACACCTGTAACATGCCACAAGAGTATTTAAGCAAAATCAGAAAAATTAACATTTTTTCCTTTCTTTGCATCCTATAGTAAAGACATTGCAAGCTTGCAACCTGTGAATCTCTTGTATATATAGAAATAAGACCCTAATGGATGTCCAAGTCACAAAAGAGAAGAGCAGGGCAACCACTGAGGCATCACGAATGACCCTTCCTGTTTACTCCACTTAAAATCTCCCTAGGAAGCCAGAGAAGGAACAGTGGCTATTTCATTTTCTAACCTTTGCCGTGGCTCATTTCTTGTTATCTTCAAGAAGCAGTTACCTCTAAGGGTATCTCCTGCTGTAGGGCGAGTGGCAGCTGGGCAGTGTGGTGTAGAGAAGAACCACACAGGGATTCGTGAAGCGGCAGGGGCAGGAAAACCCACCGAGTGTGGTGGCTGAAGAAAAACATCATTAACTGATCAGACATCTCCACCGAGAGCTGTACAGATGCAGATAAGACATTTGTTTGATTTGGCTTGAAAATGAGAAGGAGTATCAAAATGTAAAATGAAGTTTTGGCACGACCCCAATGACAACCGGTCTGGAGCAGGGAGATGAGTACTACACAGTAACAGTGAAAGCGACTGCGGCCCTTTGCCTGTGCATTCACCTGCTGTAATGCCAACAGGAGTGCATGGCTGCTGGTAAAACCACCCCAAATCCGGCTCCACGTGGCACTGAGCAGCTCACAAAGCAGACCATGGTTACAGAAGCCCACCCAGCTCTGTCAGAGGGGAGCAGTGCAGCCATAGCCTCTTCTCGTGCGTACAGAGTCGCTTTTAATTCAATTACAGTCTTCCATTACTGGGGAAATAAATGTGGGAGGAAACAAAGGGCAGACACAGAGAAGCAAAACAGGGGTAGGAAGTAGGAGATATATGCTTACTGCATCTCGTTTGGCTCCATGGGGCTTTAGAGGGGCTGTCATATATCACGACATTTATTATTTCTGTCATGTACTAGGATGAGGAGTCCATTACAATATCGATCATTTTACTCTGCACAACTCCACGCTATGTAACACTCAGCATCGCTGAAAAAGCTTACAAGTGATTTAGAAATAGCTGCATGGGGAGAACAGAGAAAGAAATCAGAGTCAACATGGTTTCCCTTAATGGAATTCTCTTTTTAGTGAGCTTTTACAAAACTTAGGGAATTGCCTTTTAAACACGGTTAAGGCCGCGGTGCAGCTGCAGTCAAGTGGTCAGAAGCTACAGACACAATAAGGATTTCCTATGCAATCTTAATTTACTCTCTGACATAACAGCATAATGTTCATCCACGTTGCCCAGTGGCTATCACGTAACCTCTTCACCGGGCTCCTCCACCCTTCACCAGTGAGTGCTGCCCAGTGAACTTGGGGCCAAAATCTTCAATGGCATCAGAATGCTCACCCTTCCTCGGTGTCAAAAACCCACTTGCAAACTGAAAAACCCAAATATCTCAACTGAACAGGATTGCAGTCATCGGCTGGGGCAGCACAAGGAGGCATGAGCTGTGCTCATTAACATACACTTAGCGGTGCCAGGCAGCAGGATGCTGCTCCAGCACTGCAGTGGCAGCGAGGACAGAGCTGCCAGGCCAACACGTACCCTAAGCACAGAGGGGCAGCACTGGTGAGCACTGCACTGCCCTGCATGGGTGTTCTGACAAGAGTTGTCCTCAGTGTTATGGCTTCTTGTCACAGTTCAGGGTCAGGGTAGCCCCTTAGACCTATAACGGATGCTCTCTGTTAACCCCCCTCCCTCCTCAAAGGGGAAGAGAAAGAGAATAAGGGAGAGAGACTTAGTGATTGGAAAAAGGAAACTAGAACAGCTTTAATGGGAATAATAATAAAATAAAGTAAGTACAAATCTATACAAAACCAGTATCAAACCCAAACCCTGATGGTAACTACATCACCATCACTGATGCTGTGGAGCAGGCACCAGGGGAGTCCCAGACCGGGCCCCACAGCAGACGGGAGGTGTGCTCAGGAGCTGGATTCTGGTACAGGNAGCTGGATTCTGGTACAGGATTCAGGAACACACAGATTGGGATCGAGGGCAGAACAGAGTCCTCCTTGGATGCTCCGAGGAAGGAACCGCAAGAGGACCTGAGCCAAGGCAAGCAAAGCTGGCAAAGCGGTCCAAGAGGGGAGAAGAGCCTGAGAAAAAGCCTATAGACCCTTCGGATCCTCTGCTTTATACCCAATATATCGTATATGGGCTTTAATACGTCGCTGGTCAGTTTGGAGTCATCTGCCCTGTCTGCTCCTCCCTGCAGGTGCTGCCTTTCACTTTCCTGCACCCCCAATGTGGTGCACAAGATCCAGCAGTGGCCTTGGTCTGCACACCAGCCCTTGGTAGTAACTCTAAACACGGGGTGTTATCACTGCCAGCAGCAGACACTGGCTGGGAAAACAGGCTGCTGACTGCAGACAGTGCAGGGAGTTGGAAGAACTGAGCTGAAAAGGAAAATCACTGAACAGAATTAGTTCTGTCCTCACCCAAACCAGGACACTTCTCAACGCTTCCAGGTGGGTTTGCAGCCAGATCAGGACAGGGAGGTGTGATAGAAGCTCATCCTTACCTGGTTCTCTTCTTTCTTACCTGCAGTCTGCTTTTTACTGCTGATCCTATCACGGATGGACACCAAAAATTTGCTTCATCATCCTTTAATATTCTGTCTGTTCTGTCCCCACCTTTGCCTGTAACGTGGTATTGACTCAGAGCAACATGAAGTTCTGCATCAGGAGATCCTTTGGCGTTGGAGAGATCTGCACACTGGAAGGGGAGCCGTGGGAGGCTGATGACCTGGCCTCTGTGCTTACAACAGCACATGCTGGCACTGCTCCATCTCTTCTGTATTCTTGCATATAGCTTTCCAGCGATCCTTTGCACATTAGGGCCTGATTTCAGATGTACATCCCTAAAAGGGAGGAATGCCGGACAAGAAGGATGTCCCCACAGAAGGCAGTCAGGTGTCATAGTGATGATAAGAACACAGATAGATGACACCAGGTGTTAGCATCACAGCAGTAAAACTTGAGACAGCCTGAAATTTCTCCTGCCTGGTGGGATGGGCAGGAGAATTAAAAAAGAAGAAATCTTGTGTGTTGAGATAAGTTCAGTAACTAAATTAAAATATAACACAATAAACAATGAAAATATAATAATTGTAATGAAAAGGTATAGAACAAAAAGAGAGAGAAAAATAAAACCTAAGAAAAGGAGAAGTGATGCACAATGCAATTGCTCACCCCCGATGACAAATACCCCAACAGTGACCCGTCCCCCCATCCAGCTCCCTGCATTTTAGACCCCGAGCATGACATTCTGTGGTATAGAATATCCCTTTAGCTAGTTCATGTCAATGATTCTGGCCATGCTCCCTCCCAGCTTCACGTGCTCCTGCACACCAGCAAGACACAAGAAGTTGGAAAGTCCTTGATTCCCTAGCAACAACTAAAACCATCAGCATATTATCAGCATTCATCTCACACTGAATCCAAAACACGACACTATTCAAGCTACTAACACAAGCAAGCTACTAAGAAGAAAAGAAAACTGTCTCCCTCCCAGTGATATCACCTGATGTTATATCACCTGATGAGCTGTCTCTGCTGGCCTGCCTTCATGCTGGACATGTGTTCGAGCTGTACCTTTAAAGAAATGAAGGGAAAACCCTGTACCAGATCCAGTTCAAGGGGATATAGTATCCTGAATGCTGTCACCAGCCCTTGACAGTATTCAGGACAATCCTTACCAAATGAGAGTCTCTAGTCCTTGAACAGGATATAATCAGGGCATAAACTGAATTCTACCAACTTCTGTCTGTTGTGCACATAGGCTGCTTTGCAGCAACGTTTCAGATCAGTGTGGTGGGCTGGCCCTGGCTGGACACCAGGTGCCCACCAAAGCTGCTCTGTTACTCCCCTCCTCAGANTGCTCCTGCACACCAGCAAGACACAAGAAGTTGGAAAGTCCTTGATTCCCTAGCAACAACTAAAACCATCAGCATATTATCAGCATTCATCTCACACTGAATCCAAAACACGACACTATTCAAGCTACTAACACAAGCAAGCTACTAAGAAGAAAAGAAAACTGTCTCCCTCCCAGTGATATCACCTGATGTTATATCACCTGATGAGCTGTCTCTGCTGGCCTGCCTTCATGCTGGACATGTGTTCGAGCTGTACCTTTAAAGAAATGAAGGGAAAACCCTGTACCAGATCCAGTTCAAGGGGATATAGTATCCTGAACGCTGTCACCAGCNCAGTTCATCACACATTGTTTCTGCCATTCCTTCCTCCTCAGAAGGAGGATTCCTCACACTCTTCCTCTGCTCCAGTGTGGGGTCCTTCTCACTGGAGACGGTCCTCCATGAACTTCCCCAGTGCGAGTCCTTCCCATGGGCTGTAGTTCTTCATGAATGTCGTCTATGGGGTGTAGTGCTTCAGGAATAGACTGCTGTGTTTTGTTCGGTTGTCTGTGGTTTTGGTTTGGTTTGATTAGCTGGGGGTTTGTTGGTTTGTTGTTTGTTTGGGTTTTTTTTTACTCCTGGAAAAAAGTAGGTGGACTAGTAAAAGTTTGGAGTTGGTGGGGCTGAGATGCCTCAGGAAGGACTATGGCAGTGAAGGGCTCCAGAAGTGTATGTAAAGCTGGTGAGGTAGACAACACAATACACAACCATTTCAGCTACTCTGCTCCAGCGAGGCCAGATGCACTTGCCCCATGAGCTTGTCTACAATGCCTCCCCCTGAAATATCGCTGCTGTTGTGCACTTCTACGATATCTGCAGCCAGCCCACAGCACTTCTCTGCTCGTTAAACCCAATGAACTTGATCCCAAAATGAAGCTTTGTATCAGTGCCAGGGTGCGTGAGCTCTGCTGACCACGTACAGGTGACCAAGCCCATGGAGCTGGGAGAGAATACATGGCACACCATGTAAAATAGCCTGTTCTCGGGGTCACTTTTCACATCTACTTCTTCTGCAGTATAGGCTTAAAAATATTCTCCCCCGTGCCCCATAAATTCCTGCAGGCTCTGGGGAGGGCAGAGCTAAGGCCACAGGGTGGGACACGGCACACACTTGTCCGATTCCCTGTGTTTGTTGTATTCCTTTGTCTCTATAGTTTCAGTGTCAGAGCCTGAAGTACAGGTCCATTTGATGTCTGGGAAACATGTAAGATGATGACAGGCAACCACAATTTTGGGCAGATGCTCTGGGTACAAGTTCAGGAGAGAAATTCCCTCTTCTGAGAACTGCCTGTTCTCATTTGAAGATCAACAGCACCATCTAGTGACCCTAAATCAGCTACCTACATTCGTGTCTGCCTTCTCTCCCACATCCTATACATTCCTCCAGGTCTCCCAGGTGAGCGTTGTCTGTCTGTGCCTATCTACACTTTTCCTTGCTTACTAGAAAGTCTTGCATGGCGGAGACTGAGGACACTCAGCCACAGACCTCAGAACTGGGATAGGATCATCCAAATTAACTTTCAGGCCAAGAAATATCACTGAGCTGTGTGCCAGACCCCGTTTGGCTGAGTGAGAATGTTTTTTGCTTTCCTGGGGACCTTTCACAGCTTCCGCATTTGAAAGAAATCTGTTCTGAGAAAGAAAATAATCCTCCCTTCTCTTTCCCTTCGTTCTCTGCTGTGTCTGCTCTTGCTTACATGCTGTATAAGCACCTCAAGCACACCAGCGAAGGTCATGTTTTGTCCCCGGGATCCCACTGGCATAAACAGCTGATAATACAGATGTCGAGAGAGTCAAGAGCATGGCAAACGTTATTGCTGGTCTCTCAACTTAGAGCAACAGACACCTCTCCAGCACACAATGAGCTTTTCTGTTCCTCTTCCCATCACCCCTCCCTGCAAAAAAAATACGACACAAAAATAAAAATCTGCAGCATCCGCACACAAACCTGGAGAGGCCAATGTTTCGTTGTCCCAGCTCCTGCACTGCTGCATTTCACCCTCTCCATGACAGTCTCCAGGGCTTCCATGCTGGACAGAAAGACAGAAGGATGTCATGTTAATGGCAACATCACCTCTTTTTTTCCCCAGCTAGGACAATGTGCAAATTTCAGTCCTCTCTACTTCCCTGCTGCGTTCTTGCAGTTCCTTGACTCTTCACTAGGGCACCTTGCAGGGTGAGGATGCTGCAGGGAAGGAAAAACATGGACCCCAAGTTTTCAAACGCTCACAGTAAGGAATTTTGATGCATCAAGCACCTCCTCCAACATCAAGCTATGGCCAGGAATACCATATTATGTGAGATACATGTGGGGAGTGCTTATATTTCTCTCTGCTCATTCAGCTAAAACAGAGACGTGCTCCCAGCTTGTGCTAGAGGGCACTCCTTGGGAGTTCTTTTTATATCGAGATCCTTATATATTTATACACTTCTGAAGGATTTTGGATAAAAGATATTTACTGAACCAAGGATCGTTTTTCACATTTTCAAGCTACAGTTGTGAAAATTTTACAGGTGAAACAATAGGCTCTAGGCTGATCTCTGATCACAAAAGTCACTTTAGAGATGCAATACACGGCTCTGTGATCTGTCTGAAGCACTGCAGAGGTCAAAAAATCAGACTGAATGTTAGGAATCACTGGGAGAGAAACAGAAAATATCATTAGGTCCATGTATGAGTGCAGGGTACAAGCACATCTTGACTACTACGGGTAGCAATAGTCCTGTCACGAGGGGAAAAAAAAAACAAAGGAAAAGACAAAATAAAGGGCTATTCAATAACAAGAAGCATGGGGAACGAGGAAAAACTGTCTGCTGTCTCCTAATACAAGAAATAGGGGGCATAAAATGAAACTTGTAGGTGGCAGATTAAATAAAAGAAAAAAAATAAGAAGGCAGCAGATTCTCACCCAGCACGTAGAACAGCTGTGGAAGGTGCTGAAGACAACAGAACTTTACATCCATTGGACACTCTCACAGGAAGTGTCAAAAATCAGTCGAGGGAGAGCAGACAAAAGCCACGTTCTTTGTCTCAAGAGGTCCTTGACCTGCTTGGGAAGGTATTCTGGGGAAAATGTCACTGTTACCTTAAGCTGTTCTCAGGCATTTCTTCCAGTCACTGCTGGCGGGCAGACACTGGACTGGCTGAGCATTTCATCTGATCCAAGGGAGGAGGTGAGGGGTCCTCAGCCCAGGTGTTCCAAGCAGACCTGCAACTTCAAGAGCCCTTTGACCCAGGCTTGACTCCAGCCCAGTATACACCGCAGTGCTGGTTACAGGACCCAGCTCCAGAATCAAGTTCAGTTTTGAGGCTGATCACACGCTGCAGTCTAGCAGCAGAGGCTTAGGATATTTTGGGATATTTCCATCTAGAACCATCCCTGACAATCCCCACAGTAGAAAGCTGTTCACTAATGGCAGAGCCTTCTCTGTGCTTGTACCATCACCTACATTAGAAACCTACTTCAGATGAAGACTCTGTGTTTTACTGCTGGTGGTAATTTGCAGCAGGTCAAGATGAAAAGGTTGTAAAATACTCACATGGTCACTCTGATGCTCACCCCACAGCTTCAGCCTATGGTGGAGAAAACTAATCCCCAGAGTAGTTCCATACAGTCACCCAACTCCCTTGATTCCTGAATGACACAAAGGAAAACCATGTGGACCTCCTGTTTAACTCTCTGTGTTCCAACTCCTGTTTAACTCTCTGTGTTCCCTGTGCCAGCTGGGAACTCTGGTCAGGAGTGGTGCATGTCTGTGCAATTCAGACTTAAAAAGCAGGTGATGGGTTTACCAGTGGTTGGGGTCCTACAGGATGTCAGTTCTCAAAAGAATGTAGAGCTACCTTTACAAGAAAGACGATTTCAGCTCTCTCAAGAAAAGAGAGATGAATTTTCAATACTACTTCAAATCCATCTAAAATTTGGAAGCCTGAGTGCTGACAGAAAACTCAAGAGTTCCCCTCTGCCTTGTACTACACTTCCCAGGCTTTGCTGTCTATCTGCAAATCTCTAACAAGTGGCCGTGGAGGTCTTTGCCTCTTTGCCAACATCTTTTCTTTGTTTTGTCAAGTAAAAATGTTAACTGGTCTGACACAACCAGATGTGCTGCACACATCTCAGCAGCTTCCCGCTGCTGCCAGGTTGGGCCCAGCAGTTTCCTTTGCCTTATTGTGGTGCTTTTTAACATTTAATTACAAAGCATCACTTGTTGGTCACTTTTGTTGTCATCTGCCATTTCTGTCACCTCAGCAAGAGCCCAGAATTCCTCCAGCTTCTTCACCAGAGGGGTTCGAGGTGGGAAGGTTTGTCCCAGGAAGAGCTTTAATAGCTAGCTGTTGACAGATCGATTAGCACTTGAGACTCACAAAGTTAGTGTCACCCATGTGCTGTCACTGTATCACACTCACTTGCAGGATGGTTCATCACTCTTGTATGTTCCTTTCTAGCAAACCCATCTGGCATGTGGCAGGGACACCTCCTGTGCGCCTGGGCATCCCTCAGAGCAAGCGGCACGTAGCTATGCTGGAGCTGAGCAGGAGACCAGGTGGAGCAGCTTCAGGAGGTCCAGGAGGTCCACAGTAGCATCCTTCCATGCTCTGTCATGGTCAACATGATGTCCACCAACAGGCTGCATCAGACCCAATCTAAATGGAAGCAGCTGCGATCAGGTGCAAACCTACAATAGACATGTTAGCCAGAAGAGAGAAAAGGTCAGCTGAGGGGTCTCAGACTTTGTCAGCTGCTGCCAGCATCCAAGGTCCTATGGTACGTCCACTGGGCCTCCTAGCACCGTCCCATAACATGCCTGCTCCTCCCTATAGTGCTGTAGGGTCCACAGCTTCTGGTTCACAGAGGCTCCACTGGTTTTGTTTTACAAAACACAGCTTTGTTGTAGACTTCTTTCCAAAACTAATAGATCTTAAAAAAAAAAAAAAAAGAAAAAAAGTCACTGCATGCAATTGAAAACAGGATTCTCACCCGGTACCAGTGTCATTAGTCAGTGTAAGAACAGCATCCTCCAGGTATGTTAAACCTGCTGGAGATAGAGCAAGCATTATTTTGGCTCAGTTGTTTCTTGTTAATACACTGGAAAACATGGATCAGTTCTGCAGCCACATCCATGCAGTGAGGCTTTTTCCTTCGGTGGCATCACGCCAAGAGGAGCCTCACCGGTGAGACAAGCTGCTTCTCTCACACTCAACTGAAGCCCCACACTCCAGGCATTTATCTCACCAGCAGTAAAGAGAAATAATTTCAATCTTGAGTTTGGGCTCTGGTTTGGCCATCAGATAGGCAGAAACCTTTCTTAATAAATATGAAGCCTGGGAGCTCCTGGGGTGCTCACACTAAGTGCACATCAGTGTGTTTATGGGATGGGGACTCGTGTTTTTTCTGATGCGCCCTTGTAGGAAATGTGAAGCAACGGGAAAAATAGCTGCAAAGTGTTANCTAGAGAAACAGAGTACTTTGCTAACAAAACATTTTTGAGGGCTGAAATCAGTATCAGTCCTTGAGAGTGTTTAAGTCTGGGCTTGCTTTACCTTTAATTTCTGAAGGTATAACTTAGCAGCAACTTTGCTGGAATCAGACTTATTTAATCAACATTAATCCTGGCCTTCTGGCTGCCTTAAGCTGTTATGGATAAGTTCTCTCTGAAAAAAACAAAATAAAACCATCCAACCAAAAACTCAAACACAGCAAACTTCCCAGTGCCATCACCTTCTGGAAAGCTATGGAAATATGGGCACCCGAGTCAGGCAGAGAGCACCA
>VWZY01006553.1:15590-27722 GCA_013399075.1 Chloroceryle aenea | reverse complement strand
AGAGGTCCCTTCCCACCCCTACCGCCCGTGCTGGGATGGTGAGCGAGGGCGATGCAGCGGAGATGTCTGGACACCAGAGGGCACTCCGAAATTACATATGTCGAAGGGAGAAATGTATCAAATTATTGGGGCTGGGAAAAGATCTGGGAGGGCAGGAAGAGTGGGGATTTCACCTGTAAACAAAGAATTGTTAACCTTTATGCCACCACGTGAGGGTCATTTTAAAAGATGGAGACCTCCATTAGAGAAACAGAGTACTTTGCTAACAAAACATTTTTGAGGGATGAAATCAGCATCAGTCCTTGAGAGTGTTTAAGTCTGGGCTTGCTTTACCTTTAATTTCTGAAGGTATAACTTAGCAGCAACTTTGCTGGAATCAGACTTATTTAATCAACATTAATCCTGGCCTTCTGGCTGCCTTAAGCTGTTATGGATAAGTTCTCTCTGAAAAAAACAAAATAAAACCAACCAACCAAAAACTCAAACACAGCAAAGCTATGGAAGTATGGGCACCCGAGTCAGGCAGGGAGCACCAGGAGACTCCTTTGGGTAAAGTCCCTGTGCTCTTCAAGCAGCCCTGAAGAAATAAATGCCCACAACTGCAGGGACTGCAGCAGCTGGACCTTCACCGGTGATCTCGCCGCTCGAAGGCAAGAAGCAAACGTGAGTAGGCCCACTGGGTTAGCTCCCCAAAGCCCTGCTTCCAGCCCTGGAAACACTCCCCTGGGGCGCACGGCGTTGCCACCCTGGCTCTGCCGGCAGGTTTCTCCTCCGGTGTTAGGAGAACGGGATCTTTCAGAGTGTTAGCACCTCAGGTGATCTCCTGCTCATGCTCTGACAAGCTAACNTCCCTTCCCACCCCTTCCTCCCGTGCTGGGATGGTGAGCGAGGGCGATGCAGCGGAGATGTCTGGACACCAGAGGGCACTCCGAAATTACATATGTCGAAGGGAGAAATGTATCAAATTATTGGGGCTGGGAAAAGATCTGGGAGGGCAGGAAGAGTGGGGATTTCACCTGTAAACAAAGAATTGTTAACCTTTATGCCACCACGTGAGGGTCATTTTAAAAGATGGAGACCTCCATTAGAGAAACAGAGTACTTTGCTAACAAAACATTTTTGAGGGATGAAATCAGCATCAGTCCTTGAGAGTGTTTAAGTCTGGGCTTGCTTTACCTTTAATTTCTGAAGGTATAACTTAGCAGCAACTTTGCTGGAATCAGACTTATTTAATCAACATTAATCCTGGCCTTCTGGCTGCCTTAAGCTGTTATGGATAAGTTCTCTCTGAAAAAAACAAAATAAAACCAACCAACCAAAAACTCAAACACAGCAAAGCTATGGAAGTATGGGCACCCCAGTCAGGCAGGGAGCACCAGGAGACTCCTTTGGGTAAAGTCCCTGTGCTCTTCAAGCAGCCCTGAAGAAATAAATGCCCACAACTGCAGGGACTGCAGCAGCTGGACCTTCACCGGTGATCTCGCCGCTCGAAGGCAAGAAGTAAACGTGAGTAGGACCACTGGGTTAGCTCCCCAAAGCCCCTGCTTCCAGCCCTGGAAACACTCCCCTGGGGCGCACGGCGTTGCCACCCTGGCTCTGCCGGCAGGTTTCTCCTCCGGTGTTAGGAGAACGGGATCTTTCAGAGTGTTAGCACCTCAGGTGATCTCCTGCTCATGCTCTGACAAGCTAACAGTGTAATGGCAAACCCCAAAAGGGTGACGTTTGAGTAACAAACCCCAAAAGGATGAAATCTGCAGGAAAGAGAAGCACTGCCCGGTGGGTTCGGGTGAGCCCTGGAGCAGGTCGAGTCCCGCAGGTTTCCCGGGGAAGGGAATCCTGGAGGTGGAGGGATCTCTGTAAGCCAGTCCGAGGATCCCAGCTCAATAACAGAGAGACAGATAATAGCATTTGAACACTATCTTCTCCAATGCAATTGTATTGATTTATTGCCTGTCCAATGAAGCCATCAAGTGTACAAAATGGTTAATCTTATATTATTTTTTTCCTGCTGTCTGCTTAGAGGAGTGAAGTTGTAAACACAGACCTATGCAAGGAGGGTGCCAGAGGTAGGGGGTATTTGACTTTTTCCAAGGCAGATGCCACGGTGTGTCTGTGCAAAGCAAAGCCCATTTGAGCACCAGGCGAAGGAAGGACACAAGCCCTTCCCCACTTCGGGCTCTCACTGCTATGCTCCTCCACCTGAATGGTTTGCACTGGCTGGCAAACCTCACTGGTGTCACAGTGCTGGCTGAGGAGCCAGCAGGAGCAGACCAGACCCCAGACCCAGCTGGGGAACTGCTGGGCACCCTCCCTCCTAGAGATAGATACAGGGAGCTCAGCAAGGCCCGGCTGACCTGCACGCCTTACCTAATTCAAACCTTACCCCTCTAAGTGGGGGAAACAAATATTCCAGCCCACGGGAGCAGACCTCAATCAATCAGGAGACCGATGGTGTTGAGAACACAACACTTCAAAATGGAGGGTGGCAGGTCTGGCTGGGTGAGCGGGTCCCCAGTTCCCATGCTGGATGGCTGGGAGGGAAGGAAAAACATTTAGTTTTTAAAAACGTATTTTCTTTCAAAATGTACATTTGCAATTAAAGGCTAAGTATGCTGTATATTTTATTAATGATGTGGGATAGTGAGGCATTTTAAAGCTCTTTTGTTTTGATGATTTTTTGGGGAGGGGAGGAGGGGAAGGAATTGAAATGGAAAGCTTAACACTTATAATTTCAAAAATTTGGCTTATATTTTAGGTTCTGGTAACATGCAATTACAGGCACTTAGAAAGAATTCCTTTTTTTATCCTATGCCCTGGAGCATAAAATTAAGAGGCCAATTCAGGCTTTGTACTGCTTTCAGAGGCAGTTTGCTTCAGCATAGATCAACATGGAGACTGACTGTCGCCTTTCTATTGAATTAGGTCTATATTTTTGACAAGTATGGCAGCAGTATCATCACTTTAATCACCAACAATCCATTGTGTCTCTTTATGCTAATAAATAAAACATTCTGTGTTAAATATTTCCCAGTAAGCACTTGAAGACCTGCAATCACCACTCCTTCTATATGTTCCCAAGTAAAATAATATAATGGCAATAAAATCAAATGAGGATGTCTCGGAGTTTTATAGACAACTAATAGCAGTTATTGCAAAGTGCACATCAGATACCAATTGAAGGTTACATTTCTCTTTAATATAATATAGCATGCATATTTCACTAACTGTCTCTGTATATCAAATGAATTAAACAATATGATGATATCGGTCAAAAACGGAGTTCTTTAGGAGAGGCCTTTAGGCAGAAGAGTTTTATTGGAGCTGTGTGTTAAGAGTGGAGGCCTCTGGAGCGCTGGATGCAAAACATGGGATAACCATCCCACGTTACAGAGAAATTACCGGAGAAACCTCCTGCCCTTCCTGGCCAGCCCGTGCCCTCCCAAGGGCAGGGCCAACCCTCTCCATGTGTTGGGGCTTTGCTTGAGGGATCGATGGTGGCAAAGGTCTCACAAACCATCACAGAAATGGCCAGGAGGGACCCCCAGCCCATCACCCCAGCCTCTTTTCTGGAAGAACTCACTGGTGTAAGACCAACTCTCAAAGCGTAATTGCAAAGCAGAGACGCAGATTTTAGAAGTACAGCCAGACTGACAGTGAGCAAATGAAGGCACCCAAACACCCTGTCATGTGTCAGCCAGGGGACAATGCCAGCAGCTTGGCCAGGGCATGGGCTCCTGCAGCACCCTGCAAGTTCCAGGGACACAAGGCACACCCATGGGGTCCGCTGCCTGCGCTACCCCACCGACTTCCCTGCTCCCACCATTCTGGTTACCCTGGGCTCCCCAGATTCTCCTCCCCCTTGCTACTTGGCCATCCCAGGGCTGTGCAAACCCTGCAGCCCCTTTGCTGCTGGAACATCTCTTGCACCAGCACCAGGACCACACCGCATTGTGGGAGCCCTGTTGTGGCTCCAGAAACACTCCTCATCCTCAATCTCCCTGATTTCCCTGGCTTCATTCCCATGCTTCGCTCTGGAGTCCAGGAGCCTTGGAGTCACCCTGAAGAAACCCTCCCTAAACTTCAGATCAGTTTGTCAAGAGATTTTTCCCATCCCCGTTACTAATATACCTAATATATTCAGGGGGCCCCGCCTCAGTCAACATGAATTGTAAACCATTTCTCTAATCCCCTCAACAATACCCTTCCCCAAACCTTTTTTTTCTATCTTAATTAGATATTCTATCCCTTTGGTTTAAAATAGTATTTAATTTCACTTAATGATTTCAACAAAAAATATTAGGATTCCCCAAACAGACATGTTCCCTCTGAATTCTCTCATTCTTTTTTCAAGGGCTTCAGTTTCATCTTTTTGTTGCTTTGTCAAAACACAGCTAATTGACTGTCCTAAAAGTACAATTTTAGTAATTTCTCTCAATGAAGCATTGCAGCCTCCTCTATTAACACTACCTAATTGGACTTTGAATCCCCAGCCAGTGACTTCACCCATGCTATGGGCCCGGATCACTGCAACAGTAAATATCAGCATCCCAGTTAAATGTAGGTTGGCTCACATTCCCCCAAAATTGGCTTTCTGCTCCTCCGAGTCCAATCTGATGTAATATTACATTAACCACTTTTTTTTTTTTTTTTCTAGGGGAAGTGGAGGAAGGGAGGGAGGAGAAGCTGGAGCGCAGCTCTGCATTTCCTCTCCTCGGTAAAAGTGTGTTTGCTCCCCGGCGCCGGCGAGGAGGGAGCACTGCGGATCCGCAGAGCCTGGCGGGAGCCTTTACAGCCTCCCAGCTGTCACTCGCAAGTTTGTTTCCAGCAGCTCCAACTCCAGAGAGCACACCAGGTAAGGAGATAGCCACGCCAATCCCTGTGGGCCCCCCAGTTCCAGAGGGGTACCTGCCACCCCATCCCTACCTCATCATCCAGAGACGGATCCCCAGACAGCTCTGCTGTGGGCAGCAGGAACCATTTCCCATTCTTTCCCTTCCTCCTCCAAGATACACGCTACATGGCACGTGCCTTTTAACCGTCGAAGACCTCGGTGCGTACTGGGGGGCTGGGAAGGCTGACTGGCCACGCCACACCACGTGCAGCAGCAACTCACCCCCCGNTCACCCCCAGTATTATCTGCAGCAGCTCTAATTATCTTAGAGCATCTGCTATTAAAACGCAAGCATCGGGCCAAGCTACAAGTAGAAAACAGAAACAGAACTCCTCATTGATGCCTGTAACAGGCACCAAAGGCATATAACTCTGCATAATTGCTAATTGTTATTACTGCTGCAGTTGATGCCAGGATTGCCCAGAGATGCCTCTTGCCTCTCACCTCCCCGTGGGATCTGGGAGGGCTGAGTCCCACCGCGACCGCCGGCGCTTCCCTGGGCCNGGCGATTCCCTGGGCAGGGACCCCCCGTGGCACGAGAGGCCGAAGCCGCCCCGCGAGCCTGCTGACTCCTTTCAGAAAACGCCGGCGCCCGCCGCACCGGCGGCCAGAATTGCAAGGGGCAAAGTGAACTGCAAGTTGAAGTGCGAGATCAAAGCGCGGGAGGATTTACAAGGGCTGGGCCTTTGAAGCACCGGACAAAGCGCTCCCCGCCAGGCCACGCTCCAGCTTTCAGCTCTGACGGCGAAATCCTCTGGGGCCTAATGAAGCCACTTGACCTCTTGCTACTCCCATTCTCCGATCTGCAAAAGAGGGTATTAACACTTCTGACATCCAGGCAGTCAGCGGGACCTGCCTGGGGTCGACGCGTGCGGGCAGGGCTGCCCCAGCCCTGCTCACATCTTTGCTGGGGGGCCACAACAGTGTGGCATAAAAAGACTGTGAGAGACCCCACGATGTAGGGTTTGGAGAGCTCTTTAAGATACACACCATCACATGGTTGGTTGGTTGTTTTTTTTCCCCTTTGCTGCTGCGTATCTTTGCCCGTGGTAGGGATCAGCCGCAGCCCAAGCCTGCATTTCTGAAAGGCACTGAATTTTCAGCCGCTCGCACTCGGACGACTCTGCCATCTGCACTGCTCTGAGTGCAAAATCCTTACAAATCCGACCAAGAAAACCCATTTCTACTACATGCTTACAGAGCCCACTTAAAAATCAGTCTACAGCCAGCTGAGCCCTTGCTCCTCCACTGCGATTCACCAGGCTGCTTCTCCTCACCAAACGCCTGACACAGAGGCGGACAGCTCAGGGAAGGGGGGGATGGCTTTTAGCTCTGGTCCAGATTTGGTCCCGAGGAGACAGGGCTATGCAGCTCAGCAGAGGGCACTCCAGCCCACCGAGCCTGCCCGCCAAGCGGGGAGCACCCAGCTTAAAAGATGTTGCTCTCAGCTCCTGCCTTATTGCAGGCAAGTGCTCCAGCGATAAATGTTTTCTTGTAAACATGCCATAGATGGAGGTAGGAGCCAACAAAATGGAGATGCCAGAAGCTTTTTGTCTTCGTGATTTAGTTTCTTATTAGAACATGCTACTGGGAAAGAAAAGATATCATTGATAAGACTGACATTACAGTCAGCCAGTAAAATTAAAACCCCAAGGACTGGCCTGGCCCTTTCCTTGTCAGGCAGGAATACAGATTCTCTGCCAAACTAACACTTTAAGATACTCATAAATGTTAGGGACAAAAACTTAAAAAAAAAATAAAAAAGAAAGAGAAGGATTTTTGTTGCCTTCAGTTCTGACAGAACAGCTTCAGATGATGCTTTAAAGGACTTAGCTTTCCAGCTGAGCACTTGCCCTCCTGCCCCAAATGAGGACCCAGCCCATGAAGGTGCTGGTGGCTGGGGGCTCAGGGCTGGAAGCATCTTCTGTTCCTACTTCCTTCCATAAACTTTAGTCTAAATGACACTAGACAAATCAAGCCTTGAAGCACCACATTGAACTTGTGGTTGCATCAACAGCTTGAAAGTGCATGTGCAGAGGGTTTTTATAGATAAAACCAATTCAAATGCCAGTTCCTCCTGACATCTGCAGGCTCATGGAGTTAGAGCATGAGGTATCACAAACGCTGAGGCCAAAGATGCTGGGAGTTTTGTTCCTGCCCAAATATCCATCAACTTCTCAATGCTCAGATAAATTCTCTGATCCGGTCTCACTGGCCTCATTCTCCTCCTTCATTTTTACACAGAGAAAACCTTGTCCAGAAAGCACATTTTTTGCGCAACAGCAAGAACAACCCATTGTGTGTTCTGGGTCCTTTATCTCAGGGCACAGAAGGTCAAGCTTTTACATTTGACTGTCTTGTGCCCAACCTTGCTACCAGCAGCACACACTGAGGCTCCAGCTTACACCAGGCTGGTGCAGGAAGACCGGCTTTCCACGAACCCCTGCCTTGCATGATGCCATTTGGTGTCACCTGGGCTTTCTTGTGTCCCCCTGCAGCAGGTGCCTCAGCCAGCTCCAGTTCAAACAGGGCTCTGCTGTGAGCATGGAAGGCTGCAGGCCAGAGCTCTGCACATCCCATCCAGCTACTGCTTCATCTTCTGAGAGAAAACAGGGAAGCAGCAGGTTGATGAGGAAACACGGACCTGTATGGGCACTGTTCACATACGGATCTGAGCACTGCTCCTTGTGCTCACACATTTTAGGACGTGTTTATTTTATAAATAAACTTAAAGTAATCTAACAGCAAACAAAATAATCTTACAAATAAGCTCTTTTGTATATGCTCAATTGTAAGCACGAGGGATGTGATGGGACTTAAAACCTCCTCCAATTTTGCAGCACCAGCCAGGGTGGCAAGACAGCTTTCTTCATAAATTCTGATTAATAGAGAACAAGTTCCTCCTCTCTCTGCCCCTTTCACAGCCTCTCTAAAACCAGCAGCCCAAGCCCACTTTGACATGTGTGTACCACCTGAGCCCTGCACCAATGTTACATGTCATTAACCAAACATAAACCATATCTTAACGGGAAAAGTTAAATCTCTTTATGCAGTTAAATAAAGATACCTTGTCCAGTCATTAAGAAGTGATTAGCTTATCTAAGAAATAACAGCGCTAGTGCTGTCAGACTGGCACACAAACACTAAAAAGAGCAGGGATCAGATATCACATTAGGGTAATTATAAAGAGAAGAAAAGACAAACAGAAGCAGAAAATAGCCATGTGGACAGTATTTTGCTGGACTTTTTTTCTTTGCACGGAAAAGGCTAAACTCATTCCGCAAAAGAGAAATTTGAGTATTAAAAAATTCCCCTTCTGGTCTTATTCATTTAGTCTGGTATGTAAGAAGGCAGCTCACATGCACGCATCTTCCAGGTGCTCTGAAGTGGTGGCCAGATCCTGTTAAGGACCAGGTTTCTTAAACCTAGCTGAAATCCTTAAATCTCTGCACAATTCCAGGTCTCGGGAGTCTTTGCAGAAGGCAGCACAGCACAGCCCGTCCCCCACACCTCCTGCTCACGCCCTTGCCATGGCCAAGTTCCTCCCTCTGTGCAGTCACAGAAGCTACTGAGCAGTTTTGAAGATTGGGTACAGTCAATTTCGTGCCCATTCTGGTGTGTTCACCAGTCACCTTGCCCACCTCTAAAGTCCAAAGATGCTTAGTTTTCATCACCAGGAATCTAGGCACCCTTTCTCCAATTTCTACCCTCTTTGCACTCCTGGAAATAAAGTTTACCCCACCAGATGAAGGGGTTCTACCTGCACGTCCCCCTTTCCACTGCACTCAGTGGCTTCCAGGGCACAAACTGAGAAGAGTTTCTGCAGCAACCACACCATCCTTGTGCCCCGTAAGGCAAGATTTGAAGGCCACATATCCTGACACCTTAAGCATTTCCCTCCCACGTTATATCTGGAGAAAACCCTTAACTTTGAAGATCACGAGACAAAAATCCAAGGTACCAAGCCAGAAGCTGCCCAAGAGGAAGAAGCTGCAGCAGAAAGCACCCAAGCTGTCAGATCCTCACTGCAGAGAGGAGCTTTCTCCTACCAGGGCTGATAGCTGTGGCTGCTCTTCCTGCTCCCAGGTTTGTAAACCACCCGAGCCCTTTCTCACTCAAAGCACAAAGAAGAGATGCTTGTCCTTAAGGTGCCAAAGACACAGATTCAAGTTGCTCTTATGCTCCAATCACAACAGAAATTTGACTGTTTTCTGAAGGATGCACTAAACACAAGTGACCTTATAGAGCCAGGACCTTCATCTGGTGAATATGGGAAGTCCTTGCATGGTGCCCACCTGACCTGCAGACTCATTCAGCTTTTTTTTGGGATGCAGGCACTGAGCATCCAGTGGATCCCAATCCAGGGGTCACTCTACCACACATGAATGCTGCTGTGATCGTGGCTGAACACCTGCTGCTGGGGCAGTGCTTAACCAGAGTGAGTTATCTCCAAAACTCTTGGCACTTGAGAGACTTTGGAGGCTGAAAGCTGGGTGACTAGCAGCATGAGGAACCTTCAGAATTAAGTGGGGGTTGTGAGGGTCTGAATTCTGAATTTAGGCTTAAAACATCCGTTTGGCAGGAGCAGCCAAGATGTAGATGTGGCTGCAGGCAGGGACCTGCCCACCTTGCTCCAAGACCCAGCTAAGCACAGAGCTGTGCTTCCCTCCAGCTACGGCCAGAGGCAACCCTCTGGTTCTGGAAGGGATGGGCTGGTGCTGAAGAGATACCCACGCTCTCGTCCCACAGTGTGGGACATCACCCACAAGGAAGTTTTCAGCAAAACTGAAGTGCTGACCCCATAAGCAGAGATCAGGACCTGTGCCTGAACAACTGGTACAACCAGAAATATCTGGTCACTGTTGGGGGAGAAGGGAGGTGTGCTTCCATTTTTAACCCTTGTGTCCTTTTTTAGAGCTTTTATTTGGTAAAGCCTAATGTGAATAATGATGGTAGGTCCCACTTTCCTTGAGGTAATGCCAATTCTAATGCTTTTTTTTTTTTACCTAACTATAGTAATATTGAGGACCAAGTAGTAAGTGATAGATACTTTAATGTAATATGAGTCAATATGTATTTATATGTGCGTTATGATTTAATCAATATTGCTACATTAGCAAGAATAAATATGGTGTTTCCTTTTCTGGCCTTGGAAACAACAAATAAGGAAAGTCACATCATGAAGTATAGGAATGAATAAAACCTTTGCATTTCTCAGACAATTCAGTAAATCTCTGACATTCATTTGTTCTCCAGAGCAGAGCAAGTACCTCCCTGGGCAGGGCACTGGGCAGGTGACACCTGGAGGACACTCAGCTTGGGACTCTGGTTCAGATTTTTAGCAGATAGTTCCTAAGAGGACTTTCTAAAAGGAAACGGGCTCCAGTACAAGTGTACATCCACTTCAGCATCCTGCACCTCAAGATGAAGGGCTTCACACCCTGAGCAAGGAAAGGTTTTACCCCTGAAGAACCAGAGGAGTTCACAGCTCGCATTACCCCCATGCTTCTCCAGCCAGCACCTTCCCAAGCTGCACGTAGCCCAACACCCTCTCAAAGGGAGTGCTCCTGCTTCAGTACAGCTCAACCCATTCACTGCTGCAGAAGGTCTCGGTTGTGACAGGCACGAGACAACCATTTTGATCACAGACAGAAGGTTTTCCACCAATTAATTTTTCTGGGGTACTGGCCTCAGCCAATACAGCAAAGGAGCCCAGCCCCACCAGCAAGCCATTCATTCTACACACCCTCCATATTCATCCTACAGTGGCAGGCCTTTGGCTGGAGCAAACCTGCTGAGAAAGCTCATCCCCATTTCCCCTCTGCACTTGCTGCTCCCGAGTCAGAGTCATGCTCCCGGCTGCTCCCCGGGGACATGCCCCTGATGCCCAGTTTTCTTTGCATGGTGCAATGCCATGTCACCTTGCTCCTGGTGGACCCAGCCAGGGAATGAGAGACAGCATGTGCCATCTGAATTTAAGCAACTGGATGGGATGCAGGACATGACTAGCTTCTGATATTTGCTTTGAGTATCCTGAAACTGTGCCAGAAGGAGAAGCCCACTCGGGTCAGTACTGCTGGGAGCCAAATCCAGGCAGAATCCAAGAAAAAAAATAAACATCAGAGTGCTTGTTCCTGCCCCCAAATCCAAGCAAGCAACACATATTTCCACTAGGATTTACAAGAGTGGTGGCACTTCTGGGTGGAGCAGAGTATTTAGCACTTCTACTCATGATCTACCCTCTGGGATCTAAAAGAGGGGCACAGAGTAACACTGCTCTTAAGAAAGAGAGCTGGGAAGCAGCGTACAGTTCAACCTGCTCTAGTGGCACTGAAAATGGCTTGATTTCCACCTCTTAAAGTTCACGTTTCCAACATCACATTTAAGGACTTTGTCTTGACTACCCCAGTGAGACTCCTAGCCAGGCACACTCCAGGGAATTGAAGACAGAATCTTAATTTACCTCATCTGACTTAAGACACTCAGAGCAGGTCTCAGCCGGGAGAGATATCCCTCAATGTCACCCGGCACACCGCCTTCCCCTGCCACACCACCCCCATGGCTACAGAGAGTCACTTGCTTAAAAACCTCATTACAACACTAGAAGACTTCTACTTCAGATGGACAATTCAGTGCCTTCCCTCATCAACTCTCACCTGACCAGCAGCAACCAGCTCAACTCCATGAGGTCTCATCCATCTTCTCTTCTGGTCAGCTGCAGGCTCAGCCTTAGGCAGAGACTTTCTCTGTGCTACACGAGGCCAAGCTACAAGGTGAACCTGAGATATCTGTGACTTGAGATACTATCTGATGTGCTCCTCCAGAGGAATTACCCTCTGGAAATTCATCTAGTGCTTATTACTTCCACCTTTGTCTGGAGCCAAGCAGGTTCTGTCTCCATCTTCCACTGTTTGCCTTCTGACCTACTCGAAACACGGACTTTTTTCCTAGAGCTTGGCTAAATGGTTGTACCAGCAATGCTGAAAGCTTCTGCTAGACCTGCCTTGGCCAGCTGTGGTTTGTGCCTTGCAGGCAGGAGCTGCCTGTTCACACCCCACCCCAGTGGCACCAACTGAACTAAATGAGTGGGCTTCTCCATCACCTCCCATCATTCCAGGAAAACTGCCCACAGCTGTCCTCTCACCACTCTGGTTTCTACGAGGTCAGAGCCTGACCTTACAGATCATTGATCCAGGACTCACGTAAGGACAGAAGGTTGGGGGGGGGGGGGGGGGGTAAAG
>VWZY01006553.1:2037-15579 GCA_013399075.1 Chloroceryle aenea | reverse complement strand
TGGAAAATTAAAAAAAAAATTTAAAAAAATCTCCTGTCTCCTCAGTTTGGAGAGTTTGGCAGCATTCATTTATTTTTAACAGATCACCACCACGTTTCAGACCTTTTCCTGTTGTGATCGTTAGAACTTTTAACTGGATCATAAATCTTTTATTAACATTTGGTATTATACTAATTAAAACTGTTCCATAGATGTATTATTAATTTCTCCAGCACTTCTTGCAAGGGTGATGTTTTTAGCTGGCTTAGCAAAATGCACCACAGTAAATAAGGAGAAACTCATTTCCAGGCAATTAGGCTTGCAGAAAAATAAGTTTCTTAATGGAGGGCACAATCATTACAAATTTTACCTAAATAAACAGGGTTTCTTAATGGTAACTCTTCAAGCTAAGTAAACAGATTGGTGTGGTAATGTCCTAAGCAATACTTAAATGTAACTGTTTAATAAATTGGTAAATTACTCATTTCATCTTAGAACAAAATGGTAATACTGTAGTAATAACGTAGTATATATTCTGTAAATATGAAGCATTATCACTTTAGCTCTGAAGAAATCACCACAGTGATATGTCAGCATTGATCTAAAACTGCAGCATTTTATCTCAAGTTTATTACCCATTTTTGAGAATCGCTGAGATTTTCAGAGCATAATGGCAATAAAAGAAGAATTTAAAAAGCGCTTAAATGTGCATAAGTTAATCAGAGGTATCCTCAGGGGGAAAAGGAAATTTGGTAAAACATGAATTATAAGCATCATTTAAACTTACTTTGGACACTAGAGATAATAAATGGCACCATAATTTAGAAATAGCTTTTAACATCAATGACTGTAAGTAGCACTTTGCTGTTCATAAGAATTGCAAAGCAATGGTGCTGAGGCCAATTTTATTAGCCATTTTTTTCTTTATAAAAGCAATCCAACCATTTCCAAACTGAGCAGACAGGAACAAGAGTTACGTGTTAATATGCAAAATGCATTTGAATGTTGTTGTTTTTTTCGTTTGGTTGTTCCCCCCCCCCCCCCACTTTTTTTCTTTTTTATTNNTTTAATAGCCAGCAATAAATTCACCAAAAGATACAGTCTGGAGACAACTGAATGATCATTGAAGAAGAATAAAGCTTCCTCCGAGTTTACATATTTGGGAAGAGCAGATAAGGGGAAGAAAAGGAGGGAGAGAAAATCGCTCATAGGTCCCTGTTTACTGGGGAATGTGGCAGCACTTCCGAAGCGAAGGGGAGCGCAGTAAATCAGGGGGAGGCAGCGCCGGAGGAACAAGGATTCTCCTTGCTAACTTCTCACCACCCACAAAACGTCCGAGGACCACAGGGTCCAGACAATACCCCATTAACACGCCTTTCCCAGCGACAGCACAGCCTCCAGAGCAGCTTTCAGAGCTATCAATTACCAGCCCTCACGCCAATAAATTTTGGCCGGGCAGGACAAGAGCCCCTTTGAGCGAGCAGCAGCGCGTGCGCTGTCCGGGGGGAGCTCCCGGCTGCTGCGCTGGGGGGGATGCTGCACCCGAGCCTGGCCCCCCAGGTATCCCGCTGCAGTATCTGCTCCTGACACCCCCTGCCCCCAGTTCCATGCCCTGGGCAGTGAGCGGAGTAGATGGGAACGCAGGATAGATGCAAACCAGGACGGGCGCTCGCGGAACTGGCAAACAGAGCCAGCTCTGGAATTAAAATTTATTTTAATTGTTTTCAGACTAATCCTGTGACTCAAGAATAAGAGAGATTAATATTCTTGAGACTTTCCATGTCTGAAGCATCCAAGATCATTGACACATGAAGTAGCCCTGCTTGGCAGAATGGGTGAGAAAGCAAATATCTATATTTTAATTATTTCACTCCTGGCCACTTTAGCATAATCAAGATCTAACTCCAGTTGTTATCCCACATTGCCAAACTGACTCCTTCGTGCTTTCAGAGCTACTGGGAGACTCAACTCTCCAGTTTGTCCCCCAGTACTTTCTGGGACGTGATGTGGTTACACACCATCCGCAAGATAAAACAAGAATTAGGTCACTTGTATTATTTCCTCAAGAAACAAATTCCAAAAAAAACAAAACAAACAAACAACAACAACAAAAAACACACCAACAAAACAAAACACAACCAGGAGCAAAAGATTCATTTTTATGGTGACTGTGATGAGGCACTTAAATTTGCAGTCAATTGTTCATGATTAAGAATGTTTCATTCAAGACTGGATTACTTTTTAAACAAATTATCTTAGCTCAAAAAGGGCTTTATTGGGGAGAAATGCAATACCTGTATTATTAGACACTGAATTAGGATGATCTTGCCATGGAACAACTACATTTTAATTTACTCTTCGTAATTAAAAGCCAATCTCTAAATACCTTAGGCTGAGTTTTGTAAGCATCCATTTAGATCTTCCTGTTGTTTTAAGTGGACATCTTAAAACACCAGAGGGTAGGTACCAAAAACCATCTAACCCTGAGATTCCTTGAAATGTGGCAACACATTTTTTAGTTAGAGATGTCAAGCTCTGTGCTTCATGAGCTGGGAGAGGCCAGCTAAAGAGGTGAGTCCTGCAGTCCTTTTTAAGGGGTTTTAATCTCCAGTTTGAGACTGGAGGCAGGAGGACAGACAGAGACAGTGACAGACACCATACACCCCAGGAAAGGTACTCCCAGCAGCAGCTACTCCTGTGAAACCAGCTCTGCCATACCCTATCTGGCACCAAAATGAGCAACGCAGAGTTTGGCATTTGCTTGAAGAGAGCACCATTTCCAGCTCCTTTTTTTTTTCTTCTGCATTAACAGACATTTCAGGTTGTTGCATCAGCGAGCCTGCTAGTTTAATGCCACTATAAGAACTGGCCTCTTCAATTTCAGACGGGTGTTTACTCACTGCATCTGCAAGCGGTACAGACCAAAGGGGTTGTCTTCAGCACAGCACTCGAGTGGCACACAAAGCCCACACAGGGGAGCTGGGTGCAAGCCCAGCCAGCCCAAAAATGCACCACTCAGTCTGAGCTCTTAGCTACATCTGCAGCCCCACTGCCTTTCCCAGCTCCCCACGTAAAGCTGTCAGTCTAGGCAGGCATTTGTAGATGCAGTCAGGAAAACTAAATGCATGTAGTTATGAAGATGAGAACTCAAACCAGAAACGTGCACTAAAGCATTTGGCAACCAACAGAACTGTTCAATGGTACCCGTGAGCCGGATTGTCAGTAAATCAGAACAGCTCTGTGCATGCTCTGTCCCACTGTACGAGTAATTACTGAAGAACTCAGAAAACAGACTTGTACAGCAAGCACCGGGGCACCACAAGTTCCTCGTGCTGCCCTGAGTCAGACAGAGCCTGTTGTTCCCAGCTGGCATTTTCAGAGAGAAACCCCTATCGGCCCTGGCTGAGTTAGGGCAGGGCCAAGCAAAAGTGAACGGCCCAAGTTTATTGGTGTTCTTCTGAATGGACTTTGGCCTCTAAACCAGAGCTGACTGCTGCACGGGTTACTTACTTAGCACAGGAGGCTGGATCCTCGGCTGCTTTCAGTCGCTCTCAGTCCATTTCCTCGGCAAGAACGATGCCAATTCAGATCAAACCCTATTGTACAATAATGACATTCAGATAGCACAAGCCAAGTGCTGAGAGCAGCTGAGCTCTCCCCCTGCCTGGTGGCTTCAGGAAGAGTTACAGGTGTAGGATTTGGCTTGGCAGCTTTGTTTTATTCCTCATCTATTTTCATACACGTTGGAGCCTTCCTTGACACATTGCTAAATTCCAGACACAAAAATTAACTTAAGAGAATTTTTTTTTTAAGGAAGGAAAAAAAACCACCCTACAATTAAAAGAAAAAAAAAGGAAACCAAAAAAACCTGCTGCTCTCTAGCCAAGTGAAATCTATAAAAGGTAGAAGTATGGCCCTTCCACAACTACTTTAGGAGCACCCCTCTGACACAAACCCCGGTGGCAGGTGTCAGTCTCGTGCCCTACCTGGGACCAGCACACCGGACACCCCTCCCCTGGGGCTGGGATGCAGCAGAGCATCGGTGGCAGCCCCGGGGGACGGGCGCACAGGCGGCCGAGCAGGTGGCTGCACACGCTGCCTTTCCCACCTGCTGCCCCGTGCCGAGCTACAATGAACTTGTCAGGCTGTGCTATTGTCACCGAGCACAGATGTCGGCTGGGCAGCCATCGCCCGCGCCCCGCTTCACCCGGGGGTGCTCCAGCCACTCACTGCGAGTCACTGGCGGAGCCGTTTTTAGGAGCATCCTGTTGTGAACAACAGGGGCACTTGCCTGGGTTTCCTCGTGTGATTTCTCTCCTTTCCACCCACCTTCTTCAGCTGTTTGTGTAACCACTGTGTTCTCCCCTCTGAAGGGGTTTTGAATCATTCTTGCCATGTTTTTGTTCGTTTGCTGCCTTCTGGCTTGCTCAGTGATCTGGTGGTTTCAGCACAGACCTGTCCCAGCTCCTGCTGTCCAATGGGACTGTGTACAGAAAGTCCTCCCCCCATGCCCCTAGGTATCAACTCACACAAAACCATCTCTGTTTCTAAGGCAATAGCTGGTTGCTTGCTCACACACAGCCCCACTGCGCTGCCTTTTTAAACACAAAAATAATTCCACCTGAAAGTTCAGCAGAGCTTCCCCCTGCCCTGGGCAGCCCCACCTTCCTTCCTCACCACTGCAGCTCTGAACAGCCCTTCCCCTGCTCTCTCCCAGCCATTCCCATTACTCCCACCTCCAGTTTTGCTCATTGTTTCCATTCCTAGCTTCCTTCCTCCTTCTCAGGTTTCTGTGCATGGATAGAGGTCTGGAATATCTCCTTCTGCTGATCTCCCCCTATATCTTTCCTTCTTGCTGCCCCAAGCTGCACCAGCTCTTGCTCCATCCACCTTCAATCCATCAGAGCTTTCCCACCTCACTCACTGTACCACAACCAACACGACCAGAGGGAGAATCACACCTCATGTGCATTTCAGCCTCTGCCCCATAGTTAATTTTAAGTGAGAAGAAGGAAGATTCTTGGCCAAGGAAGAAGACAAAGAGCAGCAAACACCTTTGTGAAGAGGGGACAGCACTATGGGGAGCACTCGGTTTGCACTTGGAAAGCCACAGACTGGCATCAAAAGCAAGCAAGGAGGCAGAAGTAAACTGAGGTGGACAAGGACAAGACTGAGGCAGATTCTCTTTCATTCCATCTAAAATAATAAACAGTGATTTGTGTTGTACACTTCAACCCAGTTTCCTCTAGTTTAGCTCCCACACATGGACGTCCCACCTGAGCTGCAGGACCACAGCCTAGAACTAGACAAAGGACGGAAAGACTCTGCTGTGTGGAGCATACAGCAGAGAAGACAACTGCCTTCAAAGATCTGTCAGGGTACCTGGCTGAGTGAACAGGGAAAATCAGTTGTCCGTGTGAATTTTGAACAGCACAGGAAGATAAAAGCTTGAAATAGGGAACCAGGAGGTTTGTGCCAGACAGGAGCTTCCTCTCCCTAGGAGCAGTTTGAGAGTCAATCAATCACACAGAGGAGGTTGGAAGCTCCATCTAAGAAGGTTTTTTGGGCAACTGTCTACAGTTTGAGAGGCCTGACACAAGGCAGGGACACAAGCTGCTTTATTTTCCCTGCCTGATTCAGTATGGCAGTGGAAAGAGCACAGGGATTTTATTCCAGCCCCCCATACAGCAGAACGATGTCCTTTCCCCTCTGAGCACTTGGCAGAGGTGGCAACAGAGAAGGTCAAGTTCATAAAGATCAATGTAGGAAAGCCACAAACGTGACAAGGCAGATAAAAAAAAACAAACCAAAACCAAACCTATCATTTCTACCCTTGATGAGCTTAGAGAAAGATTGTGTTTCAGATCCCCTAAAAGGTCCTGCGACTGCTTTTTTCCTGAACATTTCACTTATTCAGGCAATCCAAAATAATTCAGCCTGTGAGGGTTGGAAAAGGCTTTTTCCCTGCTTGGGCTCTCAGAGACCATCTCTTGCCACACAGAGATGCAGCACAAGGCACGTATGCACTGAGCTTGGTGGCTCTGAAAAGGTGTTTCGAAGTAAAACCACTAACCCTGATGTGCCAAGCTAGGCACAGAAACCCTGCCTTACCCACCAGCCCCTCAGTCGCCGTTGGCCTCCTGCTGAATGAAGGGGTCAAATTCAAGTTGAAAGCATTCCTGATGAACAGTCTGAGGACATGGGAACCTCCGCAGGCCATGACAAGCTGGAAGCGGTGCCGGGTACAACAGCTGCTCCGCTGGAGCACCGACATGGCAAAGCTCCCCAGTGCAACGCGACAGCTTCAGCGAGCGAGTCCCCGACTGTGCAAACTGCTTTCAGAATCAATTACCCATCTCAGCCTCTTCTGGGCAAGATGCAACATCCCGCTTGTTTTTTTTCCTGCAACCCTACCAAAAGAAGGGAATACCACTAGGATGCCATTTTAGCAGTAAAATGCTAAGGGGGTGGAGAGCAAACATGTACCTGTGCTGAGGGGAAAGCTGGGAGCAGGATGCTCAGCAGCTGCCAGAAGGACTGACTGAAAATAAAGGCTGAGGAACTGCACAAGATCAGAAAGACACAGACTGTGACCTGAGAGGGGGCAACCCATGTCACAGCCAGGAGCAGAGAGGCAACACGGAGACAGGATGGCTGCAGAAGACACAGATGCCCTGCAGTGGAAAGAGAGCAATTTAAGAAACTTCAGGAAAAGTGTGGCCAAGTATTGCTCTGAAGTTCTATTCAGGAGCACAGATGAGGAGAATCCATGAAGCAGAGTGCAGGATTGAAGCTCCCCTGACATATTTTCAGATACCAGAACCAAAACAAGATGAATTACTAACAGGTCTTTGCTGCTGATGAAAGAACCATCTCCCCCACATCAGCCCTGCAGATAGCCACCTTCCACCAGCGCACCCCCCTGCCTCCCTCTCTGCAAACCTCCAGGGTGCAAAGGGCTTAAGAAGCGAGGTTTGACAAAAAATCTTGAGGGAGCACTGTTGCCTTCTCCCAGATCTGCAGCTCTATGGTAGCTAAAGGATCCCTGGCCTCTCTGCTTCACTTCTGCCAGCAGAGCCAGGGCTCGGCACATGTTTGGAGGGGACAGAAGAGCTGGTGTGGAGGAACAGCACAGCCTGGAGCCTCTGCCCATGGGCTGCAGACAGGAGGCTTCACCTTTGGGTGCTCCTAGAATGCCTTTTGACCTGGAAACATATTCTGCTGTGGCAAAATTCCCTATTTTCCAGATTTCCAAAGAAAATACAGCTCACACCACTGCTTGGGCCATAGCTACCCCCACAGCAATGGGGTAAGAGACGCTGCTCCCTCCCAGCCCCAGCACCTTCTGGCAGGGTGCAGCGAGGGCTGTGGCACGCACCGAGCCCCAGCGCAGGCGCCCACGCAGCTCTCGCTCCTTCCCCTCCGTCCGAGGGAAGGACTTGAAGGCTTCTTTAATTATTAACTGTTTTGCTTTGTTTTCCTTCTCCACTTGAGAGCAGCGGCTCTTTGGAGGCCGGAGAGCAGCTTTACGGAGCGCCAGCCCTGATGAGACTGTCCACGGGCCTGGCACCAGCCGTACCCACCCGTGGCTGCATATTCCCTTACAGGCTGCTCCCATTACCATTAATGGGAACAACGTGTGCAGATGAACGAGAGAAAAGAGTCTAATGTCTTTATATTATACCACCAATTAAGTACTCGGGGTCGTGTCCTCGGATGATGTAAAGTAGATGAGATCCACTGAACTTAATGGATCTCTACTGATTTACACCAAATGAAGAGCTGGCCCCCTCTCTCTTGTATTAAAACAGCCAAACCATTCCAGCAGCCTTCGTGTTTAACAGCTTCGCACTCTAGCCAGGCTTTGCCATCACTCCAGTCCATAAACCACAAGCTTTATTAACTAATAATTAGTTTTTCACGTTAAGTTTCATGGTCATGTTTTCAGAACTGCTGCCCTTAGGGCAGGTGGGGAGTTTTGAAGAGACTTGAAGCTGTGGGAGCAAAGCAGAGAAGAGGCATTGCCAGGCTGCTTGGGGCATTCAGCCCCCGCAGAGGCAGAGGGGCTTGTCACAAGCATGTCAGCACCTCCGTGAAAGCACCTGGGAGTGAATCACCTCAAATGTAAGCCAAGGCATTTCTCTTGGGAATGGGGAGACGATTTTAACCGCATGACCAGCTTCCTGCATTTTCACAAGGCTCCTGAGCTGTGCAAACACAAACCTGGATGCAAGTATCTGCCCAAGAATGGCACACTATAAATGCTGGAGATCACAGAGCTGTAAAGCACCTAATGCACAGAGTGTTTGCGGCATGGGGCAAGCAGGGGGATTTGGAAGGACACACTAACAACTTCCCTGATTTTTATGGGTTTTTTTGGTAGTTGGACAGAACTGATCACTGGGAAAATAAAATGGCGTAATGCTGGGCCACATCCTTCTCCTGTGTGCTGCTCTTGATAGATACTCAGGTGTCTTAAACACACTAGCCCAATAAAGGAGCTAAGCTTGAGAAGAATGCTGGATTAAGCTCTAAATATTATTTCTCTCACCATAGATAATTTGCTCTCACAGTAAAACGCAACTTCCCAAACCAGTATACATTAGCTTCAGCAGGCACTCAGCTTGCTCCTTTTCTCCCTTCTGTAGCTGGATTGAATAAAGAACATTTAGCTCATTTCTGCCACCAGAAGGAATAAAAGCAGCGTGCTGTACAGAACTGGGGGGGAATCACGACAGCTTACAAACACAAATGTTCTCAACGAGAAATGTAATACGGACAGCTCTTCCAGAGACAGTTCTTGTGCAATAACTTAAACAGTACAGATTACTACTTGGGGAAATAAAAGACAACATAACTTTGAAACTTGAAAAGCTCTTTCTTTGTTGTAATCAATTGCAATAATCCATGTCAGTGATTTAGATGAAGATCAACTTTACCTTTCTTTGCTGATGACACAAAACTAAGAGCAATAAAAAACTTAAGTGCATTTGCGCACAACTAATGGATTGGACGTGGCATGTGCCAGTGGAAGTCGGTAGGTATAATGCAACGTATACTGGATGCCAAATTAATGGGATCATTTGGGCATTCTGGAACACTTGTGGCATTGAGTTTAAGTCATTTAAGGAGCCTGGAAGGGGTTCGTGACCTTCCGTTTTCAAATGGCTGAAGAAGCCTAGTAATAATACTGTAGGCAAAACATGACAATGAATTTTATCCCCTCCATCCAGCTCCTATTTAGTCCAGAGCAGAAGGACAATAAAACCAAGACAATGAATCTATGTCTGGTGTTCCTAATATAAAGCATATAAAAATACAGCTTCACCTGTACAGGCAGCTGGAGGTTCCAGCACACAGCAATGGACCAGACTCTGCCAGTTGTGCACGGGCAGCCTGACTGCCCTGCTAAGCCTGAGGACCTGCACTGAGCCAGGGGGGTCGCACTCTTTGTCTGTGGTGCCCGCTTCCTACCTGGAGTAGTTTCCAAAGGAAGCTGGGCATAGCACAGAGGAAAATGTTAAAAACTGCCAGCATATAACATACAGAATTATCTGATCAGGTTCAGAGTTTTTGTTCAAGCAGCTCAGAGGAGTCACAGAGCTGGAGACAGGGCAGTTTTCTCCCCCTTCCCATGCACCTCATCACTCTGGTTCCAGCCTCTGGCAGCACAAGGCACAGGTACGGCTTTGCAAGCCTGATGGTATGGTTGGGACAGAAGCAATCAGGTCTAATCCTCGTGGTCCTGCCACAGGGCAAAGCAGTGGCAAAGGACCCATCAAACACCACATGCTGGTAATAATGAAGGTCCCACTGACTCTTACTTGTAAAAGTGCTTGATGCTCCACAGTGAAGCAGGAACAATCAGTTGGACTCCCAGAAAGTAAATACAGGCTCTGGTTGGAAAACTCACTGAGGACTAGCACAGTTCCCTTAACCTCTGTACAGATCCTCCAGATGTTACTGGAAGATCTGCTGTGGGACTCCACCACCCAGAGGCAGATTTCACGTTTGTTTGTTTGTTTAATTTTGAGGGTGTTTTCAAGAATGACCCACAGTGTGGCTTTCTGAGGTGCTTAGAGCCTGCTCCACTCAGCATCCCAGCAAGCTTAGTTCAGTGCAGCACAGCACCTGGTCATCCAACATCACAGCATTTCACCCAGCTCAGAGCACCCAGCACGGAGCACAGCAACACATTGCTCCCATGGAATTGCAGAAACATTCATCTGTGGTGCCTAGAGAGAGTGACACCCATCTCAAATGTCTCTGCTCCACGCTGCACAGCATTTCTCACTCTGTGCACAGCCTACAAAGGAAGCATGGACATTTCTGAATGCACAACGATGCCTTGAGCTCCTATGTTCCACAATGACCTGGGAAGAATGTTTTATCTCTTATGCTTAAAATAAATCCATAAATACCATTACTGCTCTAACTTTAGCAGCAGATTTTTTAAGAGATCTGAAATGCCTAGAAATGCAGAGACACCTCCCCCCTCAAAAATGGGGAAAAGCACACAGATGCCAAACTGCCACCAACTACAGACCTGCCCATCACAGCTAACTAGGTGCTTCCAGGAGGCAAACTCAGATCCTCAAAAAATAGGTAGGCACCAAGTATAAATATTTATTCTACCGCTGCGAGACAGGAAAAAGTTAGGAGCTTGATGGACTCAGGAGAATGGGCAAGGGAGACACACAGCACTGAAGGAAAATGTCCCAAATAGCCTAAAGCAAATGGTGTACATACCACCCCCAAAAAAATACCACTGCACAGAAGGCAAAGATTTTTATCCACCTGGTCCAGCTTACTCAACATGTAAGGGGAGTTTCTACCAACTGAGGAGGAAGAGCTATTGCAGACAAGCATTCACCTGGGCCAGCCACAGCCCTTAAATTATTCCTCATCAGTGGTGAGGATGATTGCCATGCAGAAATACACACTTTAAGGAAAAACCATAGGCGTGAAGTGTAAATCTCAGTATTATTTATGTTAGCTATAAATGAGATAAATGATGATCTAGCTGAGAAAACAGTTTTGTAAACCAAGGCTTTGAATATCGTGTAGTTTGCATGTTTAACAGGACTGGGCTTTCATCATGGAGCAGAGGAGGAGAGCTAATAACCCATTGATTTTAAAGCCCATTTAGGAAAAGAATTGCCTATACAGATCTGATCACCGTGCATTACTTCGTAACATCTAATACCCTGGGCACAAAATAATGCTGAGAGATGCAAATTACAGAGCTATTTTTATCCTGAGAGGGGCTGTGCATGTGAGCGTGGTATAGGGGCTGCTTTGGGCTTAAAGCAAAGTCAGGAGGAACTCTGAGGAAATGGTCACTGCTCCTCCCACAGCTTTAGTGACCCCGAGCTCTACCATGTGCATCCTCTCACTCAGCTGCTCAGCCCTACATGGGAAATCACTTACCCAAGTGACTAAGCAAAACTAAGGAAGTGATCTGCCCAGATAAGTCCCACTGACAATTCCATAACCCTTACCTCTTACTGCTTTTTTCCCCCATCCTTGTTCAGCAAACATGAGCTTTCCTGGGCTTAAAACTTCTGAACAGGAGGGAATGTGAGCACACAGCATGTGATTTGCAGAGCACACACACACAGGGACAATGTTTCACTTGTGGATTTAAGACTGCTTTGGAAAGATCATCCAAATGCTAAGAATTACAAATTTTGTAACAGCATCAAACTTCAATACGTTCAAACTCAGTTTGATGGAATGTGCAGCATCTTCAGCACTCTCAGACCACATCTCTATTTACACTGCCTATGCTCAAATGACTCCCCCTGAATTAGCCATGCTGTAATACAGTTGCAGGAGCTGCTGCTGCTGCCCTCAGCTGCTTGCACACTGTTGGTCTCTATCCTCTGCTAAGTGGAGTGTTTTAAGAGGTCGTTCATGGAGGTTAAGGAGTGTTTAGTAATGGGTTAGAGGGTGGGGTATAAAGCACGTTTCCCTGCAACAAGCCAGGGCCCACACTGCAAGAAGACTGTATCAGAAACTGGAAAGTCAAACTGCTGCCTGTACACGACAGCCCAACTCCAGTTGTTCACCACACAGCCCAAGTGCAGTAGACAGACAGGACAATCAACAGGGTCAGGAGAACAGACTGCCCATGCCCAAAAGGTGCCCTCTCCTCCATGAGACACCCAAATCTCCCAGGATTATGTTCTTTGGGACAGAAAGGCTCAAGCTGGTAGAGTCTAAAGTCCACACAAGCCCTTGTGGGTTGGCTTTGTCTGTTGATGGACAACCCTGTCACTCACCTGAACTGGGCTGGCAGGGACCACTGCTGTCATTCACAGAGAAGGAAATACTGCGTATTTGTTACCAACAGTGTTTCCCTGAGGCTCCTATAAACACCGGGTTTGCTGGAAAGTGTGATTGCAGGTAACCCCCATTTCTGTCTACTACATCACGACCACTCACAACAGCACCCCCATACTGCCCACGCACTCCTGCCTTGCATGCCATGGATGCACGAGGCAGCCTGTCTCCCTCATCCTCAGCACACTGCAAAACCTCGAGCCCAGCTCCTCTGAAACAAAGACACCAACCACAACCCCAGCAAGCCCAAGTGCGTGGCTGCCAGTACGTAAGCCCTGGTATTCAGTGACTGTTCAAATGGCTGAAACGGAAGCTACTGGTTTCTGAAGTCCTTTGGGAAGTTGGAGCTCCCTGAGGCTTGATCCTGCTGCCCATGGCGCACCCCACGGGCGGCAGCAGCAAGAGGAGCCTGAACCTGGCCTAAGCTGCCACCACTCGCTGAGCTCAGACCCGCTTGCGCTGCTTTACTAACAGGGCTGTAAACGCTCGGTGGCTTTGCACTAGATCCTCGCTGACACAAAGCTGATTACTGCAATATGCAGCATCATTACGCTCTCTGCAAATACACAGCTTCTGGCTTACAGCAGTTTGGAGGGGGAAAGTGCAGGGCAATCAGGAATACACAGAAGTTTATGGTCATGGGATGCTCAAACAGTTAAAGAACAAGGCTGTCTTGGAAACAACGCAGTTTATAGATGGTTTTGGGGGCACGGATAAAACATCACATCAAATACACATGTGAATGTGGGTACCCGTGTATTCTAACCGCCTTGCACTTATTCAGAGCTTGTCTCTTCTACCTTTTCGCTAAGACACGGGCTCCTCACGACTGTTTTGCAGGCGGTACCTCGGGTTTCTCCTCACTGCTCTGCGTGGGGTGCTAACGCGGAGAGCCGCGCAGCCCCGGCCCCTGCCGCGCTGCCCCAGGCGCAGCACCCAGCAGGTGACAAAACCTGACGACCATGACCTCTGCAGGACCCACGGCCGGGCTGCTCTGTGTCCCCGCCACCTGCCCGGTGCTGCGGGGCCGGCAGCGCTTCGCCTCGTACCGAAACGAATGAAACAAACGGGGAGAGGTTTTGTCTGACGCACAGCAAGAGCAGGGCTACGTGGGGACAGTGACAGGGCCTCGCACGGCCGGACCGCGGCGTTTCCCCAGACCCCACTGCCAGGTATACGTTTCCCCGTTGTTGGGATTCTGGTGTATTTTTTTTTTTT
>VWZY01006552.1:34514-49402 GCA_013399075.1 Chloroceryle aenea | reverse complement strand
AGAGCAGTGTGGTCTCCTCTCAGCCTCCTCCTCTCCAGACTAAACCACCCCAGCTCCCTCAGCTGCTCCTCATGAGACATTTTCTCCAGACCCCTCCCCAGCTCCGTTGCCCCTCTCTGAACTCGCTCCAGCCCCTCAATGCCTTTTTTATCCTGTGGTGCCCAAACTGAACCCAGTGCTCACGGGGCGTCCTCACCAGTGCCCAGTGCAGGGGCACCATCACTCCTCTGATTGTGTCGCTGCGTTGCAATGCAGGAGGACCCTGTCAGGAAGAAGGATGAAATTCCACTTGAGAGCCAATCTAACCACAGTAAATAGAGGTTGACCAAAACTTCCAGAGTCAAAAAATGGGATAAATGGGGAAATGTGGTGGGTATTGGTTGAAGTCCTCCAGAGGGGCAATGCCTGGCTCCCCTGGTGAGACCCTCCCCTGTCCTGGGGCTCTTGCAGCGCATTGGGGAGCTGGAGCATGACCTGGAGGGGCTGCGGGGCGAAATCCAGAGGAATCGCACCGAGCAGGAGAGCACCCGAAACCAGCTGGCTGAGAAAGCCAAGGTAACCATCTGGCTGTGGGACAGGAGGGGATGGGCATGGCAGGTACCTCGGTGAGGTGACAGGGGTGTGACAAGAGCCAGAGAGCCCCAAGTGTCCAGGCTGTATGGGCAGGGGTCAGAAGGTGCTGAGCTCTACCATGGACCCTAAGAGAAGAAGGTATCTCGGGTAGCAGGCTGCCCAGTGCAAGTGGTGTGTTAGAAAGTCAAGGCTGGATGATGTCCCAGGGACCAAAGCTGGCAAAAAGTGACATTAAGGGTCCGATGCTGCAAACCCCCCCACCACAGGAGGATTGCTGCCTGTCCCCTGGGGTTTCAGAGCTATATTTGGAGTTGCTTGATGTGGAGAGCCGATAGTTGGGGCAGAAATGCTTACGGCATCATTTTCGGGTATCGCTTTGATGTGCAAATGCTCTCCTCTTCGTTGCAGGCTGAGGAGGAGCTGAGAGAAGACTGTGCCAAGCAAGTTCTGCAGCTGCAGGAGATGGGGCGCAGGGAGAGGCTGCTGAGAGCTGACCTGCGCCTGGCCCGGCAGCAGGTACGGAGGAGACAGGGACAGAGCGTCCTGCCCGCCGGGCCGTGGGCAGCAGCAGTGCTGGTCTGGGGATGGACGTCCAGCTTGGCACAGTCCTGAGCACCAGACCCTGGCACGGGGTGTAACTCCTCTTTGGGTGAAGTATAAGAGGCTTGTCCTCTGGGATTGTGCGGGCACCACAGAAGGTGCAGAGTTTCATGGGATGTGACAATGCACTGTAGTGTCTGTAATCCTGGTTGTGCTGTTCTGCGGCCATGCAAACCCTGCTTCATGCTTGGATAATGCTGCTCCAGGCAGAGACAGCCCTCTGCAGAACAACATCATGCTAGATCACCGGGATAAAGCCGTACTCGGCACCCGCACCATTAACCAGCAACACAGGGTTTTGCCCATCTGAATTTATTAGGAGCCCCGGTCAGAGAGAGGCAGAAAAAAATAGGAGTTGTTTGATGCTGTGTTTGGGAAATAAGCCTGGATTTTGTGCAGAGTGGAGGCAAAGGGCAGTCTCGAGCTTTGAAGGCAGATGGAGATGTTGGGGTTTGCCATGTAGGGGCAGGTGGTTGTGGCAGCCCCGTGCGGAGCCAGCACCGGCTGTGATACAGAAGCACTGTCCTGGGTGGGGATGGTTGTCACCTCCTGCAGAGAGCTGAGCAGACCAGCAGAGCTGGTAACAACTCGCCGTGATTTTTTCTTTTTNCTCGCTGTGATTTTTATTTTTTTTTTGTGTCAATCTGGGCTGTAGCTGGAGTCCTTCAAAACCCGAGTGATGCAAGTCTGCTCTCCAGCAGTGAAAGGTGTTGCAGGCAAAGCCCGAACGGAGCAGCAGGTGAGTTTGGATGCCAGCACATGGAGGTTCTCGGTGCCTCCAGAGCCCACCATGGCTCGAGTTGGCTGCTGTACTTGCTCTGTGTGCAGTGGTGTCAGTAACAGCCAAAATTCTCCAGATCCTACGTGANTGTTCCTTGGGAGCAGAGCCTGACCCCCCCTGGCTCCAGCCTCCTGAATCTCAGGAGCTGTCAGAGCCAGAAGGTCTCCCCTGAGCCCCCTTCTCTCCAGGCTGAACAAGCCCAGGTCCCTCAGCTCCTCACCAGGCTTGTGCTCTACACTCTTCACTAGTCATGCTGCATCTATCCCTGCTTAATGACACTGCTGCATAACATGAAGGAGATGTGATCTTTTTTATCCCCCAAAGCTTGGATGGAGTCAATGGGCTGCAACAGGGAGAAGCCCAGAAGTTTGCTGTGGCTGGTATCTTGCACCAAGGTTTAATCACTGCCCACTAAGACAGTCTACGTCTCACTGGTGTTCCCGTCAGCTGGAGAAGGCTGTTAATACAGTGCCTTGATCTGCTCTTCCTTCCTCTGCTTTTGCCAGGTGATTGAGAAGGTCAAGCAGATCTCTGAGGAGAACAAACAAAGTCATGAGAGAGAGAAACATCTGCAGGAGGAATTAAGCTCCAGGCTCTCAAAGGAAAAGGAGGTGTCTGCAAATGTCAAGGCGTTTGAGAAATCCCTGCAGGATCTCCAGGTCAGGCCTTTAATACTGATGGCCAACTGGCAGCCCAGAGATAAGCAGCACAGGGCATTTTTTTGGCCTGAGGCTGGGTCAGAGAGAAGATACTCCTGTGCCTCAGCACTAGCAGGTTGTCTTCTTTCCCAGGCGTGCCTGAGGAGCTCCTGCAGCAGCAAGAGCCTGCGAGGAGAGCTGGGGCGGCTGGAGGCTCTGTGCCTGGATCCCTCCATCTCAGCCATCGGGGTGGCAGTGGTGGAAGTGGTGCAAGTCCCCCTCTCCTGGCTGGAAGGCATGGAGCAGCTGCTGGCCAGCGTGGGGATAGACCTGTGTGCCTCCGACAAAGGTCCGTGTCCTGCTGCGTTTACCTGGGAACAAACTGGCTCTGGGTGGGATGTCCTAGCTAGCCAGACGCCAAGGAGAGAAAGTCCAATGGGAGCTCTTGCTTGGCAATGCTGGGCTCCTATGTTGGTGCCAATCCAGGGCACTTTGGGCAACTAAAAACCCAGCTCATGCAGTGTGATGCTGTAGGAACATGGCTTAGTGGTGGGTTTGGCAGTGATGGGTTAATAGATGAACTTGATGGTCTTAAAGGTCTTCTCCAAATGAAACAGTTCTATGATTCTGTGCTCTTGTTCCCTACCCCTGTGGCCCCTTGTAGCCACCCTGTGTAGCCAGTGCCACCCACAGGACTCTGTGGGGCTTGAACGTGGGATGAGGGCAGAGTTAGATTAGAAATTAGGAAGAAGTTCTTCACTCTGAGGGTGGTGAGATCCCAGAACAGGTTGTCCAGGGAAACTGTGGATGCTCCATCCCTGGGTGTGTTCAAGACCAGGTTGGATGGGGCTTTGAGCACCCTGCGCGAGTGGGAGGTGTCCTTGCCCATGGCAGGGGGCTTGAAATGAGATGATCTTGAAGGTCCCTTCCAACCCAGACCAGTATGTCGTTCTATGTGATGTTTGCATGTGATGAACCCGATCTATGGACATCACAGTTCTTCAGTCAAAGTGGATTTTGCCTTTGTGGTCTGTGGGAAATGCTTCTTGGCTGCTGTTGTGGCCATGGTGCAAACTGAGATCTGAACCCCTTATCTGGAGGTTAGGAATGACTTTGTCTTCCCTTGCCTGTGCCCCCTCTGTTGCAGAGCAGCAGAGCAATCGCTGCCTGGAGTTTGCCAAACACGGGTTTAGGTGAACGGTGCATGGGAAAGGCAGTGGCAGCTGTAGAAGCGTAGGCTGGTGTCAAATCATGGTGTGCTTGCTGTGGAGTGTCACTGCCGAGGAGAAACGGCTCTGACAGCAGCGTGGGAGGGGGAGCGTCGCTCTGCACAGGGGTGCAGGGTGTTCTCTGCGCTGAAGCAGAGCAACATGGGCACAGGAATAGCTGTGAAGATGCCATGGTCAGTGGGGAGGTCATGGGGCACCAGGAGCATCATGCAGCAACAAGCCGTCCTCAGCTCTTGCAGGAGCTTAGAGAAGACAGGGTGATGCAGCAAAATGGGTGACAGTGTGTGACAAGGAAAACAAGTCTCCTGGTGGGAGCAGGCATCTGGGCGGCGTGCGCAGTCAAGCTCCCTTCCAGAGATGTCTCAGCAGCAGCAGCAATCTCCCGGGGGTGGGAATGTGCCGCAGTTCCCGTGCGGGTGGAGGGGAAACCCTTGGTGGGCCCCAGGAGATTTTTCCTAGGGGATCTCGGAGCCAGAATCCTTTAGCAAGAGGCGAGCAAGGGTCTCTGGATGAGTGAGGGTCTCTGGGCGAGCCAGGGTCTCCAAGTGCAAAGCAGGACTGTGGTCCACAGGTCTCTCCTTCCCCAACAGCCATCACCAGCGCATCTGCTACCGCAGCCTGGGAGGAAAACCCACATCGAGTGTGTTTTCCGGGTATCCCAATGAGCATGGGGAGTGACCGTGTGGGAAGTTAGCAGTGGTCCCTTCTCCTCCCTGCTGCCTGGGGAGGAATGGGACCCACCCTTCCCATCGGACAAGGGGGGTGAGGGCCAGGGCTGTAGGTCAGCAGTGGCCAAAGTCAGTTTTCCAGGGAGGCGAGCGATGTCCCCAGGCCTCTGAGGATGCTCCAGGTGGTGCCCACGGGCTGCCTGAGCACCCCACACAGAGACACTCCATCGGCTTTTGCAGGGCTCTTGGATGCTCTCGGGAGATTGTTGGAAGACAGACAGGAAACTGCACAGAAGAACCAGATGTTACAGGTACAGAAAAGTCTCTTTCTTGCCCTGCTGCTGACACGCTCCCTTTAACACCCGGCATCTGCTATTTCCCATAGGCCCAATTAGAGAGGGTCCGGGAGTCCCAGGCAGCTTTGCTGCGGGAGCGCGTGAAGGAGCTGGAAGAGAAACATGAGCGAGACCTACAGACAAAAATCAAGCAAATTGTCTTGGAAAAGGACAAGGAGAACAAAGAGGTACAGTGCCATGGTTGGTTGTTAGAAAAATGACAGTTAGGCAGGGAAAATGGGTGCCTGTAATTGTGTTGTGTAGCAAGTGGAGGAAGTGTCTAGCTCTGAACTGAGGGTGCAGCCCCAAGAGCCTGGATCTCAACTGTCCTCCCCTTTAAAGTGTGTGATTTGAACTCCCCAAAGTGGTGGAACTGGGAAGCATCTGTGGGTAATGGCCAGATGCACTGCTGCTGGTCAGTCCCTGGGGGGATGCGGGAAGCAAGGAGCATCAGCCCAAAACATGAGTTTAGGAAGACCTTGGATAGTCTGGCATAGAGTGGGCAAGTGCAGGCAGGCTTTGTTGCGAACCTTTCGCTCCCTCTCTTCCTCAGGAGGAGCTCCTTCTAGGTCTGATTTGGCTGGAAAAGCAGATCCCCTGTGGAGCAGGGTGGGTGGCTGCCTGCTGTGTTCTTGCCAGGTCACCCCCAGTCCCAGGGGGAGCCCAGCTCATGGAGCTGGTGGTGCTGGTGTAGGACACAGCGTTTAGCTGAGGTGTGGGCTGGTGTGTTGCTCTGTCTGTGTGGTGAGATGGGCACAGCATATCATGGTGGTCCAGGTCTGACCTGGACAAGACTGTTTTAGTGTGTTTCAGTGTCTGTCACTTGGGGAATGGTTGCTTCCCAGCATCGAGTTTTCTCCAGTGGCACATAAGCAGCAGCTGAGTGGGTTCCTCCTTGGTCTCTCTGCTGTGCCTTTCCCTGGACACTCTAGTTCTCTTCCTCATCGAGTTGCTTTATGTCCTGGCAAGCTTTTCTCCCATAACATACTCCTGCTTCAGAACAGTGACCTTCCTGGGTGCTTTCCGTGTTGGAGTTGAGGTCTTTTGCCTAACGGTACGATTTCTTTTCTCTGCTGAAACTGTGGGCTGTCAACACTCAGATTCTGGAGAGTGCTGTTGCCAAGGAGAAGGACAAGTGCAAGCAATCTGTGGAGGAAGAACAGAAGAAGATCCGAGACCTGGAGGGCCACCTGAGAAGCATGACTGAGGTGAGTGGCACGGGAGCTAAAGCAGAATTGCTCACGCTTGGAAGAAATAAATCTGATACTGCTCTGTAGCCTGGTGGTCTGATTGCCCTGGGGCCATTGGTGGACTGTGGGTCTTCTCCTCACAAATACACAGCAATTATAGAATCTTTTTGTTTGGAAGAGACCTTTTAAGTTCATCAAGTCCAACTGTTAACCCAGCACTGCCAGGGCACCACTGACCCCTGGCCCTCAGTACCACAGCTCCACAGGGGGCCCTGAAACCTCTCCAGGGGTCATAGGGACTCCACCCCTCCCCTGGGCAGCCTGGGACAGGCCTGGACAACCCTCAAGGGCAAGAAATTGTTCTTCAGCTCCAACCTGAACCTCCTCAATTGCACATCCACGGGGGGATGGCTGTGAGCTGTGAAGGTCTCCATCACCGCTTGTTTCCTCACACAGGCAATAGCGAGGAAGTCGAAGGAGCAGGAGGAGACAGAGTGCAAGCTGCAAGATGCTGTGCACAAGCTGGAAGAAGCTGCCACACGAGAGGTAGTTCCAGCCACCCTTGTCTGCTGGCAGAGGACGTGGCATAGATGGGGTTTTGGTGAAGGAGGTTTCCCCACTCCCTGGTGATGTGGGGTCAGGACACAGCACCCTCCCCCCTCCTTCAGATTCTTCCCTTCCCTCTCTCCTTCTGCTAGGCAGGAGAGGTGATGCTGAGCGTGATCCCAAAGGAAAACTCATGTCACGCTTCCAACCGAGATACCCCATCTCCCCATCTTGTTTCCTAGCTGGCCTTGCAGCAGCAGGTACTCACGCAAGAGGAGCAGCTCAAGATCATGCAGAAGGAGACGGAGTTACAGCAGCAGAAGCTGCAGGAAGAGATGATGGAATATAAAGAGCAAAGCAAGCAGCATTCTCTGACAATTGTGGCCTTAGAGGGCAGGTTGCTGGAGACCAAGCAGCAGCAGAAGGCACTGGAGGAGAAAAATGCAGAGCTTGTGGCAAAAACAGAAGGTAGCTAAGGGTTGGTGGGGTGAGGCTGTACTGGGAGCCTTCTCAGTTAATGTCACAGTTATATAGAGATAGAGCAATGTGTTGGCCACTACAGGAAACGTCGTGTGAGATGCTGGTTTGGGGCTCGCCTGCTTGCAGGATGAGGTCCCTGAGTCCCTCGAGAAACCATTTCACAGTCCCCTTGCTTTGGGGACTGTTGGTATGTGCCACAGTCACAGAGAAGGGTCTCCCACTGGAGAAGGGCTCTGTCCCCCCTAGAGTGATGAGACTGAAGCACTTTGAGCTGCATCCAGGCAGATGAGATCCCAAGCAAGGAAGGATTTAAGGAGCTGTCTAAGCACTGCTGGAACTGGTCTCTGAGAGACATAAGCTTCCCAAAAAGGTGTTCCTCAGTCTTCAAAGCTGTTGTGAAGGGAAGGCTCTACATAGCAGACACAAGGAGGCCAAACATGTCTGCATTACAAAGAAGTAATTGGCCTTTGTTATTGTGTCCTGTAGCATCTCAGGGTGATGCCCCCAAGTTGACGTCAGGAGCTCGGCCAGAGGTTTCTCTTGCTGCAGTGTCACACGTCTGTCTGAGGTAAGCAGCACTTGCTGATGGTGGCCATGTTCAGGGGGGCTTGGAGAAGAGCAGTTATCACTAAGAGAGCTTCAGGAAGACCAAGGGGCTGAACGCAACTTGTCCTGAGGTCTTTCGTGTGTGTGTGACAGCGAAAAGAATCCTTTGGCCAGGCTGGAGATGGTCTTAAGGTCAAAGATGGTCTTAGTGTCAAAGAGATGCCGAACAGCTTGTGAGTGATCTGCTGTCCCATCCAGACAGCTGCAGGTAGGAGATCCAGCTGGCAAGTTCTGTTGCAAGAGGCAGGAACCCAGGGGACTGGGAGGCTGTTAAAAAAGTCATGTGTGTTTATTAGTCAGGAGGCACAGCTCAGGAAGGTGTGTGCGGGCTCCGTGAAATGGGTCTTCCAAATGAACTGTGAGATTGGCAATTATCTTTCTCAGGAGGCTCAGGGAGGAGCTGGCAGCGATGCAGAACATGCTCCTGTCCCAGGAGGCCATCATCGCTGGGCTGACCAAAGAGCTCAAGGCAGCCAGAGCCACGATGTCAGACCTGAAAGGTGGGTGAAGTGTGCTGTGGGGTTTTCATCTTCCCACCCCTCTTCCAAGCAGCGAGAAGGGTGGGTGCTGGTGGGCACACTCAGGTGATGGGAAACAGATGCTGATGGTCTCAAGCAATGCTGTTGCCCTGCTTGGGGTAAAGCAAACAGTCCCTTCCCTTTGGGAGACGAATTCCTCCCTGTCCTTGGCTAAGTGATAGCAGCAATGGTTGCCCACCTGGAACAGGTTGCCCAGAGATGTGGTCGATGCTCCATCCCTGGAATGATTCCAAGTGAGGCTGGCCAGGGCTCTGAGCAACCTGCTCTATTTGCAGATGTCCCTGCTGCCTACAGGGGGGTTGGATGAGATGAGCTTGAGCGGTCCCTTCCCACCCAGACCATTCTGTGGTGGTACCAGGTGGAGATCAAGTGGGCAGAACTGAAGCCATTGTTCTCAAAATCCCACTGGTGAGCTCCCTTGAGCCTGAAGTATCCTAAGCCAGTAGACTGGGAGAGCCTTGTCTGCGATTCCTCAGTGGGCATGTGGCTTTCAGGAAGGCTTTATGGGAGTATCCGGGTGAGGGAGCAGAAATGAGCCCTGAACGTTGCTACGTTGCTTCTCTGAGAACTGCAGATCCCCAAGGGCTGGGCAATGGGATGGCCAGAAACCCACAAAGCTGTTGTGTTCCTAGGGGAGCAGAGTGAGGAGCAGAAGATAAAAGTGGAGCAGAACCTGAGCCGGATGAAACGCCAAGAGCAGGAACTAAACCTGCTCCGAGAGAAGCTATCCCAGATGTCCAGCCTCACAGAGGAGAAGGATCAAGCCCTGAAAGCAGCAGCTGAAGAGTTGAGGTACATGCCACCATGCCCTGATGCTTTGCAAAAGCTGCTCTGTCGATTCTAGCAGCTGATGGCATTTAGGTCTGGCCCTGGGAGCCAAAGGCAGGTCTGAGAACAACAGAGTTGAGCTCAGTGCTGATGTCTCTATGGAAGCGCCATGAGCACTGAAGCGGGGGTTTGGTGGAGCTCATGCTGGTGGACCTATAACTAAGTCACTTGTAACTAAGCAAATGTTCCTACCCACGCTGCGGTAGTCACTGGCGCTTGTCCAGGGTGCTGCTCTCCGCAAGCTGCTTGGATGACCTTCATCCATCACGGTGTCTCACAAGGGTCTTGTCTCCTGGCACAGGCAATCCCAAGCCCACATCCAGGCTCTGCAGGATGCCTCTCGAGAAATGGCAGAAAAGCCAAAGGATGTTCCTGGGCCACCGGCACAAGGGAGTGAAGCATCTGAGAGGGTAAGTCCAGCCAGACTTGTGGGCCTGCTGAGGGTACCAGTCATGCACGTGGGGTTTCTTGCTGTCACGGTGAGACGCAGTGATGCCCAGCTGAGCCTCGCGCCTGCTCGTCGCTGGCTGGAAGGCAGGAGGGCAGGATCACTGGCCACCCTTTCCCTGACCTGCAAGCCGGGGTAGCCGTGTCAGGCACTGCTGCTGGCTAACGAGCATCAGCAAGTACAGTGCTGTGGAGCCAGAATTGTTGTGTGTGCTGATGGCTGCGTTAATTGCCAATTAGAGGGGAGAGCAGAAGAAAGATTTGCAAGCGCTCCTTCCTTTCTCCAACCTTGATATTGGCAACACAGAAGCAGTTAGAAGGTTGAATGTGCAGGAGTAGGAGTAGATCTCTTCACAGGACAGGAATAAAAGTTCTCTTTCCTCCTGTGCTGCCTCGCCAGTTGATTTCCCCGGCGCTGGAAATGGGAAGAACTCAAAGGTGGTTGCAGCAGCAGATGGAGGGACTGTGGAAACGGTACATCGTGTACCGCCACAGCATCAGGGAGAAAGGCTGGATGTGTGGGGGCCAGGCGGTGACTCAGAGCCAGATGACAAGCGGGAGGTATCGCCCGTCCTGTTCCGCACGACACGGTGGGGAGGGGAAGCGCAGAGCGCTGGGGGTGCAGCCCGGGAAAAGCCGCGGTTCGGGAGCAAACGGCGCCTTGCCGAGCAGAGCCGCAGGGCGACGGCAGCCAGAGCAGAGTGGGAGGTTTGCAGCCATCGTTAGCAGAGTGCAGGGTGAGCCTGCCCACCCCACCTCACACCCCCCATCGCGAGTTTTTGGATGGTCATCAATGCAGCGAGCTGGGTGGGGCTGGAACAGGGAAATGCAGGTGTTGGTGTGCATGGGTGTAGGTTAAAAGAGAATAATGCATGAGATCTTGAACAAATCTAGGGCAAAGTGTATCAGTATGTGTGTGTAGAAGGCAGTAAATGCTCCTCAGTAGCAGGAAGTGCAAGGGAAAAATGCTGACGTGGCTGTTCAGTGCCACGCACCATCCCTCTTGCAGCTTTCTGGAGCATTTCATCTCTCACATACTCCAGGAGGTTGGAGCCAGGTAGGGTCGGTCTCTTCCCCCACGGAGCAAGTGATAGAACAAGAGATCTAGAGCACAAGTGTGGTCCAGAGCAGCTGAGGGACCTGGGGTGTTCACCCTGGTGAAAAGCTCAAGAGAGACCTTTTGGGTCTCAAAAACTCCCTGGCAGGAGGTTGGAGCCAGGGGGGATCGGGCTGTGGTCCCAAGGAGCAAGGGACAGGACAAGAGGAACCGGCCTCAAATTGCACCAGGGGAGGTTTAGGCTGGACAGGAGTAACAGATTCTTCATTGAAAGGGTTGTCCAGGGCTGTCCCAGGCTGCCCAGGGCAGGGGTGGAGTCCCCGTGACCCCTGGAGGGGTTTCCAAGCCCCCTGTGGAGCTGTGGTGCTGAGGGCCAGGGGTCAGTGGTGCCCTGGCAGTGCTGGGTTAACAGCTGGACTCAGTAATCTTAAAGGTGTTTTCCAACCAAACTGATCCTATAGATTTGTGGGGCTTATGTCCTGTCCGGGGTGTGGCTGGCACAGCAGAGCATGACCAGGGTCTCTGACACTGCTCTTCTACCCCACAAATCTATGACGAGGGTTTAGGGTGAGGTGCTCCTTGGCCTTTACCCTTGGCTGATGCCAGCTGACCAGAACCTGCCAGCAAGGCTGGGCTTAAGCCAGGTTTCTGCTCAGCTTGTGTTGAGCCAGATGCAGTCTGGGTGAGAACCAACTGGGCTGCTCGTTCCAGGAGCCGGTGTTGGACTTGGCTGACCTCGGCGCAAAATGCCGAGGCCTCAGGCACGAGGAAACAATCCAGCGCCAAAGGGAAGGCTTGGCCGAGCTCCGGGAGAGAGTCAAGATGTTGGAGAAGCAGCAGTCCTCAGGTACGCGTGGCTGTCCCTAGAAAGGGAGCTGGCTCTGCACGATCACTCCCAGGATGGTTCCCTTGGGCGATGCAAGAGGGAGCCACTGTCACCTAGATGAGCCAAGCCTTGGCTGTCAGAGTCTCTCAAAGCTTTGCAAGTGCTGCCTGTTGGGAGAGTCTTCTGCTTGCCCAAACTCCTTCACTTTCGGTCCCTTTCTCTTCCCCTGGAGGATGGAAAAGCAGCACTAACTCTGTTACGAGTAGAGTAGCAGTTTGTGGTGCAGCCTTTGAGTTGCCACCTGAGCAAGAGCTTTGCACCCTACGTAGGTAGAGAAGGCAATGCCCAAACTCTCGGGAAGCAATGCTGGCAGGGGTGACTGGTGGAGACCTTATTCCATAGCCCATGTATCGATCCATCCGTGGTCTCTGTAAGGGGAAACCTTGAAGTGGCTGAGACAGGAAGTCCCAACACATCACATGGGTAGTAGAATGACTCGGTGGGTGTTTGTTTGCCTCCAGCTGCCACGATGAAGGGTTCAGAGATGCTGGTAATCCTGCCAAAAGACTTACCAGAGAAAGTAGTCCAGAAAACAGGTCTTGAGAAGGAACATGAACCTGTGTCAGGAGGACAACTGAAGGCTGTCAAGGTGAGAAGGCAGTTTGTGCTTGGTAGTGCTTCTGGCTGTGTTGGAAAAGTATTGCCTGGAACAGGGATAATGACCGAGACCTTCAGATATGCTAAAGAAGCAGCCACCAGGAGAGGGGGAGATGTGAAATCAGGCAGCCCGTAAGCTGCAGCCTGATGACTGCCAGCGCTTGCGAGAGGGTCACGGCTCCTGTCACACGTTGCCCACCCATCGGGAGCGCTGCGGGGTGGGAGGCTTTGGATGGCACCGTGGCCAGGGCAGTTTTCACACGTGGCAGCTCAGACCAAAGCCAGGTGATCCGTGGGCTCCCTTGGTCTTTCCCTGTCTGTGCAGGTTCCTGGCCACGTTCCTAATGGATGCTCTCACGGGGCTGGTGATGGGGCGGCGAGCTCAGAGCGGGCTGATGCGACAGACTTTGATGAGAAGATGGTAGGTTGGTGACAGACCTGTTCAAATGGTCCCCTGTGCCAGTCGAGGGTAGATTGTTTTCAAACGTATTTCAGAAGGAAGCGATTGGCATTGGGGCTTCAGAGGAATGGGGTCGAGGAGGAACTACTATTGCAGGACTCATGGCACACCAGGCATCTACTGGGACATCTTGGGGCCCCAGAACATGCAGTGGGGCACATCCTTCTCCCCTTCCCACCTAAGGTCTTTGGGGGTGTTGCCTTGGGCAGTCAGGGCTGATCCTCAAGGAGTGGTAGGGTTGGTGAGGACAGACTTTCACCAGCTTACATGGCTGCTAAATGATATGAGAGAGGCTGCAGAGGGATGGAGGTGGCTGCTGGAGAAGGGCTCCGTCGGTAGCACAAGTGAGTGGGTGGTGAAAGTGGGTCTCTTAGCTCCAAAAAATGTCCAGCAGGGAAAATAGGTCATCTTAAAAAAGGAGAAAAAAAATAAAATCCAACTCCAAAGAGTCATGTGGCTGGGAATGAAAAGCCAGGTGTGAAAGGGGCTGCTCTGGAGTTGGGACGTGCTCTGATGAGGTTGGGTCACCTCCTGGAGGGCCTCCAAACCTGCAGCCCATGGGCACAGAGGAACTGCAGCCTGATGTAGTTTTAGGAGCACTCAGAGGAGCTCAGCCCAGGGAAGCACACGTGGGAAGGGAACAAAGGAAACGAAACCACGCGGCCGTTTCCTTGTGGCATTTTCATCTCCTCAGCAGAGCAGAATGGAAGCAGATGGCTGAGCGGTGTGATGTTATGTGGCGGAGGACTTGGCAGGCCTGGCAAATAATGCATTCCCTGTGCTCTCCCCAGTACCTTGATGCTATTGGTGCTCTGGGAAGCCTGCTGAAGGTGAAGGAGCTGTTGGGGATGCAGCCTCTGAAGCAGATGCCTCAGGATGAGAGGGACAAAGTGCGGCTGCAGAGACAGAAGGCCTTGGAGCTGCTGTACAATAAGATCAGGAACCTCAAGATTCGCCTGGAGAGAAAAGAAGGAATGCTAAAAGATTATGAAGCCAGTGTGGAGCAGCTCAGGTACCAAAAGGCAAGGTGGCCACTACTGGCCGCAGATCTGAGTGAGTCCTTGGAATGCAAAGCGATGTGGAACTCGGAGAGAGGAGTGGTGCAGCCCCTGGCTACCTTGTGTGTCTCCCTAGGGCTGGTCACGTTGTGGACGTAGTATCAAAAGCGTTGGGAGAAACCAAGAACTGTCCCCTCAGTTCTCTGCAGTGATGCCTTGCAGGGGCCCTGTGTGGCTGAGCAGGGCCACCTTGGTGACCACCCTGGTGTGGGGGTGGCCAGACCCTGGGGACAGCAGTGGCATTGGCTGGGGTGGAGGGACAGTGTCAGCACGACCAAGGCAGGCATGGGAGCTGCTGGGAAGGGCTGTCCAGACAGCCCTTGGTGATGCTCCCGGGTGAGGTTCTGCATTAGGGAGCAGGGAGGAACCCCTGGGCATGCTCGTGAGAGCTCCACCACTGCTCGCTGCCCAAGTGCAGAAGCCGCTCTGCCCACGGCACTGGGACAAAGTGGTGTTGAAAGAACATTTCTGGGCTGGTGTGAATGTGCCACTGTTTTCAAAGGAGGCAAGAGGTCTGATAGGGATCTCCAAGCCAGTGGTGCTGACACAGCCACCCAGAGTCCCCCTTCCAGACTTGTACACTGAGCAGGAGTGACTGGAGCTCTCAGCATGTGGTGGGGTGGGGGAAGCCTCAAAGAGGTGGCATCTTGCTCTTAGCAGAGGTGAGAGGAGAGGGGCCTTTCCATGGCATAAGGAGTCAGAGCAGGAAAACTCTTGCTAAAACAGGTGCAGGACCTCACAAGGTGTTAGCCACCCTGCTGTCCTTCAGAGTCACCCTGTGGCATGATGGCTTCTAGAAGGGGACACATATATGCTGTGGTTTTGCTGGGAGTCATCCATCCCAGACAGAGCCCAGCTGGGGGTTGGGGAGTCAATGCAGGTGGCAACCCCCCCAGTCCTGTTTCACACAGGCTGAATGAAGCGTCCCTGCGAAGGTGCCAGGAGGAGATGTCCAAACTAGAAGATGAAGCCTCCAGGGAGGCTGAAGAGAAGGCCCTGCTGAAAGAGGCTCTGGAGAGGACTCAGCTCCAGCTGAACCAGAAGAGGCTGCTGCGAGAGGCCAGACTGCACAAGGTGAGCGAGGCCCATGAGGGCACCTGGAGCCCTGGGAGCCAAATGTCCCTGTGCCCAAGCGTTCAAAGGCAGATGACAGTGGTCAGCAGACACCTCCAAGGTCAGCAAGGTGCTTCAAGCTGTGATTGCCCCAGTGATGTAGAAAGGCACAGAAGATGCACAGCACAGCCTGAAATGCAACAGCCAGCTCCCTGTGTTAGGGAACTGGGATTCCGTGGTCATCTGACCATCCCAAGAGGCTGGGTGTCCTGGGGACCTGCTGCTCGGCTAGATGGCAGCATCCCTGCTGCCCAGGG
>VWZY01006551.1:0-21828 GCA_013399075.1 Chloroceryle aenea | reverse complement strand
AGCTCTGGGATTTTGCTCTGTGTCTATTTTGTCCCCTTTTGAATCCGAAATTTTGTGCTCGAAAGCTCCACTCAAAGCGAGGACAGCAATGACCCTGCTAACAGCACTTTGTGCTGCGGTCAGAGCTGGTACTGGTGAAACCCTTTGCTGCTTTGGTAGATTCACCTATGAGCCATCTCCAGAGGGCTTACCCTGATGTAAAGAAGAACTACAGATCAGGCTGACTAGATCTCAGCAGCTCCTGCTGCAGAAGGAGGGATGCTCAGCTTAGTCACTGCAACCAGCAAGGAGAGATGCTACAAAGCAAATCTGTAGTGGTTGTTTGGTGCAAAGCACGAGAAAGCTGTGTGAATGGGTGAGGGTGGCTTTGCCAGAGCTCCCTTGGACATCGAAATTGCCTCTCCTGGTCAGCAGTAAAAGGTTCATGCTGGCGAAAATCCAACAGGACAGAAGAGTGAAGGATTTGCCCCATCCAGCAGCTCCCCATCACCCCGGAGACACGTCAGACTGGGATGTGAGAGAGTTTTCCACCTCTCACCCTTGCGTTCCAGATCCTTTGCTATGACTGTGCACATATGCCCTCAGCTCAGCAGCACCTTTACACAGTCAGTTATAATTCACATTTTCTGTTTTTTAATGAATGTTTGTTCACTGGAGCGTTTTCCAGGGAGTGTGTGTGGTGTGCAGAGCCAGCCCACATCCCAGCAGCCTCCAACACAATCAAAAGTGAGGAAGCACACTCGGAAATAAATCAGGAATATATTATGTGACATGAACCGCCTGCGGTGTGAGACGGAGGGGGACTCTGTGAACAGGAGTCTTGCAAGAAAGTCCCAGCAGCCGTGCAGATTGAATTGCTCTTGCCAATGTACTGGAAAACCCCCGGGAGAATCATGGGCCTGATGAAATTCCCTTAAAACTCAGAAACAGTCTCAGTTGCTGCTACACTGAAGCACCTCACCATCTTCTGTTCCCCCTGCAGGGTGCATTATCGAGGTTGCTATTCCCATCATCCAGATGGAGGATGGAAGCAAACCATGATCAATGATTGCATGGTGATGAGTGGCCTTTGAGGAACATCCCAGCAGCTCCAGGTCTTCAGGAGGGTATTGAGAGACAGAAGGATATTGTCCGAGCCAGGACTGCGTGTGACTCTTCTAAAGATCCAGGGCTCACATGAAAAAGGGAATGCATGGGCTGTGGAAATACTTCAGAGTGTTGCAAGCCCAATTCACTTTGTTGATAGAGAGAGCAATGCAAATTCATAATTATTGTAGATAAACATGTTCAAGTTAATTACTTCTCCCATTTGATGGCTGTGCAAATGATGCGGTGACTAATAGAGACTGCTTTCCCATCATCTTCGCTGCAAGAGCCCGGGCTGCAGCATGTGCTGGGGAAGGACGTGTCAGGAAAGCCAAGGAGCGGACACTGAAGTTGAGCAGCTCTGAATCCTGTGCAAGCCTGTGACCAGGGAATGGGACTCGGATTTCAGAAGCTTTTACTTCTGTCTCTTTGCCCTCAAAGACAGCTGCTGCTTGGATAAAATCAGCTTGGCTCTAAAGTAGGTCAGACTCTGCAGAACTGAAGTCATCTCAGGATGCTCTGTAGACGAGGAAATACATGTCAGTGTGACACCACTCCGTAGTGGTTTTTAATAGAGTTGCTCTCTGTTTACTGATCCATGTGATTCAGACAGTGGTGGTAACACAGAAATAACGCCACATCCAGCTGGGACAACCCAAGGGTCACAAATGCCATCTGAAGGGCTGGACTTAAGCAGGGAAGGGGACAGCACAAGAGAAAGATGGGAGTGGAGGTTCAAATTCTCAAGCTGGTTCTGAAAAAAATGGTCTTGGAGAAGCACCAGGGTCCTGAGCACCCTTTTAGCACATTTGGGGTCCCCAAATCCCAGTTATCCACTCAGATTCTAGTGTCTTATTAAGCACCCTCAGCTGCTTTTGGATAGTCTGTTAGCAGTTCGGTCTGGACTGCTTGAACAGGATGAGGGTATCCTGGACACTCTTTTTAGGTCTCAGATAATCAGGGTTCTGGACTGCTCGTTAGCACTTCGGGGCTCACAAAGGTGGCACCAATGAATCCTGATTTCAGGCACCTGCTCAGCAGCTGTGAGACTTGGATCCCAGGATGCTTCAAACCTGTTTTCAGGGAAGCGTTTCCATCAGCCTGGCAAGAAAAATCCCATTTTGTCTCCTGCCATTCCCCAGCAGCCAAATCCTTCTGCTTCATTTTCCTGGGAGGCAGCAATCCCAGGCACCGCGACTGCCGAGCTGCGGTTTGTCCTGTTTGCTCTGTGCACTAAAATCTGCGTTTAGTTTAACACATCGAGTCAATCTGTTCTCCAGCCCCAGCTGCAGCTACAGCCCCCGGGGGGAGCACGGCAGAGCTGCCGGTTACTGAGCTGTTTGGGGAAGGCTGTGAAGAGGANGTGTCGGTGAGGAGGGGGGCGGGGCGAGGAGGGGAGAGGAGAGGAGAGGAGAGGGAAGATGTAAAAGCAGATCAGCACAGCACCTCTCAGTGACTTTTCCCTTCTCCCAGAGCCACCCACCATTCAACAGGAACACAAAAGAGAGGAGAAAAATAATATTTGCCTGGCTCTCTGAGGAATGTAAGGATGAAGCAAACTCCGTGTGAGGGATCTATGCATTATTTATGGTGCTCTGTGCTATGCCCCACTGGATGAGCAAGTTTTCTTGTTCAGAGAGATGCTCTTAACAGACAGTTTAAAGCAAATCCCTCTTTTCTGCGCTGAGCTAAGACTGTAGGACACAAAGGCATCACCGCATTCCCTTCATCTCCCCAGGTGAGAGCAGCCAGCAGGATTTGTCAGACCAGCCGTGCACGGCATGCAGACCCACGACCCCAGAGAGCACATCTCCTTCACTGGGCAGGGTTTGCTGTCGGTGCCCTCAGCAGCTCGGTCTGAGCCAGCAGCGCTCCGCTGAGCCAGGCAGCAATTAGCCCTCTATTCTCCCTGTCTAGACAGGCCTTGGAAATGGTGCTTCTGAGCTGAGATCTTCCAGCTGGGGTAGGTTCATTTCACAGTCTCGCCTGATGGCTTCCCATGGAAATGCTGCTGTTTCTTGATGGGTTCCTGTCCTGCTGGACCAGAGCCCAGTCAAACCTGATTTTCAAAGTGTGCCGGGACCAATTCCTGTTGTTTTGCTCCATGATGCACGCAAAGTAAATCAGAATAAAAATCAGGGCAACACGAAGGGAACGCTGATGTGGGCTCGTTTGCATTTTACTCCTTTATGATCATAAAATAGGAAACTATATTATAACCTGATAGGTTTTAATATTGTGTTACACTAGGTTTCATTTATTAGACAGAGTTGTCATTAAGTATCACATTAAATAGGTTTCTGCACATATATATTAAGTGGCCATTTAGCATAAATTAGGTTGTTTTGTTATAATAAAATGCCATCAATATTGCAGTACAGCAATAAGTTAAAAAGAAAAAGGGATTAGAGGGAGAAGTTGGACCTGTTACCAACCTAAAAGAAAACGCTTCAGCACTTCTGAAACTAAACAAGGAAGTCCAAGTAATTCATGTAGATTTCTGTCCTGAAGTGGATTTCACTGACTCAAAGTGACACTTTGTGGTGAAATGTTACAAATGAGATGAGTCCACCTTTTCCTCTCAAGTGTTTTCTCCACTCAGCACCTGCCCCATCCCAACCTTGCGAGGGGCTTTCAAACCAGGAGCACCTGGGCTCTGGGAGGCTGATGGGAAAGCGGGAGCCACCAGAGCAAAGTTTTTGAGTGTTTGCAGAGGAAAGTGTTCAGCACCTTGGGAAAAACGGCCAGGTGTGGGATTATTCCTCTTCCTCTTCTAGCGTGGTCTTATCTCTTGGGCTTTCCAGGCTATTGGCATTCCCCAGGCAGCAGCTGGAGAGCCACGGGGGAGGGTGGGAGTGTGCATTTGTGCGTGTTTGTCTATGAACGTGTAGGTAGAGAAGGGCTCTCCATGACTACAGACATCCCAAAAGAGCCTCCATTAGCCGGTAGACACCTGAGCCCCCTGATACATCCCACCACAGGCACACACAGTGGGAAAATGTGCCATAAAATACACAAATACACTGAAAGACCCTGTGGTATTAGTGACTAATGCCTTCCTTGTTGGTATAAACCACTCAGAGTGACAGCCTGGGATAGGAGGAATTTATTTTGCTTCATTTTGTCTCCGGATGTTTGATTTCAGCAGAGCTGAGGGCTTTTGCTGAACTTCAGAGAGCCTGAGTAAATGGAGCAAAGGGAAACCCGGAGAAGCTGACAGCTACTTTACCTCCCTGCAAAAATCGACACGAGGCTCATCTGGCCTGATTTAGCTACAGCAAAACTCTGTGAAGCAGGTTTGGGTTGAGCTGTGGTCGCAAACACCGCAGTGGGGAGGGCTGCCTCTGCCCACTGAAAGTGGGAACCATATGGAAAACCCTGCGCAATCTGCTCTCCTGTCCCTGGTGTCTGCAGGCTGCTGCTGATGTCTTTGTTTAGAGGGTAAGACAAAGCCCCAGGGGAAGTCTAAGGAAAAATTATCAACAAAGAAAGGAGTGTGAAGTGCTGAGAGGCAGCAGGTACCTCTCTGTGCTCTGATGGCTTCCACCAGCAGGATTAGGAAAGTTGCACCCAGCATGGGTCTGCCAAAGAGGAGAAGTTTCCTGGAGAGCAACAGGATGCAACGGCCCATTAACATCAAACCCACTCTGTAAACCATTCCCTGAGCTGGCAGATTAGTACAGAAAGAAGCCCAGAGCTGGCTCCACGGTGGACAACTTTCCCCTACTCCTCCCCTGCTCTGTGCCATGGCTTGGGAACAGGAAGCAGATACCTTGCGTTGGAACGACCGGGGATCTCCCGCTTCTCCTGCTACCATTTATTGGTGCTTATTACCAGGCTGGTAGGGTTGTGCACATTCCCCTCATCTCACTGTTTCAGCAGGTCTGTGAGTTCCCCTTACAAGTCCATTACCATCCACAAAGCTCAGCTCTTTGCATTCAAGAACAGCGCTTCTGAAGTTGTTCTTTAAAGGCAGTCATTTCTAGAACAGATCTTTAGACCTTTATAGGAGCTGAGATGCTCTCAAGAGAGGAGCTAGCTAAGTATTGCTGAGACATTCTCCTACCTCTTGCAAAGTCAAATATCAAACAGCTTTTCACTTACAATCATGCGTATTAAAAAAACAAAAAACAAACCCAAACAAACCCAAACAAAAAAGCGAACAAAACAAACAGAAAACCCCACAAACAAACAAACAAAAAACCCAACCCAACCCAAAACCTTGGCTTGAGTATGCATCATCTAGAGTAACTTGCCATGAGATCTAGCATCATGTTCCCCAGCTCACGTATGCAAAGACAGAGCAAATTGCTTTCCCATAACCCAGATGTGTGTGAGCTTGATCCTCTTTCAGGTCAGACCCCAGTGCAGGAGATGGGCTCTTCTTCCCAAAGCCCAAAGTTTTCATCTTCAGCTTCTAATACAGGCTTGAGTGGGGTCCTGAATTGAAAGCAACACTGAGAGGTGGCAAGGCTTGGGTGCCTAGGTCCTTCCATTAGTGGGGAAGCAGTTCTCTCTGCAATCATGTACACATGGTGCAAGGAGGAACTGTAAATGCTCTTGAAGGTGCCCAGGCAGAAGGCCCAAGCAAAAACACCCACAAAGTCTAGAGCAGTTGCCAAAAGCTTCCTTTTTCTCATACCTCTGCACTATTCATCCTGCCCACAGACCACTTCTGGCAGTTGGGTTCATCTGGTGGAGTAGAGAATGAGGAGCCACCTACATCCAGGCTCCACTCTTAGCTCCTCTTGTGGTAAGCATTTGTGAAAGCAGACAAGCCAGCATGAGACACGATTTGGGGCCAGCAGATCTGAGGCTTGCTTCAAGGAAGTGCTTGATTTTTGAGCTCCTCACCTCAAAGTGGAGGTTCCCCAAATGGAAGAGCAAACTCTGAATCTTTATTGTCATTATTAAAATAGGATCCATGGGAATGTCAGTTCTTAATCAGTGGACCATAAACCTCCCTCCTCCCCAGGGGCTGACTTCTCTCTTATCAGTGGGGAGTGTATGAAAGAGAGATTTAGAACCATTTCTTCTGGCCCTGCAACCTATCTGTGATGGAGCAAACTGTCCCCTGAGTCCCAGCCTGATGGTTTAACCACTGCAAAAGCCCCTGGTAATGAGCTACCAGCAAACCACTGCAGCTTCCAACACAGAGATAAACACCTGGCTGAGCTGGAGATACTGGCATCTGTGAGAGGGGCAGGTAGGTGACAGAGCTCCTCTCCAGAACTGCAGGTGGCTTCTCAACCACAGGTACCCCTGGGGCCTTGGAGGAATTACTTTTCCCAGGTGCATCTGTGAAGGGCTCCGTGGCACCGTCATGAGAAGCACTGTGGATTTGTCAGTGGGGCTCTGGGAAGGAAAACACTATTTTTCTTCTCCCTTCAAGGATCTCACACTTTTTATTCCTCTCATAGCCACACAAGGCAAGGGTCAGACTTGTGATGAAGAAGAAACACTTTCCTCACCCCTTCTAGGAGGCTTTCATCGGAAAAGATGAACTGTAAATAACCCTTGTTTCCACTCGCAGATGTGGGGTTTATGTTCTGGTCTGAAGAGATAAAGTAACTCCCTCCTCACAACAGAGAGGCTTCGTAGCATTTATTTCCAGTCCTCTCCCCACACTCACCCACCTTGGCATGACAAATAAGAGACAGTAATTCTCTGGGAGGCATGCTTTATGGGAAGCAATGCATTTTCCTGTCCAAGCAGCTAGAGATTATGTAGCTCAGCAGTTGATACGAGGTTTGGGCAGTATATTCTCTGGCAGACCAGCCACAATTTTCCGATTCACTGAGCTAATACGGGGTGATTAAGAGAATTCTTCCTTACTGGCTACTACTGTATCTTTTTCCCCTGTAACTGTTTCCTAATTTACTTTTGCACAGATGGGGCCATTTCCCCTTTATATAGGGGTGTAAGGTTTAAATTGTCTTTCTCTCTTGTGCACTCCTGGAGACTACATCCCATGGAGGAGGTTCAGGGGAACACGTGTGTGTCTCAGGCCTGTTTAATTTCACTGTTCTCAAAGCTGGGAAACTCTACTTCTGCTGTGACCTGTTAATCTTTTAAGCCATGTTGGCATCAAAGCACAAACTGTCCAGGGGAGGAGGATATGCTGCAGCTGACCCCTGAAACAAAATTATTACTTGTTTTGAGGTTATTCAGCTACCGAGTGATGATCTGTGTTGCTCACACTGAATTGTTCTGTTTAAAATTACCCAGGTCCTGTCAGCTCTAGGACTCTGGAATGGTTAACACAGCTCCAGTGTGATTTATTGGCATGTTTGGCTCTTTCTGTATCATGCAATCTCTGCTGATGATACTGGCAGTATCACTAATTAGTCACTAATACCACAGCCTTACCATCATACGGATGCTGTCCTGCAGTTCACACGTTACAATACAGTTATTTTACAGATACAGCCCTTACCTTCACCCTGGCAATCCAGGTATGCCAGCTCCTACAGACATCGTGTGCCCATCTCAAAATGTATTGATGCTTGCTCTTGATCTTCATGATCAACTTCACACTCCCTTGTTGGTGGCACCGGTGGCACTGACCCAGCATGAGCTGGTTGCAGTTCTGCTTGTCATCTCAGCAGGGCAGAAGGAAGGTAACAGAAGTATAAGCTTGTCAAAGAACAAGGAATCAATAGGTTGGGTTTTTTTGCTTGTAGGACAGAAAGCATTACAGATGGAGATGTTGCACTGAGTTCCAGAGGAGTTAAGATTAACAAGGCTACTTTCTGGTTTATTTTGGAGCACAGAATAGATGCGTCATGTAGGGGAATCAGGTACCTTGCTTCTCCCATGGGTTTTATTCACTCACTGAATTTACTAGAGGATGCAGAGTGCAAGTAATTGAAGGGCAGGCTCTGTCCACACTGTAATTGATGTGCTAGCCCAGGTCTAGGTATGAATTCCCCCCTGTACTACAGGAGTGAGATAATATCCAGCACCGGAGTTAATGGTAGCTACATAACAATTGAGATACAGAACACCATAATATTACCAATGTAATCGTGATGACTGTCCCTGAATTCAGAAATCATATTATACTCTTCATTTGTATTTTGTGGCTGTGCTTATGTTTATGTTGTTTCTGCTGTGTGATGAGAACACTGGGTAGAAAAGGGAGGAGGAAGAACAGGGTTTATCACTGGCCTAGGGATGAGTGCAGGACACCAGTTGTGATTGATTGAGAATAAAGGCAAAAGCAGACCAAGGTAAAATGTTTCAGATATGGGTAGAAGAATATTAATGCACTTGTACATGCAGAAACCCTGGTCTCACAAAGAAGAAACCGTAGAAGAAATGGATTTCTCTTGACCTTCCTTAGATTGCCTGTTCCTCTGGCCAGCACCCAGAATACCCTGTCCTGGCAGCAGCAGTAAATCTTTAGCAATAGCAACACAAGGCCGGTGACTAAAATGACCATTTTCCTTGTAGGGGTTGTTTGCCCATCAACAGAAAATTAGTGATGCAGCAGTTCCTCTACACACAGCCAGCTGCTGCTGGGACCACCATGCCAAAGCCAAAGGTGGTGGAAGCATAGTCTTAAACAGGAGAGTCAGGAGAGCCCCCAAGCATATCTATCACTCAGGACAGTGTAACTGTGACCCAACAAAGCTATAGGATGAAAGCTGGGACAGCTACTAAAGCAGCGTGTTAGGCAGATGCCCTGAGAAGCTGTGGATGCCTCTTCCCTGAAAGTGTTCAAGGTCAGGCTGGTCGGGGCTTTGAGCAGCCTGCTCTAGTGGGAGGTGTCCCTGCCCATGGCAGGGGCGTGGAATGAGATGATCTTTAAGGTCCCTTCCAACCCAAACCATCCTGTGATTCTATGATTGTGATGCTCACCACAGTTTGGAAGGGACCCAAAGTCCAAGCAGAGAGTAATCCCAGCGGAGCAGGGAAAATGGGCAAAGTTTTTGGAGTTGCTGTGGGAGCAGCAAAATCCTGTTTGGGGAGCTCTCAGCAGTGCTCACAAGTCATTTCTGTCTGGAGCTACTCCATGCTGGGTGGGAGCTCAGCCTTAGCTAATACATGAGTTACATTCTGCCCTTGCAATATAGGGTCATCTGCCCCTGTTAAAGCTTGAGCATGGAGAAAAGCTCTCTTCAACCAAGATCTTAAACCTAGATAGAAGCTCAAGTGTATCCCTGGTTGCCCCATGGGAGGCCCCAGCATTTCAGTAGCAGCTGAATTAGTTGTAAGCTGTTCTATGTACTTGGCTCTAGGGATGCAAGTTGCTCCTGAATTTGTTAATCTGCCTTCCCAGTAGCCCCCAGACAGTTTCATCACTTACCATTATTTATCAGTGTGCAGCATCTTTCTCCTCTCCAGAGGCACCTCACCAGCCAGTCAGCCTGTGGCTCTGTAACCAAAGCGCTTTGTGATGGGAGATGAGGTCTGGGTTGGAGCCAGGGGCACCATGGAGGAAGGCTCCATGTGCTTGCTCCACGTGCTTGCTCCACGTTTACAGTTAATTTTCCCACAGCACAATGCCATGGGTTTTTAATTTCTGAAGTCAAGCCTTTGGGTTTGAGTCTCCAAGAAGGGGTGGCGTGGTGCCCAACCCAAACTTGGGGTTATGACTCGACAGATGACAGAGGTGGCACATAGTGAGCCAGGGCAGAGGAATCTGTTATACTGGAACAAAGGAACGGGTTTTCTAACACTCAGAGAACACTCCCAGTTTGCTCTGGAATACAGAGAATTGCTGCAATTTTGCCAGTGTCCCCAGCACAGAGCTAAGCAGCTCATTTCTGTCAACTAGAAGCCATGAGAAAGCAGAGAGAGGAAGACAAAAAGAGACAACAAACCACTACTGTAGGCTTAAAAAAAAAAAATAGAGGAGAAAAGTGTCTTCTGTCCTCGGTGTCTTGCCATATTAGCAGCATCGTGTCTCTGACAGGATTCAGGATGGTGTAGGATAACGACAGCAGGAGAAATGAATGCTGGTCAAGACGGGCTACGATCATTAAGGGAATTTAACCCAGCCTGAAGCTATGCACTGCAAGTGTTTTGAAACATAACCTCTCTGTGACCTTGAGAAAGATTTTTCCCTGCTTGAAAAATAAAATTCAGAAGCGTATAAAGGAGAAAATTGATAGAATAAGCACTCCAGACTTTAAACGCAGATATTATTGAGCTCAGCCTGCATCAAGGTCTCCAAGTGCCTCATGCACTTTCTCATGCAGTGAGGCTTTACCTATTGCTCCACCTCAGCTGCATCTGGGCGAGTGGCTGGCAGGCGAGTAGGGCACTGGATTTAGCACCACGGTTTGCAACCCTTGGTATAGGCAGGAGGAGCCAATCGCCCAGGACGAGGGGCTGTGCTGTTACCCCGCTGTTTGTAATGCAGATCCAGGCGCTGCAATTCTTGCCAAAGCTAAAAATAGAAACATTTCTTTCACAGTTGGCACGCAGAAAGAATCTGAGTCTGGGGAGCAGGGACATGATGAAGTTTCATGGGAGAATCTCTCCTTTGGTTAGCTGGACGTGACCAGTGACAGAAGCAATGAGCAGCACCAGTTACTGTGGAGCATCATGAAGAAGAGGGCTGGCTCAGAGACTCCAGATACTGCATGCAAGATCTGAGAGGACAAAGTGAACCTCAGAGGTGCTCCCGTCGGCAGCGTATTGTTAGGCAGGAAGCACATGGCCTCTGCGCTCCCCATGGGGAAAGAAACACTTTAGCTACCACCTCCACCCCTTCTGGCTCACCAGGGTGACATGAGGCACCCAGACAGAGGAGCTGTGCCACTCGGTTTGGATTGCAGTTAAAATCTGAGGCAGGCAGTGGCAAGGCTGGGGAGCTTCATGGTGGCCATAGCTGGTGCAGCTGGGTGGGCCACAGCCATCTGGTGCTGGTTCTGGTGACGAGTCACCAAGGCTGCTGGCGGTAGAATGAGCATGAGGAGATATTAAAATCACCCACCCGTGTCACTGGCTTTGGTTTAGGGTCACCAGACTTTGGTTTAGGGTAAGTACCAGACGAACCTGCACAAAGAAAGGTTGGTTGGGGAGGGCAAAAGTTTCACACCTACACAATTACTACAGAGGAGGGAAGGTGACAAGCAGCCACACTTAAGCCAACTTTTATACCTTGTTCCAGGACTAAGCCATTCTGCTGGGTCAGTTCACCCACTTCCAACTCTTTAGCCTGGGACCAAGCTGACTTAGCAGCATTGCTGTGGTTCCAGGTGAGGTGACAGATGGGCCATTATGTTCTCGAGACAAGAATCTCTTCTTAGCAATGATCGCTACTGATATTTTGACTGCCTTCCCACCTCCTCCATCTCACTGTCCACAGACATATCAACATCTGGATTACCTGATCCCCAGCAGAGAAGGATGCCTCAGGGCACATCTGGGAGCTTTTCACCCTCTTTGGGACCTCTACCACGTAACAAGCAGCTGGATGATGTCAGCAGCCTGCCAGGAAGAACAGGAAGGTGGCTTCACATCCTCTGAAGCTGATGAGATACAGAAAAACGACGGCACCTTTTCAGCCTTGTCTCAGTTGGCCATAAACACCGATCATGGCTGATGAGCCAAGAGAGTTCATACTTCTCTCCTCCTCTCTGATATCACAGCGACCACAGGCACAGGCAGTGGGAACCTGGGAACCTTTCAAGGGGTGTCACAGCAGGTCTTTCTCAGCCTTGCTGAAGTAACTGCAACAGTGGAGGATATAACCCATGGGCTCAGAGATGGCTGGTAGGCTCTACTCCAAGCTTTGTTGGTAGGACCTTCTCGTTGAACTGACACTGGTTTGGATTGTTCCTGATGTAGTACACACTGTTACAGCTTCTCTATCTTGCTGTGTTCATTTGGGGCAAATAATCGCGTGGGAATAAGTTCTACCCCTTTTGGGTTTACATTAGGATAGCTCTCTTCCTTCTGCATGCATGTTGGTGAGAAGTCCCCTCTCCTCATGACATTTGTAAGCAGCGTGATCATGGTGAAATGCCTATTTACAGCCAGACTTACTCTTTTTTAACAGGTCCATGCAGAGCAGCTTTTGCTTCTGGCAGGAACAGCCAAACACCCCCTCAGCAAATGCTAGAGCCAGTAGGCAGCCAACCTCTTCACTTCCTTCTGAAGGTTCAGCTATTCTGCAGCTTGAGGTCCATAAGTGAGGTCCTGACGCCCACTGAGGAGGTGAAAGGCAGAGTGCGTGCGGTAACGTATATCCTAGGAGGAGCCAAGTCTTGGTGTGTGTGCCATTCCCTCGACGACACGTCTCAGGGACGTGGCTGCAGTCTGTCCTTGATGTGTTAGACCAGAAGGCTGTGGTAGTGTCAAAGCACTAATAAGATCAGCTTGAATCTTTTGAATGTTGTTTGTTCTGGAGGGAAAGGGGGCGGTGAGGTAGAATAGATGGAAGGGAAGAGTGCCAGAGCTCTTTATGCCAAAGGGAAGGAGATCATGACCCTTTCTCTATGGATACCCCCAAGCCAGGCAGAACGGGATGTTGGCATGGGAGGAGCAAGGATTATGTCAGTGTCATGTGTTTCCTTTCTCCACAGCTGCCACTGGATGGGAGTAACATGAATCACCAAACACCACAGCTTTGTGGTGTGGCCATGCAGGGAGAAGGAGAAGCACTGAACCCGATTCTTGTCACGATCCCAAGCTTGGACCAGCCATCCCAAAGAGGGGTGTCACTATGAGTATCTCTACCCTAGGCATTGCCCAGGAGGTGCCACCTACTCAGTCATTGGCCATAAGAAGAGGACAGTGGTTGAGGATTGACTGCATGAGGAGAATACTCACGACACTGAGTACGTCATGGTCCTGTGAAGAATCCTTTCACAGCCTGTCTTTTAAGGAGAAGATAATTAGATACAGTTTTGGATTTCAGACAGCCTTTGGATGTCATCTTTCCCTATCCCCTGAAACAGATGTTGTCTCCAGCTTAAGAAATGCCTACAAAAAATACAGTGACAAAAGCAAGACCTCCTCCACCAGCTTCCAGAAGATCCAACCACTGCACAGCAGACTTAAACCTTTGTGTGAAAACTTCTTCCAAACACAGCTCCTCAGCAAACTCTTTTTTCTGGCCTCCAAACTGCAGACACTGAAATCCTCCTGAATACATCCCCCTCTTCCCCACGGCTGTGGTAGAATCTCTTGTGTATTGGGCTGATAATGTCATAGTGTGTGTGCTTCAGGTGTGGTGTGCAAAGGAGAAACTGGTCTCCCATGAGACATCTCCTGTGTTGCTTCTAGGTGGTGATATTTGACTGATGGCTGCAAGATGTGTCCGATGGTTGCAGGTGAATCTGGTTGTTGTTCAGGTTCTCCAGTTCAGAACTGTAGCACCATGTTCCTGTCTGGGCTGAGCATGTAGCCTGCAGGATTAGCTAGTAAAGGTGCTGAGACTTCTCTTTGGAGTTGTTAGGGTGCAGTCTGCTTTCATTTCTGCTCAGACACCTGTGGGCTGTACTAAAAAGGAGCAATTTAGTTTCCTTTGCTTTGATACAGGATGGGCTGGAATGTTTGTCTAGGTCTTCTGCAAATGATGCTTGCTGTGAGTGAACACATGATAACTGCAGAGGACTTGAGCAAAAAGTCCCTCTCCTGGATGATGATTGTGTCTCTCTCCACCACACATAAGCTGCTTTTTCAGTGTAAACAATGAATTGTTTCCCACGGTCTTTTGTCACGTGCAGCATCACTTGGAGGTGGGGAGCATGGTCCCTCTTCAGATCCAGAAGCCAGGAGCCTTTGGGAATGTCCTTCCAACTGCCAGTCACTGAACTAAGGGAGGATCTTTGATAACAGGATGGAGAAAAAACTGGGGATGTTTGTCATGAGCAGCTAATACTTTAGGAAGCTGTGGTAATCAGGAACATGATTTTCTCTTGTCCCATGATCATCTAGAGGAATTCTGCTGCAGATGACAGACATTTCCCAACCCTGCTATTCATCAGTGTGGCATTAAATGGGATGACAAAGGGTCTGAAACTCATTACAATCCATCCCAGAAGATACAGACCTCAGGGGGCTGTTTTCCTTCTCCAATTACTTCATACGGATCCAACCAGCCAAGCCAATCTTCACATGGATCCAAGCCAAGGATGAGAGTTGCTAGAAGATGTTGCAGAGATTTCATGTTCCTGGAGAAAGGGAGGCATCATCCAAGCACTCTGTGTCTTGTTCTGGAAGAGAAAGATATTCTTTTGCTTTATAGCCCATTTTAGCAGCTACCCAGAACTCATATCAAAGATGTCCTGCCACGCCAGTGGTCTTTGCATTAGCTGGACCAGACCTGGGAATTGAGCCAAAAAGAGCCATAAACTCTTGCTGCTAAGTCCTGGTTGCACAGTACTCCTAGCTAGCACGGTCAGGAGACGTGAATGCTACAAACTGCTATGCTTGGTGGGATGCTGAGCTGTCACTCACTCATTGAAATGCGCTACCCTGATCCTGCTTCCTTGGCAAACTTCCAGGGAAGCAGGTCGGCTGGGTAACAAGGGCCCATTAAGTGGGTTTTCAAGCTGCCCTGCTAAACCAGATCGCTTTGGTACTTGAATCGCTGCAAGTCTTTGTGTGCAACAGGCAGGAGACTGGGAGGGAGGCAGAGGGACACGTTAGCAGATGGAGACAGGCACTGACATCCTGCGGCATCAACAAGCTCACGGCCACGGCCTCCTGGGGCAGCTCACCAGAGACAACATGGGACTGGCAGCTCTAGCGAGGCTCTGGGGAAGGGATACACCACTGTCTTTGGATGGTAACACTGCACAGCAAAAGCTGGTGGTCCTGGGATTCAGCTGGTACCACGTGCCAAAACCACAGGAGCTATCTGGGCTCTGGAGCTGTTGCCTGCACAGCTTCACTGGCAAAGGTTCACAGCGGAGCTGAGTCAGAGTTTTCCAGCTCAATTAGTTTTTGTCTGTTTTATCAGGATTTGGGGCTAACCTCCAAAGTCAGTTTAAGAGTAGGAACATTCTACTAGCAGCTGGTAGAGCAAAACCTTGCTGGTCTTTATTTACTGTGAGGTTCACTGAGCTTTGTCTTTTTTTTAACCTCATATTTTAAGAAATCTCCTACTCAGAATAAAGCATCTCAAACCAAAAGATTCCATGTCAAAGAATTCTCTGTCTCCCTCGCCCTAATATTTATTACTCTGGGTTTGGTTTTACTTTATTCAAGCTCAGCAAAGAGCAATGGGCAACGTGCTGGGATTTTTCAGAGGGGAGTGGTAAGTTTTTATAAACCAAAACACAGCAGCTCTCTGCAAGCTCAGGCAGCAAATCAGCCCTGCCCAGCCCCACCTCTCCTGCTCCCCCTTTTGCCAGGGCTGAAATTCCCATTCGACCCACACCTCCACATTGCTGAGTTAAGAAGGAATTGGTTGGTAGCCTGGTGATTCTAGAGGAATAAGGGGAAAAAAATGTGATCTTCAAAGTATTAGTGAATTGAAAAAAAGGATATAAAAAATACTTTAGAAATGAACCGAATAAATCTGTTCTAACTCTAGCATTTGAGTGATTTTCAGTTAATAAAAAGCCAAATTGAGGAGGCTTCAAATTGAAACGTTGCTTCAAATGGAAAATAATCATAGCTTGGTTTTTTTCTCAACGTGCCAGATTGAGACAAACACTAAAAAGACTGAAATGTTTATGTTCTTATTTCTTTCAATTAACAGCTTGAATTTACAGCATCTATTAGTATCAAACTCAATTTTAAACTGGAAAAAAAATAATTATTATATCTCCTTTTCTTCAACCTAGCCGAGCTTTACTTCCCACTTGTTACAGTCTTATGATCCTGCCAAAAAAAAATCAAACATAACACAGACTTGGTCTTAAAAAGCAATCAGAAGGAAGGAGCACCCAATATCTGCTGTTTGCTCTGACGAAGGGAGGCAGTTGCTTTGAAAGAGAGTGTTAGAAGCAAACTTGAAATGAACTTTATTGTCTGAGATATGCCCCAAAATTGCTGTGTCCCGTCAGAATGTCTGTCCCAGATGCTGTGCAGTGCACATGGCCCTGGCTGCCACAACACTGCTGTCAACAGACCCCCTTGGCCACCCTCATTATGGGTGCCTGGGGCCTCCAGAAAGTGAGACATCTTTGGGAAAGCAGCACCCTGCCCTATCCCAAAACAAACTTTTATGATGGAGAAGCTAAAGATCACAGCATTAAAGTTGCAGCCTACCAGTATCTGAAGGGGGCCACAGGAAAGCTGGGGAGGGTTTTCTTACAAAGATTTGTAGTGATAGGACAAGGGGTAGTGGTCTGAAATGGGAAGAGGGGAGATCTAGATTGGAAATAAGAAGGAAATTCTTCACTCTGGCACAGGTTGCCCAGGGAAGCTGTAGGTGCTCCATCGCTGGAGGTGTTCAGATCCGGGTTGGATGGGGTTTTGAACAACTTGGTCTAGTGGGAGGTGTCTCTGACCATGTCAGGGGGGTTAGCACAAGATGATCTTGAAGGTCCCTTCCAACCCAAACCATTCTATGATAGGATTGAGGGTTGCACAGAGAAGCCCTTTCAGGGTAGTCCCAGCTGGAGAAGTCTGTGTTGGCTACAATAATGAGCATCACACAACCAGTTTACACTTCTAATTTCTGGATATCTAAAATTAAGCCCAAAACTCCAACCTAAGCTCCTTGGCTCCCATCTGTCTGCTAGAGATAATGGCAACACTTTCTTTTCCAGGGGTGGTGTAAAGTTAAATACAGCCCTCAGGTGCTGGGGAGAGAACTGGGAAGAGCGAGGCAATCACGAGATCTCCTTGTCCGTGGGGGATAACATGAGAAATAAGGGGTTTAAGTTCTAGGAAAAAGGATTTAGGTTAGACATTAAGAAAAGCTTCATAAGGAATAGGAAACGCTGTGATAGGTCACTGGGGATGTGGAGTCTCCATCATTCAGGTTTTTAACAGTATGTCAGACATCAGAAGTGGTTTTGGGGAGAGCTGAGCCTGCCGGGGGGTTAGCTCATGAATCCTGCAGGCTCTGCTTTCACCCTTTTCTGTGAAAGACAGAGGGATTTGGAACAGGCATCTGGCAAGTGCCTTCAACTAAGGCATGCTTTGCAATAGCTGGGGAGGATGTCTCACCCCATTCTTCCACCTAAAACTGCCTAAAGGCTTTGAACTAAGTGGCAGTGCAGAGGAATTGCAGATGCTCCCTCCTTCTTGCTCTGAGGGCATTGCATCGAGAGAGGGAGAGCGACAGAGAGGAACGGAGCAAACTGGAGTCAGCAGATGTGGGACCTCAGCAAGATGCATGTGAAACATTCTCACAGCCTGGGCACGGAGCAGACTTTATAATTTGGGTAGCTATGCCCCGTCGAGTTCATACTTGCCTGGAGATCACTTTTTCAAAGCTTTTGAAGTCCAAGTTCCTCTGAATTCCTGGGGATTTTGATATTAAATCCCTTCAGAAATAGCAGGTGGCTGAGAAAGAACACAGCCCAGCAGCGGGGGTCAGAACAACTGTGGCCATACAGAGCTCGCCAGTCTGACCTGATGGCTCAGAGATGCCCTAAGAGAGGCCATGGCATGGCAGGGAAGGAGTGAAAGTGCTGAGGAGCATTCTCTACCTGGACCCTGCGCAGTCCCAAAGTGCTCTGGCAGTGCTGGGAGGGCAGTAAGGAGGTTGGGCTTTGAACCCTACGCTCTGACCAGGGAAAGAGGCAGAGCAGTAGCCCCAGAGGCTGCTCCCCTGGGGTTTGCTCCCCTCCTTGCCAAGCAGCAGAGCAAAATGTCACTTCAGTCTAAGTTTCAGCAGCACTGGGTCCCAACAGGAGAGGGCAGAGATGGGTTTTCCGCTAAACCTACAACTTTCTGGTAGCTCTTTGGCTCCCCTGGTTCCACCCAGGGCAGGGGCTCAAGCAAAGCCCAGATGAGCAGAGGGGTGTGCATGGGGATGCCTTTTCCCAAGCACTGCATGAGGAATGGGCTAAAATCCAGAGCAGAAAGATGTTTTGCTCCTGAAAAGCAAGCAGAGTAGGAGAGGAAGGGTTAACCCACTGCTTCACAAAGGCTGCAGTCTGAGGGTCTGTGCTAAACCACCCTGCAAACTTTTACATTCAGTTTGAGCCAGAGCAAGCAACAGGCAGAGCACCAGATCCTGCACAAGCTCCACACACCCAAGGGCATTAGAGCAGGTCTGGTGACACATCTCCACCTGAGCAGGGCCTGCTGGAGAGATCAGGGCTGGCTGTGCCAAATTCCAGCAACTGGCTGGAGGTGCTCATCAGCCAGAGACAGCCACTTTGTTTCCCAAATGACCGAGATGTTTCCACCTCTGGAGGTTACCAGGGGCTGCTCTGCCCCACCAAGGGGGCTGAGCTGTCACTCAGCTGGTGTTTGTGGCCAGGAGGTGCTTGGTTGTACTCAAGTGATGCTTCTGATGGCTGTTGAGCTCTGAAGGAGTTAAAACTTTGATACTGAAACCCTGGGCGGCTGCACTTCTTGCCTGTTTCCCTCCAGTGGAAAGCTCATCTCCACGGTCACTTATTGAGCATTGACAGAACATTTCTTTTCCTCCTTAACGTGAAAAGATTTGGGAGGTAAGAATTAATGTCACGTATAAGTCACCAGTTTGGCACGAAAGCTCTCTAGCTAACTTTGCATTCAAAGTGCCTCTCTCAGCATCAGTCCTTGAGCTGGGAAGCAGCAAGCAGGCAGGAGTGCCAGTTCTGAGCACACACGGGAGATCTCTCCGGGCCTGAGCTCTCCTTGCAGTAAGAAGAGGCAGAGGCAGGACTGAACTCCCTGGTTTGGTGCCTTTGGAAAGCTTGAAAGAGAAAGGACTGCTCAAGGAAATGAAAAACCTGGTAGCTCAGAGTTATGGGATTCTGGTCTTTGATGAATTTGCTCAGTCATCTCGGGATGAGGGGTCTGCCAGGTGAAGAAGCACTCAGAGAATATAGGTCTTGGAATGCTTACCAAAAATCCAGCACAGGCAGGTGCCTCTGGAGATGCAGGAAAGACAAACTGCCTTTGGCCCATCCTCCAGCTCACCTCTGCTCACCTGGGAGCCAACCCAAGACAGGACTGAAGCCATTTGCAGCCCTTAATAGCTTTAATCTCATTAGCACCTCCTCCCCGGGGCAGTGGAGTGCTGACACCTCCACTTTACAGCTGGGGCAGTCAGCCCCAAGAGAGCCTGGCTGAATTTATGGGCTCTCACTCCAATTCCAGATCCACTGAAGCTTCATTAACCGTTGCACGAGCATTGCAGCTGCCCTTAGCTGGTAGGAAGGTGCTGAGCTACTGCCAGCAGCTCTTGATGCTGTGTTAAAAGCAGAACAGTCCCCCATGTTCACACATTTGTGTCTCAGTGGGGCTTGAGTGTGGTAGAGAGAATCGAGAGGCTGCTGAACTGGTGAAGGGACAGCACTGCCCCCAAGGCTGTGCCATCAGTGATGCCCAGCTCAGTGTAGCATGAGGGTGTCTGGATGCAGGTGAAGGCTTTTTGCTTTAAGTCTTCCTCACCCAGAGACTGTCGAATCATTTCTGTCTGCATAGTCCAAGGTTTAAAGGACACGGGAAGGCTCAGATGCCCCACTTGCTGCCCACCCCGCAGTGTGGGAGCCCACTCACACTCCAGGGTAAAATACCAGCTGTTTTCTTTGGCAGCCTTGTATGCTCTGTCTGGGGGAGGTTGTTTTACACTAAAGATTTTGGCCAATAACTGTCAGGACAAATAAGCATTGGACCTTCCAGAGCCAAGAAATAGGCAAAAAGAGCGTTCCATCTGTTTTCAGAAAGGGGAGAAGGAATAGAGGGTGTTTTCTCCTTTCTAAGAGCAGCTTTCTCTAGCAGGACACTGGCAGTACCCCCACGATGGCAGGAGGGGGTGCAGCAGGATAGGAGCCCTCGCACCCTGTCCCATGGCTGCAGTAGGATGGGGAGGGCTCAGCCTGGTGGGCACTGTGATCCAGGGAGTGAAAACCCCATGGTGTGGTCAGAGCCCAGCCATGCCAGCCCACAAGCTGAGGGTGCTGGAGGAACTTGCTCAGCTCCTGAAGCTGATCTCTATCTCCTCCACCATCCCACGCAGGGCTGCACCACTTGGAGCCCTCATAAACCAACCACTGCTCAGCAGCTCTTGCAAGAGGGAGCTGCACGCCTGGCTTATCAGCTCAGAGCCTCAGACCTCCTCCTCCCCAGCGTCCCTAAGCAGAAGGATGCCACCCTTTGTGTAGAGCACCTAGGGCTGGGACAGAGGTCCTAAAGCCACTGCTAACACAAGTTAGGGAAGACCCTCCTCCCAGCCTCTCTTGTGGCTCTCACCCAGGCTCAGCTTTTGAGCAGAGCTGCCCAGGGCTGGCTCCTCTGCAGAAGGGCAGTTTGCCTGTTCCAGATGCAGCCTCCCAGACAAGCCTGTTGCCTCATGGATGATTCACAACAGTTAATGCAGAGACAGTAAGACCCTTTCATTCCCAAGAGAAGCAAAAGGAAAGACTTCAATTATCAGCCAAGTCCAACAAAGCAAATACATCTAGGTTAATGAGCATCCCACTGGCAGGAGCCTGATCTGAGCAGGTAGATATTTCCCTGTAATTGAAAAGAAGAGCTATTCACTGGGCAGAAGTTCTTTTGGTAATCCTAGGGACTTTCTTTATGTAATTAAACTGCTAATGAGACCCCTTAGTCCTCCTTCTTTCTTTCAATATTTTCCCACGGAGACGCCTGTGCTGCCAGGGTACACCAGGCTCAAACAGGGCCAAGGTTCATTCCCTTGAGGCAGTTGATAGAGGGTGCTCAGGGTTGGCAGGAAGGTGCTGGTTGGACCCTTTCCCTCCTGGCACTCAGCATTTCAGCTGCAGGTTCTGATTTCTCTGCTTTTCCTTATGCCCAAGAAGCCAGCTGTAGCTGCTCATGTCAAAGCTGCTCCTTAGGGTCAATTGCATTTTTTTTAGTGCTACCCAGCTCTATTTAACATACTTCTTGCAGGTACCTGTAACTATTCCTTCTGAGCTTCCTTCTCACCTAAACTTCTATTTAAAGGCCCCAACAGTGGCAAAGGAGACGGACACTGAAGTAGAGACCTCTGCTGTCTAATCTCATAAGTCCTGTGAGACACAAAGCGCTTCTGCCCTTCCAGAATGAATAAATAAACAAAGAGATAAATAAATATTTTCTGGCAGCCTAAAAAAGCAGAGGCAGGATTTCCAGCTCAGCTGAGGACACATACTTTCTATTCCCCCTGCTTCTTCAGGCTGTCGGTCCCGGGCAATGGTTTTGGGGTTCAGTGGAAACGTTTCAGTGCAATTACCTTATTCTGGAAAGAGCTGAGGCTCGTGTGGATGTGACTGGGCATGCAAGTGGTTAAGCTCTTTAGGGAAATTGCATGTCATAGTTGGCTGGTTTACAGCTGTAAACATCATAAAGACAAAAGCATTGTAGTACTGTACTCAAATTGTACCTGCCTGTGCTGATGTTTAAGAGTAGATGGACTGCAGAAGAAATAAAAGCAGGATTCAGTATTTTCCTCTTCTTTCTCACCTCCAACTGGCAGCAAAATGCTTTGCTGTCTACCACTCCCACTGCTTTTAGTCCAATGCTAAGCACTGCAACAGAAGTGATGGAAACACAAAATAGCCTTTACAAGCCACTCTTAGGGATGATTGCAGATCTAATTATAGATTCCCTGATATTTGCATTAAAACGTTTGGAAGGCCTGTTGAAGGGCAGAGCACAGCTGTCCAAAATATGGACTGCAGCAGCCTCGCAGAGATTCATAGAACCACAGAATGGTGG
>VWZY01006549.1:0-18016 GCA_013399075.1 Chloroceryle aenea | reverse complement strand
TAAAATTTATATATATATATATAAAAAATCATCACAGCAGCAAACTACATGCTAAGAAGAATCTCCCAGTGGAACATCCCTGTCAGCCCTAGGACTGTGTATCAGTCCAGGTGAGACAACTTGGACTATTGTAAATGAAGATAAAACATGTTGGCATCTGTGTGACAGACATGGTCACAAATAAATCAAGCAATAAACAGCACAGCATGCTGGTTCTGGCTTTGTGCCTCCTTTTTGTCACATTAGGGTAAAAAGTTGCATTCAAAGACCACAACTTTCTCTGAAACAAGAAGTATCCCAACACCCCCCACCATCCAGGCAGAAAAGCAGACAAATTCAAGTGTCTGAAGGGATTATGGGCTAGCAGGGAAGCCTGCTAACAAAAGCAGACAGCCGCTGTGGCTTAAGGAATCAAAATGAACACCCCAATATCTTCCCCCCAGCTCAAAGGGTTTTGCAATGGCAGTGCTCAGACCATGACAACACTGCTGGCTACTGATTCTTTCCTGCCCCAACTCCTCCCTGCTGGACTTTTCTGAGTCCTGGACACAGCTCAACAAGGTTTAGAGGGACAACCTCAGATAGTTGTTGCCAATCACAGCTTGAGTCACACTGTATTTGCAACAAAGATCTTCCAGCAGTGAGAAAACATTGTTCTATCAGTACATCCAAGAGGCTTGGAAAAGTAATAGCAAAGGGTCACACAGACAAGGAGATGGACTGAACACTCAAGACATTTGCTCTGACCTTATCGTACCCTATTCCTACAAGACATTATCGTTGTGTTTCTTACTTCTCACCTATCAGCATCCAGCAAAGAACTAAAAACCTCAGACCCAGGTCTTTGCTGTGTGTTTGGAGGGTGACCAACAGCATGGTGCCGTGGACCAGGGCAGAACTGCCAAGCAGAGCAGGAGCCAGATTTCTCAGATGTGTTGCCCCGACCCGTGCTCAGCACTCTACCCAACTGGCCCCTTATTTCCATGGGTTGTTTGGGCTGAGAATCACAGGCCATGCATTTTTCCAGTGTAATTGTGCCCAAGCACAATGCTGCAGGATTTTCATGTCACTCTGCATTAGTGACTGTCTGAAGTGGGTGGATGTGTCTGAACAGCACAGCAAACAGCCATTTCAGCACAAATTCTGTACATATGAAACAACCTGGTAGCAAAACTCACTGCTTCTAAGAACTACCCAAGGGCTGGACCTCAGCTCCGAGCTGGAAGCAGTGCAGCTGTAAGCAGGAGGATCCACAACAGCCAAGAAAGAGAACAGAGTTACCTGCCAGAAGTCCTATGGACAAGGTTCAGTGGGGGCTGCCAATTCTAAACACACATGTGCCTAGAGAAAGATGTCATCTCAGACAGAATCCAAGATTACTTTCTTCCCCTCGTTCTCAAGGATCTAAATCTAAACACGGTCTTAAATTTGCATGTTGGAGGAGGGGGAAAGAAACACCTTATCACAAGGAAATGCCAGCACATCAACTGATCTTCAGAACCTATCCATGTGTATTCTGCTCTTCCTATGTGAAGTAATCTGAATTACCTTCCTTTGAAAACACTTCTTTCTCTGCAACAATTTGCTACTTTTCATATGAAGGCTCTATCTCAGTAAAGGCAGCTAGGAAGTAGTTAGATATTATACTGACTCTAATTTTAAATACTATAATTATAATGAAAATGCACAGGAAACATTTGTTTAAAAATAGAAGGCTAAAGACAAGGATCCAAGGAATTAAAGCAGAAGATGGGTTGTTTGGAATTAGGACAATGTATTTTCTCTTCCCTTGTCTACCCAGGTTTGCTCGTGAGGGCTGTGCTTGTCAGTGGCTATGCTGTCATCTTCCCAAACAACTTCTGAGAGCTTAGAGCTCAGTCCATTGGAAAAAGGCAAGTTCTCCACTACATCAAATTTCAAACATTAAATAAACCTTATTTAAAATATGCTTCTAAACCAATCTCAAGAATTTAGAGGTAATCTTAGTTTTGGGGCTATCTTGACTCAGGCAAACCTGGTAGGTCCTCTCTCACATTTCTGGCAGTTGTGACACTTCAAGGTAGCCCAGCTGCTTTGCAAGTAAACAAGATAAAATACATTGTAAGTGCTGCCTACACTTTATACAGCAATTTTTATCCATTAATACAGTGATAGCTCACAAAGGTTGGCAAGAATATTGACATTTCCATTTTAAGCAACAATGCCCAGAGAGGTTAAGCCATTTGTCCAATGTCACATAAAAAAGCAGCTGAAGCCAAGGACAGGCCAATTTCTGAAGAGCAGCGAAGCACAGACACCTTGCCACAATCCACTGAAAGCTCTGCCATCACATCACAGCCATTCCCACCCACTCACAGGCACACTTCAGCCAAAAGATAGACACGGCCAATTATTTACACCTCTGCCTCTCCCTGTACATAATGCTACTAGAACCTTTCCCTGGCACGCCGACCTGTAACAGGCCAGTGAGTTATACAACCATCCACCCCATCCACTTGTGCACACAGGGTGAGTCCTGGTGATGTCTCTGATTAACTCCATGGTGACTGCACGGACACATCAGTTTCATGAGCAAAGCCCAGTCAAACAGAGCTTCAATTGCTTGACAGCTCAGACCAAACCATGGGCTACTATAGGTTGCATATCCTAAATCCCACCGTGGGATTTACCTGAAGCAGCCAAAGGCAGCACAAGGGCCACACTGACCTCCTAAATCCTACCCCAATTTATGCAAGAGGTTGCACTTTGGGTGATTTTGTGAACTAGTTGAAGCTTCGGGCTAAGAGAACATGTAAAAGACTGGACAGAGTCACAGATTGGATTGGCTCACCAGAAGCTCATGAACAGATTTGTTTCCTCTAAGGCCACAGACTGGCTGCAAACTACTCAGAAGCCAGTCGTCTTCGGCTATTTTTAGGGCTGAGTGTCCAGATTTTCCTTAGGAAATACATGCCAATCTTCAGCAAAAAGTCAATAAAAGAAGTAATCTTTGCAGAATAACCAGACTGTGACAACCCTGCATGTGGATGTCTGACACCAGCACCATCTCCTTTAATGAACACATTTCAGCACTGACAGACACCAGAAAATCCCAGCAGCCCCTTTAGGTGTAGCCTAGCAGCAGGCAGCCACAGCCTCTGCTACTGAACACCACAACCAAACTGGCCTCTTTTCAGAGCTACACTAGGGCCTGAAGCCTTTAATTGCCAGGGTCTCCACCTCAGATTCAACTGCAACTGGATTTTCTTTTCAATAAGCAGACTGGACTTTTACATTCTTAGTGCTTCTTGTTTTCCAGAAGTGAAATCAGTCCCATCCACGCTTATGTTCTGAGACTACTGCAGCATCATCATCCTTGTATTTTTTTCTTGTGAAGAGTACCACACAAGGTAGTAGTACACAGCAGAATGCAGTTCTGGGATAATGGTCTAATTCTACCTTCCCTGGGGGCTTCTTTTTTGTTCTTTTTTAATTTGTAATGCCTCAGGAGAACAGAGTGAAAATCTCACCATCATTTCTTCTTTGCAAACACTTCTGTTCGTTTTGAAAAGCTACAACACATTCCAGTGCAGAGTAAAAACTCAGCACTAAGCAGCTGAAAAAAATCTTGGGAGCAAAACTGTTCTTTTCTAATGCTCTCAGTGAAGCATTTACTGATTAAATTTGGTATGAAATCCTGAAGTCCGTACTGGATACGGAAGACTGTTTGGGAATTTGCCATTCTCCTACATGAAAAGAAAACAAGTATACCCAGGAGTAAATCCTTGTAGCCAGAAACAGCCAGGCATACTGCAGTGCAGGCTTCCAGAACATCTGCTCTACAAACCTAATTATCCCTCACCGCACAGATGCAAAAGCCATCTGAAATGTTAGCACCTGAGACATGGGGAGGATTTTAAGTTTCTTTAAAAATGAACTTTAAAAAAAAATTACAATTAAAAAAAAAGCCATGCAGAAATATTTCTGTAAGCTGATGCACATTCTGTAAGTCAACAAAAACTGATCCCAGTTCATTACATTATCAGGTAAGTCACATTCCCACAGTTGTCCCATCATGGGTCTCTATTCTTCCTGCTCTTTCGACTCGGGTCTCAGTGGGATGATAGGAAACTGTGGCACTACAGTCTACTACCATGCAGCCAATTTTTCAGGGATTTGGCAGCTCCTTTTGAGTCCAGAGAGCAACAACTTCATTTAGTCTTAACCTGAAGTAGAAATATCCAAGTCCTAAAATCTCAACACGAACATGATTTCCAGAAGGAAATGCTAAATTGAGTTCACCTTCTAAAAGCTATATGGGCACTGGTCCAGCTATTGGTGGCCCTTTTATGTTCAGATTCCTTCCTGAGAACAAATGACATGTGAAATTTAAGAGGAGTTTTAAATGGGTTTATTTACACAAGCATGGCAAAGAAATGTACATAAACGAGGCTGAGATATGTGGCTGTGCAAGAGAGGACAGCTTAAATCTTTTAAGAAACAGTATCCACAAATCCCTTTTCTCAAGTGAAGACATCTTTCTCTTTGTCTCTGAGGAACTCTTTTTCATCTCATTGCTCTTGAATTTTCACTAACAGTCAAGTGGCAAGCTGCCAAATAACTCACAGTTGGCTAGAAGCATGGTCACCTACAAGCTAATTGATGCCACAAAACTTCCCTCCAGGATGCCATCTGGGTTGCATTCAATATTCTTACTGGATTCTGAAGTCCGTCCCTCTAAACTTGAAAGCTGCTTCTCTTGACCAGGTGCCAATTTGCAGATTTTGTTTGCAAGCACAAACATTTAACTAAATAGCAATACCAAGCTCCTCTTCCACTCTTCTGACCGTATATTGACTGCACACAAAAATAAAGACAAACCATTTCCCCATCTCACAAGCAGGTAAACTGGGAAACTGAGAGCTGAAGGGGTTTACCAATGCAACTTGGAAAGGCACCAAAATAAAATAAAAAGGTATTTTATACCAAGTCTCTCCCCCTGCCTGAAGAAATAGCCCACATTTTAATAGAGCAAAGTACCCTCCACCTCTTGACAGCTGTAATGAGAATTCTTGTTTTCATTTAAAAAGTGGGACATTCACTGAATAATCTAAGTATTTCTGTGGAGCCTAGCTGCCTTACTAAGAGTCAGATGGGTACGGGAGGCATTTGTATTTTCCTGTTGTTACTGCACCAGAACAACACCTTCCTGACATGCAGTCACACCCTTCAGTGCCATTCTCTGCCTTGACCGCGACAGTTCCGCAGGAAACAGCAACAGCAAGTCAGTGCAAAGGTCTCCTGCTTTCCTGGTGTGTAGCTGCTGCTTGGCGAGTTTCAGGAGCTGTGCTGTCAACCCCATCAGACTTGGCCATGAGATGGGGAAAGCCACTCACCTTCCCTGCATGACAGCTGGGACCAAACCAGCATCGTTTGATGCTGGCGAGGAGTTAGGCACTCCCAAGACCTGGTGAGGTCTGCGTGATGCAGAACACTCCATCACAACTGTCAGCAGTTTGAGGCTAAGGAACAAACAGGCCTGAGCACAAACTGCTCTTCATAACCAGATGAGAACTTCCTCTGATGACATTTTGAGGTTAAGTTTACAGTTTCCTTGGGTGAGGAAGGGAGAGCCTGTCAGAGAGCCTGCAGAAACAGGGACATGTTCTGTCAAGCCTTCAGTCTGCCTTTCACATCACATCCTCTTTCTGCCCTTTAGGAGTTCTCCACATTGGAAATGTTTTCTCAACGGGGATCACACAAGCTCCATTTATTAAAACCACAAAGTCCAAGCACGTTAGAGTTTCCAGCTGGCTCACCAGACCTTGCACAAGGGCTTCATTCTCAGCCCTGGTGACATTTTATTTCTCTGTTGGGTTCCGTTGTCTCCGGAAAGCCTGGCTCTCACTTGCATGTTCCTCCAGAACACGGCCCCGGAACATTGTTCCCAGAGGGGCTGCATGAAGCCTTCATGAGCACCATCCTCTGGTACAAGGATCATTGCAAGGCAGTAAATTTTACTCTCTAGCTGCCTTCCTAGAAAAAGTTTGTAATAAAATAGATTCAGCAGGACTGAACTCCAGTTGCTTGGTCTTCAGCTGAAGAAGAGACAGCGTGCTGGAAAATGCAAAAGCAGTTTATTTGACTCACTTATTCAGACATTATGTCGCCTGCACCAAAGTCCAACTTGGCAAAAGCTCATCAAAACAGATCTCCATTAAGATCATACCCTATGAACAAGTGCACATCACATATACAAATGGGGAGTGCTGCTCACATCTGGCAATTCTCCCTGGCCATTTTCCACAGTCAAGCTAAAAATCTAATACCATGGAAGTAGCTTATTATCTATATATTGCAGGGAAATGCTATTAATGTTAGCTGAGAAATGGGTACTGCTAAAGCAGGATGTAAGTTACAATAGTGATGTAACAGAATTAGAGAGGTTTACAATGAATCACTAAATACACAGCAACAATAAACTCGGTTTGAACTCAGGGAGAGTTCTGCTGTGCTATTGAATAGCTTGCAGCTTAGCAGGAGGCACTGCCTCTCCAAATGGTTCAGGGTTTGGTTTGGTTTGGTTTGCAAGGGGTTTTTAGCTTTGTTTTTAGGGTTTTTTTCAGTTGAATATATTGCACAGTATAAAACAGAACAAGAACTTAAAAGTTTTTTCCTGTTAAGTGGATTAAAGTCATAATACTGAGGCTTTCCAAGCCATATTCAGGCCAGGATGCAGACTGTCAGTAAGGACAAGGAGCTTTGACTAGGAATACTTGACCCAAGTGGTGGTAGGAGCACAGCACTTTGTGGGACTGAGAAATGCAGCTCATTTCCCTTGAGTCCATCCTTGCTGGGACAGAAAAAGCTGCAAACTGTAAGCCAAACCTGGACAAAGCTTAGCTGCTGCTGTGTTCACTGTCTAGGGCAGGGTGAACACCAGGGGCACTGGCAAGTCCAAGTGACTGAGAGGATTTTACTGCTACAAGTGGGCCCTCAATATAATTTGAGTATTATGGCAACCCTTGTGATTTCGTGCTCTTTTAACATGCCTGTGTTGAAGTTCAGAACTAAACACTTCAGCTATACCACACTGAGAACTCTGGATGTTTTCTGCTCTAAAAAACAGAGACCTGGTTTAGGACACAAAGAACTTGCTTTAGCTGCAGAAATACCACACCATCTGTGGGAGCGAGCTTGGCCCCTTCCACAAAAGGGCAGAGCTGTAAATGATGACTAAGCCAGCCTAGCAGCAGGTGTAGGGGGCAATTCTACAGTCTCCAAACTGAAGGCAAGATCATTCCTCAAATAGGGATATCACAGACTAAAATATGCCTGTGACTGATCTTCCTTTCAGCAGGACACAGAGAACACAAGCAAAAGCAGTACTGGATACAGGCTGAATGAAGAGTCAATAAAATATGGATGGTTTCTATTTTCATGGCTTGCCTATGGCAAGTCCTTACACAATGGAATGAAACTGTACTTTATTTTCCAAGTCAGAATTACCAGAGAGTTAATCTCCACTTGGAACAAAACAGTGGTCCAAGCCCAGAAATTGCTGCCTCCCTCGTCAAGTCTCCTCTGCATGTAACTAGGTGGGAACTCACAGCTTGTCTGTAATTGAGGAGTAGTCATCAAACATGGTATCTCCCTGGCAAGCCTGCTCTTCTTCCTCCACACCATTATTCCCATCTGCAGCACTCCAGAAACCACTTCTGCCTATACCACTACAAAGCAAGCATCATGGACCAGGACTGGACCTTGATTTTTTGTAGGTCCACAATGATGCTCCATGAACTTCTGGAGGCTAATAGAAAACAGGGTAATAGCCTAGTGGAAACTGCTGCAGCAAGCAGTTTTGTGAACGAAAGAGTAATGAAACCATTGATTTTTGTGTTTGGAAAGGTTCCTCCTTGTCAGCTGTGAGTGTCTTAAAATGTTGAGAACAAAAGATTGCTTGAAACATCACTTAAAAAGGTGTTGTTTTATCCAGCATGTTCCTGACAACATTGCTCCCCTCACTGGTACTTCACAAGGTATTTCACAAGGCTCACCTCAGGAGATAACTCGTACCCAAGGTGAAACTCTGCCTGGACAGGAAACCATGGCTGGAGGAGCCTCTGCCAGTACAGTTACTGGGGTACAGTCCTGCAGGCACAGCAAGACCAACCACGGCTCTTCTCTCAGCAGAGCCTCATGGACCACACAAACTCATCTCCCTTCAGCCTTTCTGGCCCCACATCAGCAGTTTTTTCCAGCTAAGAAACATCAGTCTCAACAGAGAGAGACCAGCAGGGAGGAGGTCAGGCCTGTGCTCTCAAGCACAGGGCCAAGTTGTTAGTCAGCAATCTGAAATAACAGATCAGTGCTTCCTCAGAGACTTTTGCACCAGCGAGATCAGGCTGAGCCATCATGCAGACAAGATGTTCTCCTTCTTCAAATTTTGACATCAGGGAATGGTGCTATCCACAGATTAAAGTCATAAGGAAACCCCACCAAATATAACAGTTCATTAGAGCAGAATGCACAGCAAATATCTTTTCCAAATCTCAAGATACTCATCATTTAATATTTTGATTTCTAACACTTCAGAATCAAAGATCCTCTATCTTTCAATTAATATCCAATGAGAAATATAATTGCCTTACACACACAGTGTGCCAACAGGTAGGAATCTTCTCCTTCCCATCTATTGATGAGATTTTATCCAGTGTGAGGCAGTGAAACCTGCATCATTCATACATGTCAAACTGCTTTAAAAATCTCTGCTATTACAAAAGCAGAGAAAAAACCACAGTAACAGATATTCCTGACTGATTACTGTAGAAAAAAGACATTTATACATGCCCTTTTTCTATGTTAAAGGTCAAGCTAAAGCACCAAAAAGCTTCATCTACAGGAAATTCACACTAACAGCTCAGGGAGAGATGGCACCAGCTTTCAGGTGTGCCACAGACACAAAAAATGACCATATTTTTTAATGAAAAACTTAAGAGAATTTCAGTCTGTTGTTCTAGATCTCATCAGGCTTGCTCTTTCCTTAAAAGAACCTAATTCCACAAGACTTCAGTGAAAACAAGTAGCAGGGAAAAAAACCTATTCAAAATGATAGAGATTCTGCCACCAGTCACCGAACGTGTTTCTAATGCTACATTCAAACTCACACTCCCCCACAGAAAGAAAGAAAACAATCTGGTGGGAAGGGGGCAAATTAGGTCCTGTACTTGGCTGCCTTCCTCCCCCCTCTGGGGTTTTCACTGCCAGAGAAGCATCTTTTTTGCACTCTAAAATTAACCCTGTGATATGATAATGAAGCCTGCACAACGTGGTACGGAAAAGGAACCTGTTAGTAACAAAGATCACTGTTCAACCCTCACTATTATGGACAGCCCACTGACAGCTATCCAGCTTGCACACAGAAGGAAGGAAGGAAACAGTCTCCAAAAAGGGAATTTTGGTTTCAGGTTTTCTTGAAACACTCTTACAGTGTGCTGGGCAGGCAGAGATGAGGCTGCCAGGGCAACAGCCCTGTGAGGCAAGGAGCCTCTAAACCCCAGCACAAATCTGACTCTTGCAGCAGGAATGCAGTGTTTCCCATGGGGATGAATAACTCAGTCCTGACCTTGAAAGCTGGAGAACCAGAACTGCCTAGTGATGGGTTTTGTTCAATGAACACACATCTTATGGGTTATCATTTGCTGATACATTTCACAGTCTGTCCAGTTTGGTCCACAATGGCCCTGAAGTGGAGTCGGCAGAAGGCAGGTGTGAAGCTCCATGTCAGCTCTGGTCTCCCCAGCACTGTCACCCAGCAGCTTTAACCTAGATTTCAGTCTCAAAGTTTAAAAATACTGTAAATGAACTAAATAGATCTGAGCAGGACGAACGGAGCAGCTTCTAGCCAGCTAAAGTACAGCATTTGTGCAGGAGCTATTAATCCTTTCTGCAAGTATTTGCACAAAACAGGGCTGCCAGCATTCACATGATTGCGTGCATAATCAAATGTGAAGAAATGCCTGCTGCTCTCAGCCAAGCTTTGTAGACTCTCCTTCAATGCCTGAGCAAGAGAAGGTGTTAACAGAGGCTTTGTGCATTGCTGTTGAGGACAGGCACTCTGCAAAACAGGCCCGTGAGAATTAATGGCTAAACTCATGTGAAAGGACTCGAAGGAACAGGATTCTAGCAGGGAGGGAGATGCTGTGTGCAAGCCTGGGAAAGGTTCCATATTGCTCAAGCAAATGTTCATCCACAACCATGAAGAAAAATTAACTACATTATTTATCATTTCCCTCTAGAAGAGGGTGTCTGGATTTAAACCACAGGCCCCAGGATCTCTCCCCTGCTCTGCAGACACACTCTTTCAAGTGCCATGCCATGATCAGAGTCCCTCCAGTCAAGAACTGGACAGATGCGATTCTTTTCAGCACCTGTCAACACAGCTCCTTAATCCTTATTTAACTTCAGGGATCAACATGCACTGGCACCTTGGGCAAACATACATAACACATTATTTTATAAAAAATAGGACAAAAATCTGTGTTAAAGCTCTTGTGGAAAGGGGAACAGAAATCACCCAGCAGAGAACAATTCCTTGAAGTAAAGCGTGTAGTGTCAAACCACCAATGTGATCCTGGCAGAGACTGTTCCAGAGGTTCCCTTTAAAGCTCATTACTTATCATCCACCAAAGAGTTGTGCCCATATAGGTTACCTTACCCCTTCTAAACTGTAGAGGAAGCCAAACAGAATCACCCAATAGTACTCAGCTAATTCAATGGTAACTGTTTCTGCCACCAAGGTAACCTTGCAGCTCTACTTATCACGCTAGCAGAAATTAATATTGTAGTGCAAACTTCAGAGTTGTGCAATCTAAACCATAGCTTTATTGTTTAACATGAGAAAGGAAGAGGGAAGAGAGGTAGCAATAAACTATATAGCAGGAAATTAACTTCACTAATCATCTCGGTTCTTGCCAGGCAAGGATCTGCTACAAGTAGTTTATTGAGGCAAGGGCACACTAGTGATAAATTACTTCAATGGTTAGTACTCAGATAAAAGCAAGGTGTGGGCATAGAGGTAAAGGGGGTCTGGAGAGACACTAGCCCCACATGAAACAGAAAGAGCCTCTTTAGCAATGAAAAAAATCTGTAGTGTGCAGGCTCAAATCTGGGACTTTTGTCCAAGTGAAGAGATGGCTGCAGCAGTGACTGGGCTCTGTTATTCTTTAGGGTATGTTAGAATGTACAAAAATAAGTTACATTTTGAAAAGCAAAACAAATATCATGTTCCCCCTTCAAAGGCCTGTATTTTGTGTCTTCGATAAGTACAAGAAGTGATCCATTTGAAGTATTTTTTGCACTTGACCCAACACTAACATTTTGGAACAGTGAATTATATCAACACTGGGATTTCTCTGATATTTCACAAACTGTGTATGGCAAATGCAAAAGCTAAGCCCTTGAGCAGTCATTTAATCCAAGGAACACGATTATCTGTGTAAAACAATATGATAATGGACCAGAAAACATGAAATTGGGAACATTCTTTCTGAGTCACTGATGTTCACAATGAGATGCTGAATCACTCTACAGCCTTGGGCAATGGATAACTTCTCTCAGCATAAGTTTTCACATCCATAAGACAGTATTTAGTCCACTTGTATGGTGAAGATTATGAGATCTAAACTGCTAACCAGCCACTGGATGCCAAATGTGTAATCAGCGTAACACAACTACTCTACCAAGAACAGAACCTCTCAGTTACAGAGACAGGAGGTGTATTTCTTGGCCTACATCAGTCAACACTGACATTTGTTATCAAAGAAATTGGGGCATTTCTCGCTGTTTTCTCTACTTATAGTAGCTGCATAGATGCAATTCTGATTCAGGATGAGAAGTCTACAGGAACAGTTGTAAATGTACCTGTGAAATTCTTATTCTCAACACAAGTATATTCACTACTCCTGCTATTGATCATTTTTATGCTCATAACTATTCCCCAGATCACAGAGTAGCATCATATCTGGACAGAACAGATACAGCAAATCCAGAAAGATTTACTGATATAAAATCACCACTAAATCAGCAAGCCAAGCAGCCAGCACTGTAGGAGCCCGATGCAACATCTGGAAAGGTACCCCTGACCTCACTCATCTGGATCAACAAAAATAGAAAAAGCCTGAAAAGCCACCAAACAAATTAATCACATTAACTTCATACATGGAAAACAAAGATGGGACAGAAAATCTTTATCAGGTAATGCACAGCTAAACAAAGACTTGGGATCAAAAGAAAAATTTAATTCATCCTTCGAAATGAAGTAAAATGTCACCTCAGTGTCCATCATGCTATACACTATGTGTCTAGGAAGGAAAGCATGAAAATAAAACCCCAACACCACGAGCAAACAAACAAACCAACCCAACAGTGAAACAAAGCCAGGTAAAATACAAACCAGTTGAAACCTGGAATGGCAGCAGTTACCTAAATGAGGAAAAAAGTACATTTAAGAGTTTACTGTTGGTGTACACACTAGTTTCTTCAAGAATTGGGGGGTTTTTAACTGATAAAATTATGCTATAAGCTACTTGGAAAGGGAGAGAAGTTTACAACAGAGTAATATTTCAAATTTAACCAAAATCAAGAGAAAATTTCCATCTCTGTATCTTTCAAAGGATTTTAAATACGCTTCTTTTCCCCCCTCTGTCAGTGTTCTGCAAAATAAAAGAAATCACACCCAGAAGCTACAGAAACCAAACTAGAACTCCAGAAATAAAAAGAAACTTACAGCAGGAAAAATTCTCACCCAGGATGGACAAGATTCTGCAGCACTAATGAAATAGATTTTAAATTCTATATCTATCTTTGAAAAGAGAAAGTAATAAAGCAGAGAGAGCAGTTGCCAAAAAAGTCCTTCTTGTTCTGCAAGTACAGGACTGTGCTCCTGCTGCCATGGAAACTGAGTCCCTGACTGCTCTGGTCCTGGTACAGTGCCACACATGCTCTCAAGCCTTTAATAAATATTAATAATGAAAAAAATAATAATTATGTATCAGAAACAGAACATCTAAAAAAAAATTGCCAATAAATCCCCCTTTACTCTAAGCCAACTATAAATCCTGTTCTCTCCTAGTTTCTACCACTCACTCCTGGCATTAACTGTAAGGTTAAAATGACCACAGGCCTTGGCTTCGACTGGAAAAAGCCAGGCAACTTGGAGGAGAAATTAAAATGCTTACACCAGTTCAAGAGATACCTCCACAATAAGCAATATGGTTGCACATACTGAGCACTGGACTGGCAGGTAGGAGACATCATTTCTGTTCTTGGCTCTGCTGTTGACTCACTCGTACAGTCACAAGGCTCTGAGGGCCAGCTCCCACCTGCAGAAGACCTGTAACCCCAGTTAGTCACCTCTTCACGGGGAGCAAGGCACAGGGCTGCCAGATCTGGGGAAAAAGCCACTGTCCTTGCCAGGAACGGGACCCCACTCTGCCAGGGTATCATTATTATGGCAAGACACAGAGAACATCTCAGCCTGAGGGACCAGTGATGAAGCTCAAATCCCTGCTTTAAAAATCCACTGGCTTCTTTTAGGTTAAAATCTGGCTTCTGAAGACATTCTATTTGGATGGGCTTAGCTTTATTTTTCAGCATTATTATAACTTTTTAAGTCTAATCAGTTTGTTATCTCTTGTATTTCAGCCAGAATTTCTCGCAGGGCAGAAAATCTGCATTGATTTTATCGCAGGGGCTTTTTACCCCTTTCCCTTGTTGCTATCTAAATGTTAATACTTTTAAGGGGAAATAGAGAGTTAGAAAAACTACACACTGCATTTTCAATACTTCCTGCACATGCACCATGAAATGGCATAGACTCCCCTTTGGCTAGAACCAGCTGTCTGCACTGGAAGCAGAGCACACTGGAGCAGGCAGTCTGCTTTTCTAGCAAGGACATGCCTCTGCATAGGAAAACAAGCAGCAACACAAATCTTCATGCCCATCACTCAAACTCATCCTACTGATTTGTTTTACTGGGCAAAGCAAAGAAAGGAAAAATTGACATCTTATAGCATTTGAGAAGGCATGTAATGACACGGCAAAGCAGAGCTGAGCAGTAACGTGCTTTGGAGCATCTCTGAAAGTACCAGGCAAGAGCTGCAGATAAGTGGGGAAGTTGTAGAGAGCTAAAGGCCATCAGAGGAGCAATAGTACAAGGACTAGGAGAACTTTGTACCAAATTAAATCTACCACAAACATATCTTGAATTAAGTATCACAGACTCTGAGGCACACCAAAGGCGTGGTAAATTTGCCAGTGAATTAAAAAAGCTGGTGCCATTAAAAAGCTAGCAGAAACAAAAGCAGGGCATCTTCTCAGGGAATCAGCAACTGCCAGACACTTCCAGGCACTGCAGAGTGTTTAACGGTCCTTCAGGTGAACAACAGAGTCAAAAATCCTCATTTCTAGCACTGGCTATCTCTTCATCTAGATGTGTCTCAAATGTGTTCACCAACATATACCTGGTTTCTCCAATCTTGTAATTTGTTCTTCTGAATTAATTGCTAAACTTTTTCTGATTAATATTAAATTATCCTAAGTATCTTCTACTTCAACATCAACCAGTAAGAAATCACATCTCAAATACGTGCTAACCCTGGTTCTAAACCACTGCAGACACAAGAGAACTGGTCTACATTCACCTTTATTTTAGCCTCTTCTGTATTAAAATGCTCTGGATGAAGCTTGACTGCCTTGGCTCAAAATGTAGAATATGTTTATTGCCTCGGAATCAGAGTTCTGAGCTCTCTGAAACAAACCAAGTTAATGTCAGTTTTTACTGCACTTAGATAATTTCCTCTTGTATATAATCATTATTTTCAATCTTCCCATTCTCCCTGACCTTAAGAAAGCTTTTCAGATCACAGCTTGTTCCTGTAACTGCTATCTAGAGCAACCCATGTGCTCTCTTGCTATAGCACAGCAGCACTCTATAAAATCAACTTCTCGCTCCTCAGCAGTGACAATCCCATACATTCTGTCTTTTCATTGGTACTATTCCAGTTCTCTCTCTTTCCCAGACCATGAGCAGGAGAGACAGAAAAACACCACCTCCTGGAAAGCAGTTTGTTATCTAGAGATAATAAAACTTCTCAAGCAAATGTGCCAAGAAATGGGGAAATGGAGAAGGGCACAGTTCTCACATGAACTTAATACATCATGTTCTACACAAAGGATGCAGCACAGAGAAGATGACTCAAACTTCCAAAACATGTGAGTTAGCTTTCTCAGAACAGATAATGAGAATGTAATGGGGAAAAAAAAAGGAAGATAAGTGAATCACACTTACTGTGGAACACAAGGGATCAGTAAGCTGGTTTTGAGCCTAGCTTGCACAAGAACGCGTTACAGCCCAGGGCAGGCAGGCAGCAGACACACGGGCAAGCAAGAGCCCTGCTTCTCTGCACCACTCTTCCCAGTGCTTCCAGTTTTAGGAAGAGCACAAGCTGGCCACTATCTCTGAATATGAACAGTCCTCACCAGAAATATGAAGATAGAAAATGGAGCTTTAAAAGAGAAATAGCAATTCTGCATTTGGCTGTGTCCCCCTGCAGGCAGGTATTATAAAGCTGAAGTGGCTTTGCAGCTTTTATTTCATTTTAGGAAACTAGTTAAACTATTGCTTGCTTTCTGCATCTATATTCTTTGCCACATTTAAGGACTAACCAGCAGTGAAACATTTAAGCAGAGGTCTTCCAACTTCTTTTACTCACACGTCTGGGTTGAGATAACATAATCCTACTTGCAGCAGAAAAATAAAATCCTATCAGACACAACCATCAAACTAAGAGATATTCTGTGTCAAATATATTGGGTTTTGCTGCAAATTGCAAGTTTCTTCTGCAGAGGCAAGCAAGAAGAAACTTGCAAAACTGGGCAAAAAGTCTCCCAGAGCCACTCCTCCATCAAAGCACCCCTCTAGGATTTCCACAACGTGTCACAGTGCAGCAGGCACCCTGGACACACAGCTTGCAGGTCCCGAGGCTGACCTGGCGCTGCAGTATCCACCTATCCTGAGGAAGATAAAGAACAAAACCCAGAATCCCACACTCTGAATAACTCAGCAGGGAGTGACCCCTGACAAAACACTGTGCTTCAGAAAATGGACATTCTTCCCACTATAAAAAACAGTGCAGAAATGGGAAAAACTGATACTCAAATGAGTGAGACCAAAGAAGCATGAAGATTCAAGTCTAAAGATGCTTCCTGGATTATGCTAAAACTGTAAAGATAGTTTAAGTTGAACCAAAGTGATATACACAGTCTAGTCTCTATTGCAGTGGGTATCATACAGAAACAAACAATCCATAATAATCAAAATAGTGTGAGCAACAAATCCCATTTCTCTAACACACAGACTGCTAGAACAAGTGAACACTGGCCATAGATGGCATAAATTTTGCCTTCATCAGCAACATTTGTTAAAAGTTAAGAAAATGCATTAAATAGCTTGCTTCTTTTTGTCCTTAAAAAAAGAAAGCCAAACTGGTTTCCTTTCATTTAATTCATTTCCCACAAGTAAAACCTCTAAAGTCAACTGCCAAATACCAAGAAAGAATCTGACCCTATGATGTGTAAGAAGGTTATTGAGGAGCCTAGGATAAACTTTACTCAGTGCTGGCTCGTAAGGTGTGTTACCTGCTGTGTCTAAGAGCTGAGATGATTACTTTGTTATGCTTCAGTTCCTATACTTGCCATAGTAGCTCACACATTAATCCTATGGCAGATAACTTGGACTACCAACCACAACAGAAAAGAATTACTGAGCAGAAAGCAAATACCAAAGAGACAATACAGGATGATTACACCCGAAGGACAAGGTCTCAGTAAAACTCCTTTAAAAAGGCCAATGTTACACCAGTGTAGTGGAGGGAGGGGAAGAAGAAAAAAACCACGAATGCAAAACCCCCCAACAATGTCCATTTTGCACAACGATGGGTTCCAGGAGAGAGCCCACAGTGTATTGCCAGAAAAATTATCTCCTTGCAGAACTATTTAAGATACTCTTAGTTACAAAATCTGAATTAAGTAATGCTGCTGATTCCTCAGATCATAAACTTAGGCATCTATAAAGACTATCAAGTCCTCTGAAAACAACAGCACCAGAAATAAACATTATGTTTTATGTTATGACATCAAGACGTTTCCCATGAACAAGAGTTTGGGAATCCCTGCTCCTCTTAAACTAATCTACTTAGATGTCAATCTGAGTGTCACCTGACATGGATTTATTGGTGAAGCTGTTAACAGTGTAGCTGCATACTAAAAAACACACAGCCAGTGACTCTTTTCTTGATACATCCCATAAGTCTATGAACTTTCAAGAGTTCATTCCGTGAATTCCAACCCAATGCACATTCAAGATTATTCAAGATATGTGGTACTTGCTAGAATATTTGCAGCTTAAAACTCCAAATTAAAGATGCTCCTCTTTAAGACTTAGGCTCCATAACTCCTCTTACAGATGCTTCTTACACTCTATGGATGAGTCAAATTCTCCTATGCTTGACAGAAGCTGTAAGCAAGGTAACAGAGGATATAACAGCACAATCCTACAAACTGCCCAAAGTTTACTGGGTACGAGTCCCATTCACCACAGGAGAAAGCAAGACTGCCATCTTCTTGGGACCAAAAGTATAGATCCCCATGCTATCTCTTCTCTTACACTACCAGGGAATCAGTGTTATGTGGCCGATGCTGCCAAGCAGCGCTACGTGGTTGTCTCCCTCAGCATGACTGCAAACATCTATTTGAACACAAAACTCACAACCCCACATCTTGTAGGACGCCCGAAAGCAAGCAGCGTTTGACATAAACACCTGTCACTGGCCTTGAACACTGACTCCCTCAGGGTTAAACATCTCTCCAACTTCCCTCGGGACACAAATCACACTGTTTCCCTTTAAACACTCCGAACTGAAACGCTGCAGGAGGCGAGGAACCTCACGGCGGGCAGGGAGAGGGCTGGGAGCTGCCA
>VWZY01006547.1:43261-88027 GCA_013399075.1 Chloroceryle aenea | reverse complement strand
TAGACATTCATTAGATCCCCAATGAAATTATTGGGGGTAGGTGTAAGTGCCCCCCAACCTTCCCCCTCTGCTACCCCCGCTGTCAGGCTGCCTACAAGAGAAGCTGGCATCACCTTGGCAGGGGGCAGCTCAGCAGCTGATCTCCAGCATCTTCTCCACCCTCCTTCCAAGCTCCACTTTCCTGAGGGGACCACTTCTCTGTCTCCAGGCTTTTCCCACCAGCTCACCCATGAGGAAGCTGATTCTTTAACTATAGCACTGACAGCTCCCAGCATCCCCAGGCTCAGCTGGGTGTTTGTCACCTTTGCAGAATGCTAGGGATTGGAAGGGACCTCCCAAGATCATCTAGTCCAATTTAACCCCATTTTATAAAATTGGAGGCAAATGCTCCCCCCTCTCCCCCCATCTCACCTGGGAGAAATCTTGCCTTGGCTCCTCCACGTGTTGGAATGGGTGCAATTTGCTGCTGGGTGGATTGAAAGTGCATTTGTACTTCCCTGGGAGATTTTCTGCTCGCTGCTGGGACCTGTACGACACCTACTCAATCTCAGTGGGAAATGGAATATGCTTCACAGAAAGAGCAAGAAGCCAAAGTACTGAGTATGTGCCTTTCTCATACAGTTCTACGTGCAACTGCAGCTCATTCCTGAGTCAATAACGTGGTGATCCCAGCTTCTAGAGAGATGGCTTAAATCAATGATTAATTTCCAGTCATTTATACCTTTTAACCATTCAAGCATCTTTCCCAGGCCTGAGACCTGCAAGCTGTGCTGGATCAATGCCAGCAAATCTGTGAGTGTTCTTGCAGTGTAACTGCTTGAATCCCACAGCACAGCAACATCCTCCCCACTGAGGAAACCGTTCACCCCCAGGCTCAACCCCAGCCCCATTCTCTGGCATTCTGGGTCCAGTTTACTCCTTTGCTCCCTGCAGGGACCCTCCAGCAGGTTGGGGGATGGCAAAATGCAGAGTACAGAGAGGGGTTTCTCTCATCCCACATCCCCCTGTGGTTCCTCCTGTAGAGCCTTAGCTCACTCTTGACAGGGAGCTGAGGACCAGTCCTCCCCAGCCACAGCTCCCTGCAGGAAAGCACTTGAGAGGCTTTTTGCAATTTGCAGTTTGCAGACTCGAGCCCTCCCTGTGTTTATCATGCAGCAGAATTTCGGTTGGCTTTGTTTTTTCTTTCCCTGACTGGGAAATTTTGCTCAGTTCCTGGTGATGACCACATCCCCCACAGCACAGGGCAGGGATTGCTGCAGGGGACAGGCACTGAGGAAAGGTTGTTGTGACTTAGGAGAGGTCCCCTTTTCTTCCTACCTTTGCCCTGGCTCTCACGCAGCACCTTCGGTGTGACACAGCCTGCCCCTTGCTCAGCCCTTCTGCAAAATAGGAGTAATTATATTTTGAGAGTCTCAGTCTCCCTGGCTCATCTGCTCAGCCATAAATTCTCCTTCTCTGCAGTTTGCTCCGAGTCTCCAGCCACCTGAATGACCAGAGAAATAGAAATAGCAGCAGAGGGACTGAGCTGACAGTGACCTGGTTTTATAGGCAACATAAAGTTGGCTCTAATACTCCTGAGTGGCACAAGTGGCTGCATGAGGAGGGAGTAGCAGAAGACTTGACTGCAGCAGAAATAAAAGTAAAATCATTGAATGCAATAAAATTTGCCCAGATAGCACTTGACCAGCTGGTTATATCACAAGTGACATGTTTGTTAGAAAGCATTAATAAAATCTGCAGTATAATCCGGGAGGATTCACAGGAAACATTGCAAAGGAATTTATGGGTTTGCTGGAGAGTTTTATGGGCTCCGTTCCAGGAGACTGACTCTGGGGTGGGCTGAAGCTCTCCCTGCTCTCCTAAGCAGGCAGGAGGAGAAAACTGGGGGGTCAGAAGCACCTTTTGGAATGGCAGAAATTTTTGTGGGACTTCACATTACACCACTAAGGGATCAGAGCATCCAAATTGTCCCTCCAAAGCAAGATAATTGCCCCACACATTGCTGCAGAGACTCCACGGCCACTGACTGGGGGTTTGATTCGACCTTTTCATTTACCAGTGCAGGAGCCAAATGGACATTTGATTTTAGTCCTCTCAGCTGTACTCTTGTGGGAGCAGGAGGCAGGAGGGGCAAGAGCAGGACACATCTCAGCACAGACAGGAGACAAACAGATCATAGAATCCTAGAAGGGCAGGGGCTGGAAGGGACCTCTGGAGACCATCGAGTCCAACCCCCCTGCCAGAGCAGGGTCACCCAGGGCAGCCCACACAGCAACAGAGCCAGGGGGGCTGGAAAGGCTCCAGAGCAGGAGACTCCACAACCTCTCTGGGCAGCCTGGGCCAGGCTCTGTCACTCAAGATTAAGGAACAAGAGCAGACCAGAGAGACACATAAACACACAACCACAAACAAACACCAGCACATAAGTCTCACTTCTGAAGGAATCCTGGCCAAAAAATAATTATGACCTCTTCAGATCCTATCCAGCTGGACCCAGTGCATCTGCCCAGGCATTTCAGAGCTCTGCTTCTGCAGCACTGCAACTACAGGTGCTTAGTGCTGAGCAGCCAGGGTCAGATTTACTGGGATGGGGATGGGGCAGGGGAGGGGTGATGGTCCCAGCCTCCTCCTCACTAAGCAATGGTCACACAGGTGCCTGCCCAACCATGGCTGCATCCAGCTGAGATCACCAAGCAGCAAGCTGGAGGGAAGGGAAAGAAGTCAGTGTAAAGGATGGAGAAAAATAGCAGCTTCCTACAGGGCCAGACAAGAATTAAATACCCTGGTCTCACCGAGAAAGACCAGCAACCACCTCTTCTGCTTGTTATCATTCTTTTTCCATTTAGTTATTTACTTTTTAATTTGCTCAACCTATTATTTGTTAAGCAGGCTGCTCAGTAGGTATCATCTCAGAGCTGACTATTAGGCAGGTGCTGCTTTTAGCCTGGGGCAGAGAGAAACATGTCAACATCAGGACAGAGGATACAGCCCGAAAAGCTGCTGATTTCACTGAGAAAATACCACACATAAATTGTGTCCTGTTTCCACCCTGTAACACTTTGAGTTCCTTGCAACAGCAGCATTAAAAAAATCACAGTGCAACCAGGACATGACCCAGGCCAAAGATGAAACACCACAGGAACAATGCAGGGACATGGACACCACACGGGACCTACTCAGGAACCCAGAAGGACCCAAGGACACCAGAGTCCCAGCTGTTCAAGGCAGGGAGCTCCCTCTGCTCTAGGTTTGCAGCCCAGCACCACATACCACGGTTCCTTAAGTGGAGATGTGAGTAGCAGGACTAGGCAGAGCTGGCAGGAGTCTTTCAAACCCTTGTTTCACCAGGAAAACCATACAAGGCTTCACCCAAAACATCCCAGGTTCCTGGAGTCTAAGCTGATTTTCTTGCAAAGTTTGGCTGCTTGCTTTCCTCCTAGACCAGCTGAGGACTGGCACCAGCTCCCACAGCCTGCTGATGTATGGATTGAGCAGGGCTGGCCTTCCAGCTCTGAAGCAGAGACCTTGGAGCCTTGGGATGGCTACAGAGATCCCACAGAGACCTTGGAGCCTTGGGATGGCTACAGAGATCCCACAGAGACCTTGGAGCCTCGGGATGGCTACAGAGATCCCACGGAGACCTTGGAGCCTTGGGATGGCTACAGAGATCCCACAGAGCCTGGGGCCACTGCAGTGTATCAGGCCAGAGCCACTGATCCCAAAAGCTTCCTGAAGCTAAAGAAGGAAACCAGAGTCAGTCCCAAACCCACCAACATCCCTGGACACCTACCAGGCCTGAGAACATCTAGCTCTCACAAAAACATGGCTCTCAACCCAAGACTTCTCTTCTGCAGAAAGCCTGTGTTTTCAGCCTGCTGACACTCAAGGGCAGCTACAATCCCCAAACAAAAGCTCTTTGGCTGCTTAGGTTGTTTAGTGGCAGGAGGAAAGTGGCACAACTTAGACCAGAGCAGCCTTCAGTTTATTTGGAAAGTGACTCCACAATAAAGTATCAGCTTCTGGCACCTGCTGAAGCCTTATTTGCTCCATCCAGCTCCCGTGGACACCCAGCAGATGTTGTGGGTTTGACACTTGGTGCCTGAGGACACCTATTGACCTCAGGCCAGGACCCCAGTCTCCCACTTTCCCCTGTCTCTGTAAAATTCCCTTGGGTAGGCAGCACCTTGCCAGGCAAACTGTGTTCTGGACCCTCCTCCAGCCATTCTTCCTAGCTCTTTTTGATGCTTTTTGGAACAGAGCCCCATGGCTCCAGCACTGCAGGCTTCAGACCCTGCTGGATTCACATCCCCATCCTGTGGCATGAGGCACTTACATGGGTCTTCTAAGTCCAGCCAATGGCAACCACTGGTTCTAGTACCTCAGAAGCAATTTCTGTCAAACAGCAACCTGTTCAGCTCACCCACAGGTGAGCCCACAGGAACCTAAAGGAGGAAAGGCACCACGTGGTGTCTGCAAGCACCCTACCTGCACCAGGCTCCTGGAAGGTTCCCATGGCCCAGGTACTGCCAGGTGCCCAGCGCCCTGCAGATCTGGGAGAAACCCTGCTGACATCTTCTCCTGTGTTTCCGTGACACAAGACAGTTTTGTGGCCAGCAGTTTGCATCAGCTCCAGCCAGAGCAACCCCTTTGCAATTGCAGGGATAGGGGAAGTTGGTTCTGGCATTGAAGACCTCTCACCTCAGAACACCAACCCACCCTGGCCTCCCAGACCTGAGTGCTCTCAGAGGCTCATCACCCTTTTCTCCCACCAGGATTTCTTTTCTTCCCCACCTACAGCCTCCTTTAACCCAGCACTGGTCTCCTTCCTTCACCTCACATCTCATCACCACCATCCTGGACCTCTGGGGCTGCACCAGCCCAGCAAAGCTGCCTGGGGAAACGTGCCAGTAGGGTGAGGAAGACTTTGTGACTGATCTGGGTGAAAATCTGGCCCTAGAAAGCAGAGGATGGAGATGGATATTCAGCAGCTGTTGTGCTGGCCCGTTTGGTCCCTGATTCAGAAGGCAGGAACTCTTCCCAAGCCTGCAGCTGACACATCCCACCCAGAAAGCTCTGACTTTGCAGGCGATTATTTCAGGCTGAAGAAGAGCTGCTCTTTCTCTCCGTGAGTCTTGTGAGAGCAGTGTGACCCAGTGTTTTTCACCCACTCTCCTCCTGTTTTCATCCAGCAGAGGAAGCAAACATCAGCTCTCTGAGGCCAGACAACTTCCACTCAGGTTTCACCACCAACTAATTATGACAAAGGAGGAGGAAATAGAAACCAGCCTGGGAGCACACCAGACGTGGGCTAGGAAAATTCTCAAGTTCATCTTCTGTGGTTAAGCTGCCTATTACAAGCTGAACAAGAAAGATGATTAAAGATAGTTGTTATTGCAGTTTAGAGCCAACAGAGACAGCTTGTACTGGGAAGCACAACACAGTGTGCCCGAGAAAGCCTGCTGCAAGCATTAGGTTACACGAGCTCGGAAAAGGAGCAGGCTGAAAGATGGAAAAACCTCAAATCTTTGGGCCACCGAACAGCAGCAAAACAAAGGGAAGCTGAATGGCAGTGGAAATGGGGAAGATGAGGAAGGTAGGAGAGTGTGGCTGCACTGAGATGGTTCTTTAGACACTGCCAAAGCTGTGCTGCTGTAGGAGGTGAAGCTGGAGGCTGCGGTGGTGAGGGATGACACGTAGGGTAACAAAAATAACTTGCTACCTGCTCCCTTGCTTCTGATGAGCAAGACCAGGATCTGCATCCCACAGGCNGCAGGGGGGTTGGACTCGATGCTCTCCAGAGGTCCCTTCACACCCCTACGGTTCTAGGATTCTATGATATGGGTCTTGCAAGCACAGTAGGGTGGGCATGACCACTGTGGTCAGAGCAACTGCATCTGCTGTTCAGGACAGGACAGAGCCCATACAAAAGATGGTGAGAGATGCCACAAATCCTTCTGGCCCTTTTTCACATGTTGAGATTGAGTGGTTGGCACTGGATCGCAACCACAAGGGTTTAGAAGGGCTGAGGACTAAAACTACTCCTTCTCCAACCATTCTGCCTCACCTATACCACGCTGATAAAGTTTTTGTCCTCCTTTTCTCTGTAGTAAAATATCTGGGCACAGATTTATCTGCATCTGCAGCTTGTAAAGACACACAACAGTTATTTCATCTAACGATGGATAAAAATACATACACTGATCCTATTAATGTACCAAGCTCACCTTGGGGCAGCAGGATAGTCCTTACAAAGCCTTCTCCACTCTCAAAAAGATATGATTTCTATTCTTCTTTAAGGCACAAGCTGGGGCAGATGGTTTTCTTAATCTAGCAAGACAAAGATGCAACAGCAGTACCAAGGCCAGGCACTGAAGAGAGCAAACAGCAGCAGTGCTGCCCTGCACACAGCACTCACAGCTTCCTTCCTGCAGCAGCTTTTGCTAATTCCACAAAGGACGTTTCACTCAAGGGAGGTTTTGGTTCAGGTTTCACTAGAACTGGCCCCTCCACTTGTTCCACCTTCTCCAGTAAGCAGCATGATGCTCAGAGCAGAAGAGGTTGGGGTTCTGTCATGAGTATCCCAGCTGGTTCACAAGGGAGGTGATGCTCACACAGGTTTTGAAGCAAGCAGGCTGCTAGGGAGAAATGCTCTTGCTGAAGGAAGGGCAAGGACAATTGCCTCCTGCCAATTGTCAGCTCAGCCCAGAGAGAAAACAAGAAGGTCTAGGCCAGGGCAGGCTGAAGCTGCTCTGCCAACGCTCGGTGCTAAGACACCCAAGGCAACTGCACCTCTAGAAGACCTGGCCCAGGTACCCCCACATTTCCTACGGTCTCTGCCCCAGCTTGCTTTGGTGATAAGCCACAAGCAGAGGTGACAATGCTTCCTGCAGCCCCCACAGGGAGACATCCAGAACTGTGCAGTATTGTGAGTGTCTTACAGAGCCAGTAAACAGAGCACTTGTGCTAAGAGGGAGCCCATCCCTCCCACTTACACCACCAGCAGCTGCCTTCTCCTAGCCATGGCAGGAGCACCGTGGAATAAAGGACCTTGCCCCTTCAGAGCTGGTGCCTTATTTCAGCTAATAGTGGTGAAGCCCTGGCAACTGGAGAGGAGGAAAAGAGAACAAAGCAGCAGTGAGAGCTTTACAAAGGGGCTGGAAAGCAGAGCACCAGGAAACCTATGGCAGTGCTCCCCAGGAACTGCACTGGGGTTTGAGCTGAGCAGTAGAGGCTGGAAGGAGGAGAAACAGCAAGGTCAGTAAAGAGTCCTGCTGAATCCAGAGGGATTCTCCACAGCCCAAGGCTCTTCCCAGATCACTGGCATGGCTTCGTTACAATCAGAGTGGAAAAAGTGACAGTCCTGCAGTGTCAGGCTGTGAGGAAGCAGGCTGAGGTACCAAAGACTGGATGTCTCACATAAAACAAGGAGACAGAGGGAAATTAATTATCCCATTTCCTTTCTTGAAATGGAGGTAAACTGAGGCACAAGGCTGTTCCCAGGTTAGGCATCTGTGTGCGTGGCTCAAGTCAGGGGTGTGAAAAACCCAAACCCGTGTTCTGTACATTGAAGTCTGTAGGGAATCAATCTGAAGAGGAGGAACATTGCTTTCAGTGACTGCATTTTAAAACTACACTGGGTATTTTATTATGTCTCAGGAATCACAGCACGTGTGTCCTTGCCTTGTACAGCCTTGGCACCTGTCAGGCCTCCAGCTTCTGTCCGGGAATAAAACAATGGGGGAAAAAAATCTGTATTCCTCTCTGGAAACATTCACAAAAACAGCAGTACAACTTCAATTAATGTAATTAGCACTCATAGCATATTTCTGTTCTTACAGCTGTGACAACACAGACACCTCGAACCATACTGCTGGCTCTCCACTCTGAGCTGGGACATGCTGTCCTCTTTCAGCTTGCTAAGACATCGCCACAAAGGAAGCTCTTCCTGAGAGGTTTTGCAGACAATACTCAAGATGATGGATGGTTTCCACATGATTTTTATGATTTTCTCTCTACAGCCACCTGAAGGGAGGTTGGAGTGAGGAGGGGGACAGCCCCTTCTCCCTGGTGACCTGGGCCAGGACCAGAGGAACGGCTGCAGGCTGCGCCAGGGGAGGTTTAGGCTGGACAGTAGGAGACATTTCCTCACTGAAAGGGTTCTCAACACTGGGATGGGCTGCCCGGGGCAGTGGGGGAGTCACCACCCCTGGAGGTATTTAAATGCTGTGTGGTCCTGGTGCTCAGGAACATGGTTCAGTGGTGAGCTTGCAGTGTGGGTCAAAGGTTGGACTGGATGATCCTGAAGGTCTCTTCCAACCAAAGCCATTCTGTGAGTTGATGTTCCACAAGACCCTATTGTTCCCTATCCCAGCTTTAAAAAATCTCTAGTTAGATGCAGTCCTGACCACTGTGGAGAAGCCCCGAGCTGTTCCCAGCTCATTGTAAGAGGACAAGCAGGTGCCATAGTCTGCATCCCTGGAGAAGGTGGCAAGAAGCCCTGAACTGGTCTGCCAGTTGGGAAGACTGAGCTCTGCTATCAGGCAGGTTCATCAATTGCTAGACAGATCAAAATGTCCATCATATGTGGAGGAAATGATGTCCATCATATGTGGAGGAAATTGATTTTTAAGATCCAGCTACATACAGAGGGACTTGCTTTCCACTTCCCCAAGATGCCTTACCAAGGTCTGTGGGGCTCAGCTAGACACTTCATGCACCCGAGGTACACAGGTTTTTCTGGAGATGGAGGCTTTAAATACATTTGTTTGGGAGATGGAGACAAAAAGTGGCAGTGAACAATGGATAAGAAGTTATATGGGAAGAGTGGAGGGAGAGGCATCCCTTGGATCTTCCTTCCTCACTCTTGGTACCAGCGGGCTCACAACTGTGCCCTTTGTGCTGTAAGATGCAACTCTGGGACTGGGGATAGCTCTGGAATAAATTCTGAGTAAGGACCAAGGACACTGGTTGGAAGATGACAGAGATACACACCTGACAGGCAAGAACTTTTCCTTATCCCTGGAAAGTGCATCAACTCACAGCAGCAATCATTAACTGCAGGCAAGTGTATTAGCTCTTCACGTGCTCTTCTCCTGCAGACCCAATCATTTGTCCCACGTTACACCTTAAAAGATCCAATAGCTGGCAGATGTAACAAGTGAGATCTCACACCACAAGACATCATTAGTCTGACTACAGCTGCTCAAAGCTGGGGATTGTGCTCCAACAGAAAGCAGAAACATTTAAAACCTCGGTGTGCAGTCATGAGAACAAATGAAGTGAGAGCCCAACAAATGGGACAGTTCCCCTCTCTGGCTCAGCTCCTTGCTCACACAACTGCTGATGCCATGGGGCAATTCTCCTCCTCGGTAGCAGTTCCTGATTAGCTGTTTAGCTCCCATCCAGGCACAGCCTCTGCACTGACCCCCTCTGAGACCTTGGCTGTTTCCTTTCCCAAGGAGGCAAATTCCCCTCGCACAGCCTCACTATCCCCTAGACCAGACTTTTCCTCATTGTCCTTCCACCCTTGATTTTTTTGTTCTCAGAAAGAAACTGAAATGAAGACGAGATTGTTTCTACCAAGAGATGGTGGCAGCAGCTCTGAAGCTCTCATGAATTACACAAGTCAAAGAGGATAAGCCTGCTGAGTGAAAACAGGGAGATATCACTCGCTGTCATCAGAGGACCTCCTGGGAAGAGCTGAACCCTGAGTGTCCCAAAAATTAAGAGTGTAAATTGATATGTGCTCCTTCGCTTCACAGAACCCGTGCGTCATATGAGGCAGGGGTAGCAGTTACCATGGCAACTAATCTAATCTTTATTTTAATTTTTGCCATAGTCAGATCACAACAGATAGGAAATAGCCATGCTCAGAATTAGAGCAATTGTATGTGCAAACACGTGCACAGAAACGTATGGAATTGCATATGTGGCTGTAGCTAAAAGCAAAAATAAATGGGTTTTAAGGGGATAGAACCAAATTGGACTCGATCTCAGAGGCACGCAGCACAGAGATAACATGATGGCTGTGCAGGGAGATGAGTGTCACTGAGGCTGTCACCATCCAGGGGGAAAGGGCAGCGTACAACTTCTACACATTGCATTTGAAGAGGTACCTTTGAAGAGGTACCTTATCCCATCCCAGTCTGTCAGCTCGTTCTCCCTCCCACAAAGGCTCTTCTGGAGAAGAAACACAAGGACCTCTCAACCACATCCCAGTACAAAAGCCCTGATGTCATCCCAGAAAACACAGTCAAGGTGATGTGCCCTCAACAAAGTAACACCACCATCCCAAAGTCATACATCTCATGGAAGAAAATGCTTGGGATCTTTTCTTGACTCATTGCATAGCTGGCAACCACTGCTGCCCATTCTCAGAGCAGGGAGCCAAACAGAAAGTGCAAACAGGTCAAAATCAGGAACCCCAAGCTGAAAACTCTCAAATTCCATGTGTCAAAATGTTTGAAGCTCTGAGCAGGGAAGGGTGCAGCACCCGAGGAACAACATCCCTCACAGACAGAGCTGGTGTGCCAATCATTCCTTAATTCCAGATGGCAGATGTGGACAGAAGAAAAACCTTAGGCACATTCCCAAGGATTCAGATACGTGGGTGGTCACCAGCCAGGTACTACCTTAGGCCAATATCATCACCACAGGCTTCCCAATACAGCAAGTCAGATCCTCTCCTGCTCTGAACTGGGGTATTTCTCATTACATCATCAATTAAACTGTACTGGTTTACATCAACTTTCTTTTGCCCTCACAGGGACTTTGAGTCTTTGTTTTTTCCTTTTACAGCAGGATTCTCCATGGAGAGGTCACAGCCAGAACAGGCAACTGACACTGCTGCTATCAGTACAAGTCCAGAAGAGAGCTGGCAAACTTACAGCTTCAGGAGACAGCACATGGCAGAACCCATCACCTGCAGGACTCCCATTGAAACCCTCTGAATCAAGAAGAACAATTCAGCTAACATTCATCCTGCCCTCTGAGCCACGAGGCTGAAGGAGTGTTGTGTCAGAGGTGAATCAGACAGGAAGGAGATGTGCAATAGCAAGTCTTCCTTCAACTTCACAAGGACAACAAACATCTCTGCCTTTCGCTGCCTACACAGCACACCTCCAGTTTCTACAGCCCTTAAGCTGCCAATTGCCCGAGCCTGTGGGTACCAGGCAGGGAAAGTATACTGGATACAAGTCTTCCTTGAGCATCTCCTCCTGGCTGCTGACAGCTAGACAGGACCTCTCTCGACCAAAACAGCCCTTCTAATTCTCAACAACAAACCAAGATATTCCAGCCTCCAGTTTAGAGGATGATGGGGTTATCAACCCTTCCCTTCAGCTGTTACCAAACTACACCCCTACCTTGAGTGCCAGATCTCTCCTTGGCGCAGGAGGAGACAAGCCAGGATTGCAGGATAACAGGCTTCCTAAAGGTGAAGTTCTGCTTTGAAGCAGTGACTTCATTTGGGCAGATGAGATAGGTGTTTAGAGAGACGGATGTTTGTGCCTGGAATAAGAACAAGGAGAGGATGCAGCTCAGTAAGTGATATGGGTTTAGGTATTTTTAGCAATGCAATGCAGCAGTAAGAGGAAAACAAAGAAGGAATAGCAAGAAACAACAACAATCAGCTCAGCTTCAACCAAATACACCAGGATGACACCAGTGCTTCGAAGCAAGCTCCTGCCCATCACCTTTGCAGGCAGACTGGAATAAATCCATTCCCATGATCCCACCATCCGACCGACGGCCTAAGCCCAGAGCAGGGCTGAGCACACCCCATCGCAGTGGGTTTCAGCCCCATGCCACCAAGACACATTCTTCTCCACCTGTCTGCTCCTGGGAGCCCTCCCATCACCTCTGACTGCAAAAACAGCAGCTGAAATGAATAATGTGCAGACACCCTCAATTGCTCATCTTGGCAGCCATCTGGCTTCAGACCACAGATATCCCTGCTATGCAAAGCAAAAGGGTGTTTTATCTTCTGCCACCAACAGCTGAAGGCTGGACTAAGAAACAAGAAAACATGGTATGGAAGAGAAGAGAGGTTATAAACAAGCAAGAGGCAGAGAGAAGGGTGCTCAGCGATACATCCACACAAAGAAAAGGGGAGCCACCTTCCAGATGCAACAATTGCAAGTTTGCATCCCCTGCAGACCTTTTTTAGGCAATGTTCCATGAGATGCCAGTCATTCATTTGGTCTGGTTTCCTTTCTTTTTCTACCATCATCATTTTTGTTCATCTCGTTTTCCCTTCTCCAGCCTCTGAGTGCAAACAAACCCAGGTCAGATCTTTAACCTCTCCCATTTGGTGCAGTTGCCTGGATGTCCATACAGCAAGGCTGATTTCATTCAGCCTTGGGTCTTCAAAGGACCCTTTAAAAGCAATTACAGACCAGATGAGTGGGATATTAATTTCCAGTTTAGCCATTTTAGCTCTATTCAGAAGCACCAGGTTTTGCCCAGCCCAGTGTTCTGCATTCTGTGTACATGGTGGCAACCCTACAGGAAAGAAATTACAGAACATATCCTCCCAAGGGGGACTCTTTAGGCACCCAGAACTGCTGAACCCCAGTCTGGTAAGCAGATGTGGGGATCCAGGAAAGAACAAATAGAGGGGGAGCCCAAGGACTGAACATTCATCTCCAACATGTCAGCATGAATTTTGATCCAAACAAGCTGAAGCCAATATGAGCTTAATGCTGTTTTAAAGGGGATAAGCAATGTGCAAAAAGGCATCACATATTTCTCACTTCAAAGCCCATCTCTGTTACACAGCCTGTAAAACATTCAGCTTTAAAATCAGATAGTTCATAAATAAAAAATAAAAAAATCCACTCTGTATACAAACTTCTAGTGAGGTGAATATGGAAAGCAGCAGAGCTGTCACCAGATACAGCTACATCCATCCTCCAAATTAGGGTAGCTGCATCTCTTCGGAGAGCTGAGGTCCTTTCTTCCTGCTGGCAGACTCTGAGACAGAGCTTGCAAAGAGATTCCTGTTATCATCATTTCCTTACACTCATCCTTCACTTTCATTCTTTGTTTTCCTGGGCAGGGCTTCAATTTCTTTCAATCTGTTTATTTTTCTTCCTTCCTTGCCCACTTATGTTAAGACAACAACATTTTGTTCTGCATTTGCAGGGCTATTCCATGGTGATTTGTTAACGATGTTGGGTTTGCAGTAAAGTGACTGGAAAGAGAAAAAGTTGGCAAGCTGCTTCCCTCATTAGGGAGCAGAGCTCTGGAGCAGCAGCCTATTAGCTGAATTATTCAACAGAAGAAAAAATACATGACAAATAATAATAATAATAAAAAAGCTACAGTAAGAGTGGAGGGGAAGGGAAGCTTATTGGCTTTAGTGCTGTCAGAAAAGTTTGGCAGCATTCCTTGAAACTCAGTTTGAGATTAAAACCATCTCAGGAACTCAGGCAAGGCTGGACGGAGACAGGCAGAAGCTGGCATTCATAATTCAGGTATTGGACTGTATTGCTGCTGTCTTGAACTGATAATGAAGAATCCCCAGGGAGAAGTTCTTCCAAAACCACCATGGAAGGGAATGGGGTGTGTGCAGCTTGTGAATACTGGTGGGGCTGCAAAGTTTCCATAACCAGCTACAGGCTTTAAGCATTGAAACAGCTCAACGTGAGGACCCACAGTGATAGTTTGTGCCTGTGCTCTTACTGTGGAGTAAATGCTGTGCAATTCACAAGGGCTTCACCACTCGTGAGAGAGGAGTGCGGTGCCTCACCTGCCAACAGCAAGAGGAGGTGACATGTGGCAGCTTGTGCCCTTAAAGATATTAACGGGACCCAAAAATCCTGGGGAAAAGTCAGGATTTTCTGGCTTCTGTTCTTGTGTAACCTGAACAGAGAAGGTGCTTGATCCAGGCACAGAAATAAGCAGCTGTCCCTACTCCAGAGGCAGTGTGGCCAGGCAAGGAGAAGGGTGTTACTTGAAAGGTTCAGGAGCAGAGTCCGTGTGATATCAGCTGGCAATCAAAAGGAGAAGACATTGAGACTTCTCAGAGCATCTTTGGCCACACCAAAAATACCCAGGAATGGGGAAGAAAACAGAAAGCAAGCTGCACCTGAGATCTCTGCTCTTCCTTACAGCTGTGCATTTCCCTCCTAAAGCAAAGGGCATCAGTTTTAGGAAACTTCAACTACAGAAATCTGCTTATTTTAATTGGCATATGATGTTAGGAAGATAAAACCTGAATCTGGAGGTCTGGGAAGCATGTCCTTCAGCTACTGCAGGGCCTGAAAAGTACTGCTGCTTATGGAGCAGGCTACCACCCACTCACTCCTCAGGCAGGCTCTCTCTTTCACCTGCACAAGCAGATTTTGTTTATTTTTGTTTATTTTTCTGAGGAGATTGGCTATATATACACCTCCCATGTAAAAGTAACTCCAGTGACGTTAGTCCCTCAGAGGAATCTGCACAGGAGCCAGAATTCTGATGCCACAGTGGTGCTGACAGAACAGGATCTAACAAGGGAGGAGAAAGCATCAGCGGTGGAATTCATCGAGCAATTAAATCATTTTACTTGATGACCCAGACAGAAAGAGAAGCCAGGCAGAGAGATCTGCTGATGACCCCGAGGCATCACTTGGAAGAGGACAGGAATGTCACAAGCATGATGCTCAGCACCTCAGGACTGTAACAGGGCTGAGATTCAACAGCAGGAGCAATTCGAATCTGTGCTGCAAGAGCAAAGACTCGACCTCTGGTCCATTGTTCCCAGAGGAAAGGAAGGGGCTGGGTGTGCAGAAGCCAGCTAGTGGCTGCAAATACCAAGACACCAGGGAAAACTTAATGGGGTGAGAGATTGCTGGTGTGCACCAGGCAGCTACGTGCCTCAGTGCACGCAGCTGGAGCCACAACAGGGGGCTTTTGCCACCCAAAGGGCTCATTACAGTTACCTGGACATGGAAAGGATGAGAAGGAATGTGATCACAAGGAAGAAAGTTTAGAATAGTAGGAATATTTCTGTTGGAAGATGAGCTCACTGCTTGAAGTAAGGAGTAGAGTGGCCACAGATGCATTCAGAGGTTCCCTTCAGGCTCTTCACAATATTCCAGACATCTCATGGCATTTGTATGTGGTTATGAAGTGAGGAGAAGGCAAGTAGCCCTGACTTCCAGCAGACAAATTGAGCTAGGGGACTTAGATGACTTCCAGCCCCACAAAGATCTCCAGGGAAGCCATGAGACACAGGCTGAACAGATGGAGCAACTTTTCTTGGAGCAGCTCCAGCGCTAGCTTAGTGTCTTCCCCAGAGATCCCCAGGATTCAGCATTCCTTAGGATAATGTGTGCAGAGGGAAAGCACAAAACCAGAATACTAACAGGATACTTTCAGATGACAATGCCTGGCGTATGTTTGCACTGCTGTGCTGAAGACAGCTGCCACATCCCTGTCGAGAAGACCAGGCCAACCTGCTGCTTGGTTTCCTAAACATCCTTCCCCATCACCCCATTTTTTTTAAGAATCAAAGGAAATTTAGTTAAAAAAAGCTTCAAATTCTTGGTTGAAAATTTCTCAGTGAAATCAAGAAAGCAGGGGAGAAATGTATTAGTCTTGAGGTGCATTTGGCTCTGCCCTTGGATAAAGAAAAGGCTCTGCTGCTCCACAGACCTCAGGCAACACTTTTGGCATGAGGAGGTGTCCTGACATGGTCCAGCATCAGCTAATCAATCAGAAGCCAGTAATTGAACACTCCCACTGCTGCTCAATTAATCCAATCACTTCCCTTATAAATTCATAATCATAGCTTCTGACTGCAGTGGACCTTATTTATATGCCAGAGAGGTTTCCAGCCAGGATCAGCCAGACTGTGCTGTGTTTCCAGCCCCAGGGCTGTGTTGGAGCCATTAGCACAGATACCACTGCTGGCTTTCTGGGAGGAAATCGGCTGCTCCAGTAGCACATTGGGTGTGAAGAGTGGGATGAGGGCTTGGAAAGCTGCCTAAAATGTGAAGAAGTGGGATGGCCAAACCTCAGAGGGTCCTCATGGTACTTCCTGCAGGAGAAGGAGCCTGTAAAACATGAAGGAAATGGCTCAGAAGTAGGGGGAAGTTTTACAGACACCCTTTCCTGCTTTGCAGTGGAGCTGGGGGCAGGTGTGGAGAGGAGAGAGCAAGTGCTCTGCCCTGGTGAAACACCATGAAATGGCTTTGCAGGGCATGAGACAGTCTAAGGCAGGACATGAGGAAAGCTGCATCCAGCTGCTGCTGGAAGGACAGGTCAGGCTTCAAGGGGATTTCCCTCAGCCAGGGGTGACATGATCCTTTCACAAAACATGTCACAGAGCTTTTCTGGACACCATCCCCCACCTAGCTTGGAGAGCACTGGCAGCCTGCAGGAAACACAGCCTGAAAGCACCTGAACTAGGTTAGGATTACTCTGTAGGGCAGCAAGGAGATGGAACAGCTCAAAATAAGAGGAAACCGGCCAGAGTGGGACCAGGGCTTGCTGAAGTCTCTTAGAAGCTTTGTATCAGAGCTCAGTGCTTAGGATGAGCACAGAAGGCACTTGCTCCACACAAGTTTTTCACAGCAGGGATATACGTTTTAATCTGAGATGGCAGAGGCTCCCCGTGGATATTGTCACTCAGAAACCAAAACACAACCCTCACTTGTGACTTAGCAGAAGGAATTTACTCCTGGATCACCCCAACAGCGCTGAGTGCAGCCCTTCCTGCCCATCCCTCCTCCAGCATCACTGGCTGTCTCAGCCCAGTGCAACTCTCCCTTTCATTCAGTTCCACTCTGCTAGAGAAGAAAATCCAACCTGCTTCATCCACCATCACTAGAAGCAACCAGATTGTTGGTGTCACCAGCAAAGCTTAGTGATGAGCAGGACCACCCCCACAGGTCTCCAGGAAGCAGCTCTTTCTGCTCATTACAAAAAGATGTTACAGCTCTTGCATCCCCAAAGTTAGCAGGTAGTACCCCCAAAAGTGATTCTCATTTCCAATACAAAACAGCAGGCACAGCAACCACGAAACAACCTTGTGCTGTCAATCCAGCTGCAGTTAAGCCATTCAAAACACCAGTCCAGGGGGACATAAGTAAACCTTTCATTGTTCCCACTAACTCTCAATGCTGGAACAGTTTATAGAATCACAGAAACATTAAGGTTGGGAAAAAACCTCCAAGATCATCAAATCCAACAGCCCACCAAACATTATCATGAGCACTAAACCATAGCCTGCAGTGCCACATCTACACATTATCAGGGCATTCTTCTCTAACCCAGCTCTCTGACCAAGGCAGGACTTTGACTACTCTCACACTCCCAGTTCAGCAACCTGTGTCACAGCCCCCATCTGCTCCCTTCCCCCATGTAGCTCCACGGGTTCTTTCTCCATTTCACTCCAGATCAGGCTGCAGGAAATAAATGAGGCAACTCTGCTTTCCCCACCACTAGCCTGGACCTGGGTGGCTGGAGCTCTTATCCAGCCTCTTATCAAGGCAGCTGACCAGAAAAGGGCTCTGAAGTTCAGAGTGTGATGATTTAGAGTAAGGGAATAGTGGGGGAGATGAGATTCACACCCATACCCATCCATAGCACTGCCAACAACTGGCCAGAGGATCCTCAGCAGATGTAGTGCCAGGGGAGGTGATGAGCTTTGTTCTGGATCAGATAAAAAGCATAAACAGAAGGCACCCGTCTCCAAGCTCCTCTGCACCCTCTGCCACACAGAAGCTTTGCCCTGACCCTGCTTCTTGCTTAGCAACACATTTCAGGAGGTCCCTTTCCCCCTTCCCTCCCTCTCTGGGCTGAATCAGAGCAGAGTTGCTGGAGTGGGGCTGCTCCTCACCCTGCCAAACTCTGCTCACCAGAACTGGTGTGGAAGCAGCTGTGACAGAAAACCTCCTGTCGAGCTGATCAGCTGGAAGGGACCCACCAGAGCACTGGTACTCTGCCTGGTAACCTCTGGATGGGTCCATCCTCAACACTGCAGCTGTCAGACTGGGTGCACAGACTGGTTACTGGAACCAGCCCAGGCCAGCCAGTCCCCCCAGAATAATCTCAGGGTGAAACATTTCTTTTAGTTTCTTTGGGGTTTTTTCCCCATTGGAAAGGAATTTGTCACTCAGCAATATCTCCCTCCAGACCTGAAACAGCTTTTTGCAAACAATACCAGGGAAACAGCACCAACTTTTTTTGTTGGTGTTGGTTTTTTTCCCCCAGATAAGTGCATTTCTGTGCTTGGAGCATTTTAAGTGCACTGACTGAATCTGGCAGGGGCAACCAAACACACACATCACATGGGAAACAGAACAAAGGAGAGAAGGAAGGTTACAAGCAAATATTTCTCCAGGATTGTCAGGCCTTTCAGTTACCATGGCAGTATGTTTCCATGGAAGCCAAATTTGAAGCCTGTTGCTGCCACTGGAGTGGCCCAAAGAAAATTATTATTTTTGAAAATTAACCAAGCTGCTCTCTACCTTGAAAGCCAGCCCACCCACAGCCCTCCAAAAAAATAATGGCATCTTTCCATCCCTGAGAAAGGATTCAATAAACACGGGGGGAAGGAAGAGAGAGCAGAAGAAAATACCACACCATGAAAAACAGGAGCCTCCTTTTATGTGACCAACAATGCAGAAACCACCCGGGCAAGCACAAGGCTGAATGTGCTTTGAGAAATGCAGCACCTAAAGGTCAGCAAAACCCTACAGAACATCCTGTGCCACCAGCTCCTGAGGGGACACGAGGGGGGTACTTTGAGACTAGTGCTCTTGGGTTGTCCTTTGTGTGACACTGAGCCCACCCCCAATCACGCTGGTGCCTCTCCCCTGGTTTGCTCACCCAGGTAAAGCTTGGGAAGGGGAAGGAGAATTTTCCAGGAGGCCACCTTTGTCTACATTAGAGATCAGCTCAGCTGCTTTGCTGCTCTCCTTGCTGGTCAGAACGTATTGTTTGATTCTTGAAAGTCACCTTTTGCCCTACCCACTCCATTGCACCAGCAAACCCACATCATCTGCATCCCCTGGTGGTTTTCAGAAGCTAGTGAGCCCACAGCAGCTGCCTGCTGCGTTTTATCCCCACTAAGTGAAAAAGTGTGGCACAGAAATTCAGCCCTTTCCAAAGGAGAGCTGGTGGGATGAAGGGGAGTCATGTTCTACAGGCTGCCCCAACAGGAGACATTTGGGCAGCAAGAGCAAACCCAGTGCTACTTCTAAAGGACTGATCACAGAGCCTCTGGATGTAGTGACTTCCCACCTAGAAACCAGGGCCTCTTCCCTGGTGATGTGAAAAAAGCATGGTGATAAAGCACCTAAAGAAAGCTGAACTCTCATGGAGAGACAAAGATCAGAAGGGAAGAGGTACCTGTGATGAGCAACTGTTGGACTACCAGCTGCATCTGACTTCATTTTGAGGCAGAGGAAGATCTAAGACCTGTATCAGTGAAGCATCACTCTGGTACCACCACCACGAGGTCTCCTGTGCTCTCTGCTACCTCTCTTGCCTGGGAGGAAGAGGGAAGCAGCAGCAGATGGTATGAAAGCACAGTTCAAGCAAAAGCATGGTGTGAATATGGCAGGTGTCCCTTGAAAGAAAAAAAAAAGTACAAATAAAAGCCCTGCCACCTGGTTTGGGATCCCTGTTCTGTTCAGACTTCACTGGAAAAAGAACTCAAACCCAACGTGTGTGTCACAGATGGACTGAGCTGTGTCAGGCACCAGCCTCACAGGGGACTGGGGAGTGCTGCACCCCCCTCTCTGGCAAAACAGCCATCCCCACCCAAACCCCAGTATAAACTCTTAACTGTCCACCAAAGAAACTAAAATACCACTCTGCAAGAGGCAGTCAAAACTGGACTGCACCTGAGGAGCCAAACTCCAGGCTTAATCAACAGCTCTTCCCTCTTTGGGGAGTTTCTCAGCTCCAAACATTACCCAGCTCTGGCATCTACTGCTACCTGCTGCTTGCCTTCCTCTGCCAGAGCTCACTCCCTGCCTTGCAGGAGGAAAAGCCTGCTCAGACCTCAGCTCTTCAACATCAAATCCTAAAGAGCAGAGTTTGGAAGTATGTACCAGGGGGGAGCAAGGATGCTCCAATGCAGGTGACACAGGGATGGGGCTGCTGGCAGCACCATGGGAGCCAGATGGGGTCCCAAGCCATCAGCTGAAAGGTTTCTCAACCATCAGGCAAGGTTTAACCAGCTAGTGTACATCCAGCTGGGTATTTCCAGCCTTGCACTCACCAGTGCTTAGAATCCTCTGAGCTGCACACGTGGAACAGCTGAAACATTCTCCTCATGCAGAAAGAAGCTTCAAGCCAGGAGTCCTTGCTCACCTGGGCTGCACCTGGAGGAGCTGAAGGAAGCAGCATGAATATTCCCCAGAGCAGGGTTTGCTTTGGGCATCTCACTCTCTCCTCCCAAGCTTGCTTTTGTGAAGAGAAAGCACATCTGTCTACCAGGCCAGCTTCTTCCTCACTGCGCCGAGGACACCTGCACTGGATTCACTTTCCATGCTGGGTTCTGGAGAGGGAGAGAGGAAAGGACTCACTGTCCAGAGCAACAGCTCTCCCAGGAACATGGGAACTTTGGGATCTGCTCCCTACCTTGTTCTCTGGGGTCACCTCTACCATCAAGTCTGCAAAGGACCACTTACCAACATCTAAATAAATCAATCTACCAGAGCCCACTGTCCCTGGAGAAACACCCCCATGACACACTTCTCTGCTGCTGCTGCTGAGATGTCTGGAGTCTAAAAAGCTCCAGGGCTTCATCCAACAGGAGTATTTTGCATCATACCACCACTGCTGGAAAAGCTTCAGGATTTTTGCTTCGCGCACCCATTGAAGGATAGAAATGAGATGTGACAGTGCAGGAGAGTTCCTGAACTCACTGACTCTCAGCTGTCTGAAGATGGAAAGGATCCCAGAATCCCTTCCAGCCTCCTCTGTGCAGTTTTATCTTCATATGACCCCGGGAAAGCTGAGATCATGGGAGCCTCCAGAGACTGGTAAAGCAATGGAAGACAAGAGGTTTGCTGAGTCTTCAGAGACTTACACTGTCTTAAACCCACTGTCATGCAGAGAAGTGTTTCTCTGTTGTCACCAAAAAACCAAAATCCAAAGCAAAACCAATGACACAGTACTGCCAAACGTGTTAAATCCATAACTTAAAAGCATTTTAATAAAAACAAAGCAGCAGACATTTCATAACCCATCCACGGGCACAATGTATAAAACCTTTTAAATAGCAACTTCAGTATTAGTCACAAACTCCAGTATGTTGTATAAAAAGAGCTGTATGCACACTACTGAAAGAGAACTTAAAACCCCTCTGAACAGGCCCTGCGAAGACATTTGGCTTGGCTTTGTTTTCACCTTTCCATTTCCAAGCTCTTGTTCAATTTGCTACTTTATGCCTTCTCACTCTGCTTGGGAGGGTTTTGTGCTGGTACTGAGGGGCTTCCTCCTCCCCCTCTCCACCCTGCACGGGTTTCAGAAACAGCTGGCAAGTTTAAGGTGCATCACATCGGGCAGTTTAGTGGCCCAGTTTTCACAGCTTATGTTTGACAAAGTGCTCAACACCCACAGACACCTCACCTCGGTGACTCAAAACCTTCAGCTTTTCAGCCAGTACCCTTCTGAATGACTCCTGACCCCTGGTGCACCACAGTACTAAAAGTGGAAGAGAAAATCAGAGACAGCCAGCCCAGGATCGCTGGGGGAGGCAGGATGAGACAGCTGCAGCACCATCTTCATACAGATGCACCTCTGCATTTGATAATCCCAAACTATTCACACACCAGAAGCCACTGACGCTTGTCCATTCACATTAAGAACTCCAAGCAACACACACAAAAGGACTTGGAGAAACAGGAGTTTACAGAAAGGCAGGTGTAACTGAGGAAAAAATCCCAAATACTAAATACAAACTGTTATATAAAGTCTGTTATCCTGGGGGCATCAGAATTACAAATGTAACTGGCAGTGAAGGGGACATACTGGACACAAAATTCCCAGTTAAAAAAACAAACCCAAACAAACAGCATCAAAAAAAGAGAGATGGAGCAAATTTTAGTTAAGAACAGAAAGATGTCAGATAAAGAAGTAACAGATCACCAGCTTTCATCCCACACACTGACACACAAACCATCGAGAGGATAAAAAAGGAAGCCAGTCCTCTTCATCCCCACCAGTCTGAGCAATCCTTTCACCTTTACAGCATCATCCTCGCACAGTTTAAGCCCAGTGAAGGTAACGGAGGCAGAGATCCACCCAACCATCATCTTCATTTCCTGAGTCTACTGACAGAGAAGGGCACTGCCGGGTGGAAACAGTCCCTGCTGCTGACACCTTGTGAGATGTGCCATCGTGGAGAGCAGAGCAGCCAGAGGCAGGAAGAAATTTGATGCTCTGCTGGGCAAAACAAAGTGTGGTTTTTTTTTTCTGATGTTTTCAAGTTCATGTTTTAAAGCACACACTTCTAAGAAGAAAATAAGGAAAGCACAGTGATTTATCACCTCACTTAAGACAGCAGCAGAGCCATCTTCTCCCCTTTAAAAGGCTCAGTTAAATTATCTTAACGTACCAAATCTGACAGGCAAAAAAAAAATATAACACTCCCATAAAAAGCTGTCCCCTTCAAGTCACAAGTCACATCACAAGAGCAAGCTTCTAATCAAAGTGTCAGAAGCAGAGAAGCTTTTATCAGCGTTGAAAACCCAGCTAAGAACACAGGCTGATCTCGGCGACCCGCAGCAGGAGGGAAGTTTAAAAGGCTGTATGAGTAACTGGCTGGAAGTCACTGGTTTTGGTGGCGTGCGCCATGGCTCTGCGCTTGGCGAGGCGGGACTTGGAGGGAGGAGAAAGCTTCATGGAGCAGACAGCATGGGCAAGGTTCTCCTGCTCTGCGCTGAGCTCGTTCTCGTGCTGAGACAGCTGGCGGTTCAGGGCGATGGCCTCGGCGGCAAAAAGCGTCAGGTCTTTCGCGCTGCTGTTCCTGTCAAGGGAGAAAGGAGAAAGCAGTTACAACACGCACGGAGGAACTTCACCTGCTTTACCCTCACAGCAGGATAGCCATTGCCAGCCAGTTTTGTTTCTCAAAACGTTGAGAAGCTGGCAAAGCAACTGGTTAATGTTTGCTCTCTCCTCACTGCGAGGACCAGCGGTACAACGAACGCTCTGGGAGTTTGGGAATGGGCACAGTTCTCATCCTTGTACCACTAACGACTTGGGATGTAAAGTCAGGAAGCCTCCTGAGATGCTGTGCTTAACTTCTACACGTTATAAAAGGATGGGCATATGGGGCAATGCTGTTGGCTGCCTTCAGAGAGCTGCAATCCCACTGTACCTGCACACCTGGCTTAAGGAAACGTGCTTCCGACGGGGCTAAGCAGCTGAATTGCCAGTAGCAGACATGAAAATAGAGACAGAGATGTGCAATTCAGGCTCTTTGGCACAAAGAATCTGCCATCAAATCACTTTAAATGAGGCTTGCCCTGCTCACAGATTGATACTGTGATTACCAGCAGCTCCAATGGAAGTCAGATCCATGTGTATGTGGTGATTATTCACCCATCAGAAAATAGTCTCTTTGGATAACACACGCCTTGATGCCTTTTTTCCCCTCCTGGGCAGCAAACAGCCAAAGCCATCATTACTTCCCGTCTAAGATTAGCACTGCACCACAGGAATCCTCTCCGATGCCTTTCCCCCAAACAAGGAAGATTAGGTCATAAAGAAAAATCAGAGCCTTAATATTTCTGATGTTCTTAAGAAAATCAGCGGTGCACATTGACAAAGTTCCACCCTCACCCAGGGATCTTCCTCCCACTTTGTAACCTCCTATCTCTCCCCATTCTTTCAGCAATGATTCTTGGGCAAGTTTACAGAAAAATAAATATAAAATTTAAAAATATTACCTTTGAAGAACCTGAGGAGTAGGTAATCCCCTTTCAGGAGCCTGCTAGAAGCAGCAGTTAAAAGCAGTTAGTTACACACTAGCAGCTGGAAAACAAGTTTCCCCAAGAGAATGATAAAAACCAGGCAGCTCCTCCAAATATTTACAACTAATGGAAACAGCATCTAAACTAATTTACTGAGGGTTTGCAAATCATGTTTCATAATCCATCTCCCCTCACAAGAAGATCCCACAGTTTGCAGGTATAAGACTCAAGCTTTTGAAGCTCTCCAGGGAGTCCTTCCCTTCTTTCCTGAGCTGGAAACTGAAGGAAGAGAGGACACTGCTGTTCTTTTACATCTACCAGCACTCTGTGTGACTGTATTAAAGAGCAACACCATAATTCATATACCACAGGGCTTGGTATTCAGGAGGAAGCTGTTTAAAATTCATAAAGCAATAATTAATAAAACAAACACTTAACACTTGACAAATTCATCCAAACATTTACCGCACGGAGCTCCAGAAAGAATAAAGCCACTGCCTATCATTTAATTAATCAATGTAAGAGCATTAAAACACACAATGACTATTAACAGTTCAGAGGCAGGGAACAATTTGTTTGTCACTTTGGAAGTGCTCAGCCCTTTATAAACAAAGAAGTAAAAGGAGATACATACTCCTTGAACCCACGAATGTTGCAAGACTTGAGCAGCACTGAGTCGTTCTTTGGCATCACGAACCAGCAACTTTGAGATGAGATCTTTGGCCTCAGAGGATATGTGTGACCAGTCCTTGTCAGGAAATTCATACTTGCCTTCCTGAATGCTCTCAAAAAGCTTGTTCTAGTAAAGGAAAAATTCTGTCATTTAACTAACAACTAGAATACAACCAGAAGACTTGTCAGATGGGAATTTTCTCACTCGGTTTTTTCCACCTAATGTGATGGTGACAACTGAAACCACCCAGTCTCCTTATGGAGTCAATGGGGAGGGGCAGGCAGCTCCACAGAGTGATTTGGTGCATCCCAAGATGGACACGTTACCCTGTCTGCTGAAAACACCTTCCTCCCCACCCCGAAACAGTGTGGCCAACATACTCGGGGTGTAGAAAGAACAAATTCAGGCCCTGCATGGAGATTCTCCTGGGGCTCAACTGCAACTTTAGAAAGTAACTCAACTTTTCTACTATCACCCCCACTTCTCAGTGACAGCTTATACTCCCAGACAACTGGCTGGGTCACAGACACAGCTCTTCACTGCTGGCACGATGGCAAACCTCACACCCTGAGTTCAGAGGGCAAGCTACGCTCTCCCACGGCAGCCGGGACGCCCGCATTCACCTGGCAAACTCTGCAGACTTCTCCTCGGTCCCAGCCACAGTCTGTGCCACAGTTGCCCACAAAAGGGGGGTAACCACTGAGCATGATGTACAGAATCACCCCCAGGCTCCAGAGATCACACCGTTTATCATAGAAGGTGGCCTCCTCCGTGAAGACTTCAACCACTTCGGGTGCCATGTATTCTGCAGAGCCGCACTAGGAAAGCAAGTTCAGGCAACAAATCAAACCAAGACTCAAGTTTATCATTCTCCTCTCTTTATAGCAGGCAGCTTGGCCTAAAAGCACAATCAGGCATCAGGGACTACTGAAGTTTACTGCTGGCTTTCACTGCAGGTCTCATTTTGTTACGCCAAAGCACTACTGCTGCATCCCACAAAGGTTAAATGGAATTGCCAAAAGCTTTAAAACATTTTGTGAGCATACTGCACAGGAAAAAATTAACACATTGCAGGTGTAGGGACTGCAGGAACTTAACAGAAGGCAAAAGAGTCCCTGCTGTTCTTTAGCAGAATCATAAGCTGTTCCCTATGAATCTGTGATCCTTTATACAGGGTCAAAATATTAATTTCCTTATTTGTTTCTAAATATCCATTAGTTATCAGGGTTTTCACAGCAAGTATATCACAGGAGGTGACTTCTATAGCAGACAAAGTCTTTTGGAAGGAGAAAGGTGGAAGAGAAAAAGCATCAAGCCCCAGTCGGTCTCTCACCGGCGTCGTTAATTCGGGGGTAGTGATGGGAGTGCAGGCGCTGTTCAGCTTCACCCCACTACCAAGATCAAAGTCACATATCTTTACTGGTGAGATCTGAAAATAACAACAGCAAGAGGTCCAGAAGACAGAGCAGTGCAATATATGCAGATACAGCATCGCATGGGAAGCTCAACACAAGCTGTTCTAGCAGCAGGACTGGTGAAACCACATTCCACTCCTCGAACTTGCCTCCTCTGTCCCAGTTGCTCCCACAGCACCAGCAGCTGACTTATGTCTTTGTTCAGCCTGGCAAGTGCCAGCACACACCGTAGCAGTTTGGGAACTAGATGTAGTGGGACCAGCTGGCCTGTCAATGTTGCTTGTCCATCTGGGTCCCTCCTCAGAACAGAGGAGGTGCTAAGCTGGCACTGCCATGCCCTCTCTAAGAGCAGGTGGCTTTTTAGCTCTTAGCCAGATGCTCATTTTCACAGCTCAAAGCAGAATCATGTCTCTTTCATGTTTCAGTTCTGTTAAATTTAGTTAGAATTCATTAATGGGTTCTAAAGTTATTGAGAAGAGACAGAACATGAGGGCTGTTTTGGAACCACGTTAATAAATACACTTCAGAAGGTTAAGAGAAAAGAGCAGCACCTTTTCTGGAGATTGACACAGGATGTTTTCAGGCTTCAGGTCCCTGTGAGCAATACCTAAACAAGAGGACAGTGTTCATTAGAGAAGATCCTGGTTTATTTCTCTTTATTAGAAGGTGGTCTGGGAAATATTCTAGGCCTGAGTTTGCTACACAACCCCTTCCCCCCTTAACAAGACTGCAAATAATTTAATTGCAAAGGGTATCTGTGAAGAGTCATTGTTGCATCCTGCTACAGCTTTATCATCCTTAAAAGTGCATGAGACTCAGTGAAGCAAATAACAACCTGCTAACATTGGAACTGTTTGGCTTAGCTCAAATTAATTATGTTAATTAAAACCAGCTTATGAAGATGACTGACCTGTAGGGAAGTTTGTGTACACAGTTTAGTCAAAAGATTTTTCTGCCTCTACAATTAAGCCCTTTTTTTCCAGATAGAGCAGCTGAACTCCCACCAGCACAGACCATACCCGAGACACTGCCCCCCCAAATCCTGAGGGTCCAGATGCAGCTATGACCCCTTCAACAGGGAGGCACATGCTCATGGCTGAAGCAAAAGCAAAATTAAAGGGTTTGGCTGGAGATGCAGAAGAAAAGCTAAAGGAGAACAACCAAAGGGCCTCTGCAATTCATTCAGATGCTATTGGAATAGGCAAATCCAACAGGGAAGCACAAAGTTCATCCATTGAGGTGCCTTCCAACCTGGTATTCCATAATTTTATCTGTGCAGTTCACAAGCAAAGGTGGTTCTTGCATTGTCAGCACTTCTTCAAATGCTTAAACATACAATTTCTGGAAGTTCTCAATTTAATACCATCAAACTTCATGGAAAGGTAAAAAATGAGATGCAAAAAAAGCCAATCAAATGAGCAACTTGGCTGCAATCTAACTACACTCTAGCCTCACTTAAAATAAGAATAATTACACTCCAAGCACACTTGATACCACTTCAGGGTACAAGAAAAATTTCCCACCCGATTCCAGGTAAGGAATTTCCTAAGGTTTTTTCCTCACACTCCACAAGACACGATTTAAAATACAACATTAACAGCTTAGCACCACTCTAAAGGATCCAGGGCTTTCATAATGATGCAGTTCCCATTGCTCAGGCACAGAAGATGGCACAATAAACTGACCAGGATGCCCCACGCTGACATTTACAGCGAGGCTGACAAGACTCCCAACACTCAGCCTGGCTTGTGAAACAAAACAGTGCCTTTTTTTGTATTATTGTTTGAATTCAGATGTCTGATTACATAAAGTTTTATTCTGCAGTTGCACGCAGGTCTGAGAAAAGAGAACAACTGCTTTTAAACACTCCTCCAGTGGATTATTAGCAATAAAGCACACACATCCCAAGTGGGTGTAAGGCAGCATTATCATCCAGCTGAGTTTTAAACTACTGGCAGAAGAATTAGTCGTCGTCATCCAAAATATTTTCTTTAAAGCATCTACCCGCAGCATTTCACCATTAAGCTGTGCAATAAAACTGCTTTAATTTCCTGTTTACTTTAGTGTTCTGTAGGCTACTTACTAATTATCTTAATGTCACACAGAAGAACCATAAAGAGAACAATAAAATGAAAGGGAATGGTGTAGCCAATTCCACAAGCCCTGTCCCCACCGTACCAATTCACAGCAAACGACAAGAAAGCAGATTGCTGCTCCAGAGCCATTTTCATGAATCACTCCCCTCCTCTTTGGGGAAAGGGGAATTAGAACTAAATGCTGAGAGAGAACTAGAGAAGGAGATTAGCTGAGTCGATGTTAGACGTCCGTGAAGAGTGCTGCTAGGCTTTCAGCTGTTAAGCAATCTATTACAGCCCTGAACAAGCACTTCTCCACATGGCCAGCCTAAGTTTCCTGTTCCTTATTTGCCCTGTATCTCAAAGTCAAACCCTTCTAGACACAGGGACTCAAAGAGAGCATTCTCTGCGGGTTTCAAGTTGAGTTATCACAGGCTATGAAGATTACCAAGAATCATCACCAAACTAAGTGTGCTTGCACATTCAAATTACCTTCTTGTAACACAGTCACAACCTGTGACAAGATCCATATTGCTCAGGTTTACCACATTCTTCATTCCCTGTGCATTGCTGCACTTGGCTTTTTAGTGAGTTCAGCCTACTGAGGTACCAGTGCTGTGATCCCAGCTGAGGCATATAACCAGTCCTGTGACTTCCAGATCAGGCCTGCAATTCAATCTTTAATAAACTAAACAACTTAGCAAACTGACATCTGCTGAGATCTACCTGACTAATCAGAATGGTGGAATGAATGGAAAGGAACAAAATATCAAACTAAATAACCAATAAACACAGCCTGCAATTACACACCATTCTATTCAGAGGCAGGCACTGTAATTAATTGAAACAGCTCCATCTATGCAAGACCAGATAATTGAGACCTAGAAAAGATTGTAAAGATATCTATCACATCCAACATCAACATGCAGTCTGGGATGACCACACCACACGGGTATTTTGGAAGGAAACAAAAGTACTCCCAAGTTGAAAGACTAACAGGGAAACGAGGACACCTTTAAGCAAGGACTACAGTTCACTTGTAAGCCTCTCAACCCTACAGTCGTGGTCTAAATGTGGACACCAGAAGATATCATCAAGAGGTCTTGTAACCAGCAGAAATTCTGGGTAAATACAGAAAAGCACCTCTGTAGATCTGAAAGGAGTAACCTTGACATGGTGGCTAAGGTAACAAGCAAACAGATTCAACCCTAGCATTAATTCTCCCTGAATGCCAATTTAACTTTTCTTCTTCAAAAGGCTGTACCATGTTAACACAGATGATTAAAGTACCAGGTTAAGAAAACAATAATTGAGAGGAAAACAGCGTGAGCTGGCACTGCTGTGAAGAGAACCACTAGCAAAGGCTGACTACTTACAGTTAACACGTGCTCCATAACCCAAGTGTGCAGTATCTACTGATAAAAATTGGTGCTGTTACCTTTTGTATGAAGAAAATCCAGAGCAGAGGCAATATCTCTCACCACTTTGCTAGCTTCCCGTTCATTGAAGTGCTTCTGCTTTTGTATATGGGCCAGGATTGAACCTGTCAGAGAGAGGTGAAAGGGAAAACCTCAGTACGAGTCACACAGTGACAGAATACCAGGCTGGAAGGGACCTCGAGGATCACCTAGTCCAACCTTTTCAGGTGAACTATCTCTGTATACAGAGCTTAAATGAGCTGGACCAGCAGCCTGTCAAGCTGAGTCTAAAACTGCCCAGTGTGGGGGAATCCACCACTTCCCCTGGGAGATGATTCCAATGTCTAACTGTTCTCATGGTGAAACATTTTCTTCTGGAGTCCAATCGGAATCTCCCCTGGAGTAACTTGTACCCACTGCTCCTGTAAAAAGGGAGGGGTTCCACCTTCTTGGTAGCCACAGGGCTGAGAAAAGGCTTTGCCAATACAAGGCTAAAACCACAATAGCCACTACTAGTCTGCTGTAAGGGGAGACCAGGTCTCAGAGTCAAAGCCAGAAGTGATTTCGAAGCTCTCTGCAGCTAACACTCCACCCCAGTACATTTACAGTCACAACCCCATGTTTTTATCTGAAAAGAGCCTCAGAAAACAATGCTGAACTAGCACCAAGTACCACAAAGCCATAACCTCATTTCTCATATTTTGTAAGAGCCTTTCCCAGCAGGCAGCTTCCATCATCCAAACGAGGGAAGGACCAAGAAGGTGGTGGTAAAACTGACCCTTATTTGAGAATGCTAGAACACAGCTTTCAAACACTGCAGCCCTCTAAGCACAGCATGAAAGACAACCCCTTTTTACTGCTCCAGCACAACCCACCTGTTTTCCCACACGCTGTGAACAGGAGAGGCTTGCTAACAGTACTAGTAAAACACAAACATCAGCTAAGGATTTACACAGCACTTCAGCAAAAGCCACCCTTCCCCAGCTCACGGGTAGCCAGGGCTGAACTAACTCTCCTCATTTTGTATCACACAACAATTGAAACCCTGCACTGAAAGTCAAGTACACGTGGGTTTTTTTTTTGTCTCAACACCATCAAAACAGAAACACACTCTACCTTCAAATGCACATTAAAATTCCCACTGACCTCAAGATAAGGCTCATACATTAACTTAAGGCATAATTTGCCCAGGGACATAAAATCTGACATAAAAACTCTTGAACATACTGAAGGACTGGAAGCTTGGAGAGAGAGCTCCACTTGTATTCCTTTAGCACAGCATAAAGGGAGGTTTGATTCCTTATCTTCAAGTGAACACCATCAATGTGATCAAAGGATTAAAAATATCTTTAAAGAACCCCAGTTAAATGTAGTCCACAAATATCCAAGCCCATTAAGTAACCTTCTTGCCATTTTCCTCCTCAGAGGGGTATATTTATCAAAGCATTAAGTCAGAGAAATTAATGAAGTAACTGCCATTTAGTATTAGCCCCCACTACAGTAAACATTTTATATCTCAGATGATTTCCTTTCTATTCTCCAGTTCTAGATGAGAAGTTTCCTTCCACACTCTCTAGTGCAGTAATTCCTGTTGCTACAGCATCAGTGCTGCTGCCTCTCCTTCAGGGTGAGGATTCGGAGAGGAAGCAGGAGAGAGTCAAGAAGAAGGAAGATGGACAGAAGACTCTTTGGATGTGCTCTGATATGGCAAAAGACCCTTCAGACAGGAGAGGATATGCTGTGTCAGATGGGGGCAGAAGGGCAACTCTGGCCCAGCTTATCAGGTCTCAAAGGCAGAAGGTTTCCCTTGCTGAAAACCACACTTTCTAGTTTGCTACAGTTTCCTTACAGGCACAGAGTTCAAGGGGTTTTCCTGCTGTAGTTGTTCTTTATGCCTTTGGAAAGCAATAACAGTTCTTCAATGTTTCCAGCCCTGTGGAAAAGAGCTCAGACTTTGCAGGAAACAATACTGAGCCACCTGAAGTGCTCAGTTTGCTCAGCAGGTTTTTTTTTCAGATTACCCTTGTGAATAGAGCTGATGTTCCAGTCTCTCTCAGATAAGAATTGTATCAGTATCAATGAAAACACTCTCCAGAGGCTTATTCAGCCCACGTAGAAAAATCCCCCAAACAGAAAGAACAGCAGGGCACTCCTGCCACAGCCATCACCACCTCTTCAGTATTCATCAGAGAAAGCATCATGTAGCACCTCCCAAGACACACATTAGAGAACAATTTAAAAAAAGAAAAGGAGAAAAGTACTCAAATGATGCAAGTTGAGTATAAGCAGCTGGATTTTAACACTCTCAATTATAAAATGCTGGCAGGTAAGGATATTAAAATGCTTTCTGCATATCATGGTGAACAGAACACAGCTAAAATGAGAGCACAGCTCCTTCAGTTACCTCAGCTTCAGGAAGGCAAAGCTGAAAATGGTCAGTCAGAGCTATGCCCCAACACGGTAGGCAGTATCAGTCTCTCAGAACGAGTTCCTCAAGTAAGGCTGCATCAGAGATGAATGCTCTCCTACCAGCCACGCTGCTCCCATCAGAGTCTGCAGCACATCAGAAGCTGCTCTGACCCCCAATTCCCATTCTTTCTTCCTTCAAATCCACGTACCCAACACTTCAAATGTGGAATTTTTTGAAAGAGAAAACTAGCTTCAGCCCTAGCTGACAGGAAAAGCAGCAGCTAAGAGAGGGAAGGAGGTGCAGCATTATCCTCTCTGCAGCCAGGTGAGTCCACTGCCAACCACAGGCTCCCAGTGAACCGAAGGGGTTAACCTCTGGTGGGATGTGAAGATAGGAAAACAGGGGGATGCAGATTTGTCCCAGTCGAGCTCTGTTGTAGCTAATGGTTTGAGAAGTCTAAAGATTAAGAGGAATAGTGTTAGAGGAAAACAATCAAGCAATGAGGTAATTTTAAGGGAAGGTAAACAGAAGATTTCACTCCAGCAGAACACCCATGTCCTTTTCCTTTCAGAAAAAGTTCTGTATCTGCACGGAGAGAATTGGCATTTCTCACACAGAGTTTGCTGTTGGGCACTGGTCTGGGAGGTTTTCATATTCTAGACAGAAACTCAGTGTTTCTCTGGAGGTGGGTCACACTTTTACCTGATGTTTTTGCACATGCAATTAGCAGATAATGTAATTATGCTCAGTGCAGATAAACGTGAGCAAGTCCCCAAAGTGCTCACTGCAGCCTTCTCGTTCCCCAGGTGAGTGTTAAAAGCTGGAGAGCAGCACCCACACACACCCACTGGATGGGTGCTCAGCCACAAGCCGACTGCTTCACATTTACAGCCACCTCAGGCAGAAGAGAGAATCACAGAATGGTGGGGGCTGGAAGGGACCTCTGGAGAGCATTGAGTCCAACCCCCCTGCCAGAGCAGGGTCACCCAGGGCAGCCCACACAGCAACAGAGCCAGGGGGGCTGGAAAGGCTCCAGAGCAGGAGACTCCACAACCTCTCTGGGCAGCCTGGGCCAGGCTCTGCCACTGGAACAGGGAAGAAGTTTCTCCTCCTGTTGAGGTGGAACTCCCTGGGTTCCAGTTTGTGCCCAGTGCCCCTCGTCCTATCCCAGGGCACCACTGACAAGAGCCTGGCCCCTTCTCCTTGCCCCCCACCCTGCAGATCTCTGTGAACATTCCTCAGATCCCCTCTCAGGCTGCTCCTCTCCAGGCTCAACAGCCCCAGGGCTCTCAGCCTTTCCTCAGAGATGCTTTTCACAAAAACACTTTGTGAGATTCAGGAAACAAAGTCAATCCTACATCAGAGGAAAATGCTTCCAGAGTATAGAGATGCTGTAATACCTGACATACTGTGTGCCTCCCCTTGCCTGAAGGTGCTGGGACCTACTAACTATATTCCAAAGCTTCCACTTGAGTACAGCTGACATTTCCATCTACAGAAAGGGATTGCAAATTCACAACCATCAATATTCAAGAATAACCATACTTAAGCTTATTATTTCCTCTATCACTACTTTGTCTTAAAATTCTCAAGCATTTAATTAAGCTCTTTATTTTCTACTTATAACACCAAGACAAATCCAACCGAGATGATCCAGTGAAGAAAGGCAGTCACTGCACAGTACCTCCTCGCAGCTTCTCAAAGACAAGGTAGTATCTTGTGTCATCTTCAAAGAATTCTATTAGCTCCAAAATGTTCCTTTTAAAAAAAAAATACTAAATAAGAGAGGGGAAATAGAAGGCACAGAGTGTAAACAGAGTAATGAGGAGTTTCAGCATGGATAAGTAGGAAGTGCCAGAAGTAAACAAAAAAATAAAAGTTCTAATTAAACAAGTTACTTTGGTTGCCTATGGCATTAAAACCACATTTCCAACTCACACTGAAATTTAAGTGGGGGAAACAGGCCAAACACCAAAATCAGACAGGACTGTGGAAGTTCTGCTACCACTCAACTGACAGGAAGACAACTGGGAATAGTTTGCATTGAATAATTCAGAACACTGCATTTGTGCCGAAGGCAGGAACAAAAAAGAAATAAAATCATGCAATTGGCATTCTTTCTCTTTGGAAATTACAAGGCAGAAGATGCAAGGGCTCAAAGGAGACAGGCATCTGTCAACATTACATTAAACCCAGCACCTTAGTTTCTATTTTTAGGCTAACTCCAGTTTCCAGCTAGTGCCGTGTCTTTGCAGTACAAGGCAAACACCCCACGTTACCTTGAGAATACCAAATGTACAAGTCAGATTTTTCTACACATACAGCACAAACTGTGCACACAGGCAGGAGAGCTGGAGTTCCCTCAGGTACTGGATGATCACATGCTCTTAACTACACACAGAACAAAGATATAACCTGCATCTCTATAGCACAACTTAAACCCGTTGGTTTGACACTGACAGTGGTAATTTAAACCCAAAGTTAAGTGTGGTACTGAAAGTTTGATAAAAATGGCTGGGTATAAGCCACACAACTGAGTATAGATACCAGCTGTTGGATACACTGAGGGAAATCTGGAGGAGGAGTTTCAGAACCACCCTCAGCTCATGACAGCACACGCTGCCAGCGGCTGCGTAGCCTTGCCCTCCTTTTTTGACACGAGCAGCAGCTTAAAAGTTGAAGTCAGCACATGTCCAAATGCAAACCAAATCAGCTTCTGGCTAGGCTCAGAGTTCCAGGGAGAAAGCTGGAAGGCTGACACAGAGGAGGACAAACCACACCGTAAGGAAAGGAACAGCAAGACTGTTCCCTTTCAACAGGGGCTGGTGTCAGGTCAGCTTCTGCTGATGGTGAAATCAGAGAGGAGTGTCAAAATGTTAATTCCCCTCTCAGATAAAAGCCATGCATCAGCAATGCACATTCCAAACTGACCTGTTTGATAATTGAGATGACTTGTAATTTGTGAGTATTACCCTAATTTTCACAGGTATGAGAAGGAGAAACTCTTATTTTGAATAGGTCAAGTTGAAATTTAGACTGGGTTTTAATGTGACTGAAAAGCTCCTAACACAGTCACATAGAAGAGGCTTAAAAATGTAAGAATATTCAAAGCACTATAAATAAAGAAATAAATGTAAGACTCTGTACTTACTTGTTACCCTGACACTGGTACAGTGTTTCTATCTCCCGGAACACTCGGCTCCGACTGTGGCCAGTGGTTTTTTCAATGATCTGTGGAAAGATTTAGAGCTTGTGTTTGAAAAATTACTGCAGGAACCATGCACGTGGCTCTGGAGTTAGGTAATTGATCTAAAGCATGAATGTCAAACATGCCCACCAGAGAGAAAGGCTCCACCTCCGTGTGTTCAATTTCTCATCTGTCATTTACTGACAGGGTCAGCAGAGCTCTGGAAGGCATCCGAATTGCAAAAGAAAGAGGAGAGGAAGTGAAGAAAGGAACTAAATCCACATGTTACCCAGTCACTGACCAGCTACCACAAGCTTTTTCTTGCATCATTTAACTCTGCAATGTGCAGGAAAGGATATCCTTTTTCTTCTAACAAAAATAGATTTGAGTTGCATCAGACACTGATCAGTCCAAAAGAGGTTTGTCCTTGCAGGCATTTCACTAAAGAGTACTCAACTGACCACACAATTGGAACGTGGCTCATAGTGCAGACTTCATGAAGACCCAATAACATGTTGAAGAAAGCAATGAATTAAAAAAAAAAAATAAACAAGCCCTTCTGTACTTCCTTCACACACTCCTCAGGCTGAAAGAGAACAAGGGCAAGGGCTTTCCAGAGGCTGAGCGATTGCCACGTGAACTGAAAGCTCGTGACATTACTGCAGATACCACCACCATCTGTATCAGTATCAGCTTCTCATTTTTACAGCCAGTACTCCAGGGGACTTGGTATCTGATCACATCTAGTTCGTAAAGCAGCACTTTGTTTATTTCAGACTGTCAACGTTGACTCTCCACACGGAGCTGCAGTACATAGAGGACTGGAGTTTTGAAGGGGCTTAATATTTTGTGCCTATGTTTCTGCAAAAGAATCAAGCATAAAGCTTCCCTATTATAATTATTTGTGTTTGTAATTAAATGAGGGACTTGGGATAATCACAGATCTGTAAATGGGTGTTAAGAATATAATGGCTTTACAGAAGATCCACCTCTATCAAAAAAATGAGAGCTTTATGTGAACTAAGAGCAGAAACTGACGCTCTCTGAACTTGGAGCAGCACTGGCAAAAGCTTGCATTATTTGGCAGGCCATGCTAGGTAATGACTTCTTTTGTTAAAGGAGATTAAAACTGGCAGGACTACAACCAAACCAGGACAGGAGAGGAAAGCTTGCCCCGAGCTCTAACCATCACAGCCATTGACTGTCTGGGAATTCCACCTCTGCCTGATACACCAGTTCACTCCAGAGGTGCAATACTCCAGCTGACAGATGTCTCAGTGGTTATAAAGCAGGCTCATTTCAAGCATCAAAAATTGAACTAAGAGCAGAAACTGACCTTACTCTGTTAGAGGTTTTCACTGAGCTGCTAGGAGGGAGAAGGCACGTTACAGACAGAAGTGATGCTGCTTTCATTCTATACTTACTTTTACTGCGTATTCTTTCCCAGTTTGGAGGCTGACAGCACCCTGAACTTTGGCATATGCTCCCTCACCAAGAAGCTCAGCAGTCAGCTTGTACAAGTCTGCAAAAGAAATCCACCAGAAGACACACATTAGCATCAAGACAAACTATTTATTGGTTAAGCACCCCCTATATGACAGCAACTAAAAGAAATTCTCTTGGTAATAGAGACTGAAAATTAATTTATGCAGTATTGAAGTAGCTGTGCCAGCCTTAATTATGCTTCATTTTTCATTTCCTTTCTTCAAGTTCCAGGAAAATTTAACATCGATTACATTCCAGCATCAAAGTTACAAGTTTGTTCATACAAGAAACATTTTGTATCTCAGCAATTGCTAGGACCTCATCCACCTTCCCTGTCTTCATGGAAAACATTTCACCCCTTGATCAGAAAATGCCTACCCCACAAGGATCTACTTGGAGTTAAGAGTGTTTTAATCACAGAATATTCATGGTTGGAGAGGACCTCTTAGATCACCAAGTGCAGCCATACCCAGAACAAAACAACACCTAAATACCCAGATCAAACATGACTTCATGACTTAAGTATAACAGAATTTGAGTGTTTAAACCTAGAAGACTTTTAAGGTTTAAATCCAGACAAATCATTGCAAATCATTTATTTGCAATGTACTTTAAAATGCTACCTGCTCACTGAGAAGTCTTACACTGGTCAGCTTTGCTGCACTGCACTTTACCTATTAATGCTTCACAGTCCTTGTGCTCACATCTATTCAATCAAAACATTTTGACATCAGCACTGTTACTTCTAAAACCAAAAAATAAACCACATTAGGAACAGGACTCAGATTTTACCACGAAGAGGGAAAAAAAAAAAAGACAGACTGAAGACCAAATCATGAGGGATAAATAAACCCAGCAATGCTCATTTATAATGCTTGCCAAAAAGCAATGTTTAGCTAAGAAAAGTGAGAACAGCAGAGGGAAAACAGACCAGCACAATTAAAAGCTTAGAAATTGCCACTAACCTTCAAACTTCCCAGGGACATGATCTGTGGCTCTGGTTCTTTTCTTCTTTCTCCTTTTCCCACTGTCTGCTATGGGGAGAGGCTGACTGCTGACCATCTCTGGGTGGCAGAACAGAAAGGTGCCTTTAACACACAAGCAATTGCTTTAGGAGGAAACATAACATGGCCTCGTGTGTTTACATTAAGCTATCCAAAAGTTTCTCTGCTTGTCTCCATCACAAGCTGCTGTTTAAGTCACAAATGTCAGAGGAAACCCAAGACGGACAATTTGGGTGCTAATTAACAGCACTGGGGAGGTTGGATAAACAAATGTCAGCACAGAAGGAAGAAAGAAACTAACTGCATCTCTCCTGGATCCTCCTCTCACAGCACAGCAGGGCAAAGCATGGGAGTAACTTTGTCAACAACCCCCTGAGCCACCCACACCATAACACAGGCCCTGACACAAACCAGCACTTACAGCCCTCACAAGGGCACTCTTCTTGGAGCTCTTCACTGCTTAATGAGTAGGTTTTTGTTCAAGTCAGCTTAAGAAAATGAGCTTCCAAAACAGAAGGAAGATGTGGGGGAAGTTTCAAATGAGGTGGTGAATAAAAAACAACCCCAGGAGCTAATGGGTGAAAGGAGCAATCTAGGTCAGTTTATGCTGCTAAAAGGCCAGGAAAAGAAAAAAGCAGCATTTTTCACAGAACCATGATGGCCCTTTCTAAACCACAGAGGGGTGGATAACTTACACTCCAAAACAAGCAGTGCTGATGGCATTTAGATAGTTTTTTCCTGCATTGGGAGCTGCAGATATTACAAACACTTAGAGATAACAATTCACTGATGTAAGAAAGAAAAAAACAACAAACCACATGCATATTCCTATGGATGGCCTAACTAAAACCACTGCCAGTGCACCTTCTCTGCCACAGGCTGCTTCATACAGCTATCCTGACACCCAAACCACTACATGATTCCACTGTACTCACAACAACAGTCGCATCCTGCCAAGACATTTTATAGCCAGGAGGATTTCTCAGTAAATTCACAATTAAAGCTCTTGTACTACAGGAAAAAATAAAAAAGAATCCTAGAAATAGCATAGATACAAGAACAGCAGGAATGAAATGAGAAAAAGTCTTAAAAACCATAGTAAAATTTCCAGCAATCCTCCTTTAACAGAGAGCCTTTGTAAATAGCTTTTTTTCCCCCTGCCTTTCACTGCTTCTGAAGACTCTTACAACACAGAAGCAGCTCCAAGGCAGAAAATATCACACACCAATCTACCAATACATTAAATACCTTTTCTTTGCTTCACTGTCTGTTCCTTGTCAATATCTGTCTGTAATAGCTATTATGAGTGTCACTTGGAACTCGCACCTTGCCTGAGAATTTCAGCCGGGTGCTGTTTTGAAAACCCTTTCTCTGTTACAACTTAATGAAACACTTAAAGCCTCGAGACAATAGTAAATCCTCACTTTCAAGTCTTAAGAAGTCATCCTGATGGCTGACATGTGAGTTCTTAAACACAATAACAAATATAAAAGCCTACATTTTACCAAGTTCTGAAGCAACAGCTCCTTTTTAACTCAGACTGACACACGGTTATCAAATTTTAACCTGAAGTGAAGGCTGGCTTTTGACAGCAAGTTCCTGCTCTCCTCGATTTCGAGTCAGCCTGCATTAGAAGCTCTTCAGAACTCAGACAGGAACGACAGGTACAAAGCTGCTGAGAGATAGAGCAGGTCTGCTTGAAAGAGACGCTCGACTTCCAGATGGTGTCAAACAAGTCATTTTAATCTGACCTTCTCCAAGTCAACCTAGACAGGTTCTATTCCATCTCAACTATTACCAGTTTCAGAGCTTGTCAGAAAGATCAGCAAAAAGACAGGGGATGAATCCAGCACCTTAGCACAGCTGACATGTTTCTTCACAGCCACCAGTTGGCTGTGATGTTTCCAGTCTGGTGTTTAGTAACCCACTACATTATTTCAATTCCCTTCAGTCTGACTCAATTCAGAAATTAGAGAACTGCTTCCTTGAAACCAGGAAGTTCAGCAGTCATGTGGAGAGAAACCAAATTCCTGGAAAGCTGATGTTTTCAACAAAAATACTGTCCTGACCAAATTTGCTATCAAACAGGCAGGAAATGTGTGATACTGGATTCTTACTGCCCTGGTCTGATATTTCGTGTCATTGTGTAGTTCACCTCTGCAAACAAAGCTTCTCTTCTAAAGGCATCACAGTTTCACTCTCATTATTCACTTTGTTTAAATAACAGCTGGTATGACAAGAAATTGCCTTTAGCCCAGCCAGCTGCTTTAGAGGCTTTTCAAGCTCTCAAAGAAGTGCTCGTGTCTCTGTGACCATGCACCAAATGTTTCCAGTGACACTGAAAGACAGTGTCCCTGAGGTGCTCTGCTTACCACAGGACAACCTCAGGTGACAAGGACACCGTGGGCTCTGAGGAAGCTCACCCTGCCAGGCAGAAAGACAGTGTCCTGGATGAACTGCCCTGGAGAGAACAGCCCATGGACACATCAGGTCCAAGAGGAGTGTCTAACCAATGTCATTTTACAACGGGCATTCAACTTCTGCTTCCAACAAAGCAACTTCTCCACCCACTTGATGATCTCTTGTGGCCGAGTGCAGGAAGGTGGGAGTAGAACACTCGTTGGTGTTCAGAACAGACTAGCCTAACCTTTGCTAAAGGGCACTTCTTATATCCCTCTCGACCACAACAGTGAGAGTGTTCTCCAAGAACTACTGACATAAGCAGAAGAAACAGGTAACAGTCCAATTGAATTGTCCTTCTCTTCCAGTCAGGTTCAGATTATTCCTGACAGGATAAAGTAACCCAGCAAAATCCATACTGCAAGCAAAAAGAGAGCAAGTTTCTGTCTTAGCTGCAGTTTTGCTGAAGTCCTGTATTTGATCATCATCATAAACAGTGTCTCAACACCAGTTTAACATCTGCATTATTCAGAGCCCGTGTGGGATGGTGCAGTTACAGCCTTTCCCTTTTACTCTTGTGGCCTCTGTAACTATCTTCAAAATCTTTACAAAATCACTTTTGTAAAGCAGACTTGCAAACAATGCCAAGCAAAGAAGAAAAAGAACAATTACCACCCCAAGTTTCACTTCACCCACATCTTAAATCACCCATCACATCACTTCCTAACGTTCCATATACAACATGCCAAACCCACTGTGCAGAAATAACTCTCCAAACATTTTAATCTGCTCCCAAAAGGAAGGAAGGAAGGGTTTATTTAGGAAGGAAGCACACACAGGCACACGAAGTGCTTGGAGAACACAGTACAAATGTTTTTTTTCTATTAAGAAGATACCTTGTTTGGGTGTTTGAGTTCAGCAGAAGCAAGCAGAGTTTAAGCAGAGTTCAGGTGCTACCATGTGTTTCAAAACTGGATCTTGCTTGAGCCAGGTTGCTCTGCACCTGGAAAGGAACAGAGTTACAGTCAGAAATCACAAACATTGTTACATGGATTTAGGTGGTGCCCAGAGAACCTGTTGTGCTGGCCTTTGTGGGAGCATGCAGCAAGAGGACACCCCTGCATTAAAGACTTTACCACTAACTCATAAGGACCAAATGCAAAACACAGTGTTATTTTGATTTCACCTGAAGAGGAGACCCCCACACTACAGTCTTGCAAAAATGATGGAGGGATTCATGTTGGTCATTAGTTATTCTTGTTATTACTATTGGAGAACCCTAACAAGTTTTGATTTAAATACAGAATTTCTCTTAAGGGACAAGAATTATGCTCCTAACCTAGACCAACACTCTGCCAAGACAGAGCACCACAGCTACAGCCATAACAGCAACAAGTTAAAGCATATCTAGAAATTGGTCTTGAAGGTGGCCAAAGAGGCTCCAACAGACAAGGCAGAAGCAGTGAGAAATCATTTTCCACAGCTGAAAAACTTCTGAAAACAGGTACCCAAACCAGGACACCCTAGTACTGAATTCACTCCTAGCAAGTGGCAAACAAGTCAGTGACTTTCAGGTGACACCATCTGAAGAACAGAAGAATCAGAAGCCTCAAATAAAGCCTTCTGTGGCTTCACAGAGGAAAGCCACAACCTAGAATTCAACAGATGAAACAAACTCAAAGCTGATGTGCTGGCACAGGGTGTTTTCCAGCCACGGAGGTGGTACCTAAACAGCTGCAATTAAAAAACATTACTGTCCCACAGATACTGCAGAAGCTTTTTATTCAGTCTGAATAAAAAACCACTGAGCTATCTGAGGAGGCTCCCCTAACAGATTTGAAAATACTCTTTTGACTAACTGAACAACAGGCAGACCAGTCTGCTCCTCCTGAACAGCATCCAGCTTGTCTTGATTGACACTTATTTTCAAAGCCATTGTTTAGGTGCTCAAACAGCTACTGAGAGATTTAGTAAAACAGGCATGAGTATGTCACTTGGGTCCATAAGCATGACATACCTGTGACTCTCAGGCTTCAAATGTGAAACTGAGTGCTCACAACTGAAAAAAAAAGAAAAAGAGTTAAGTCACTGTCAAGTGTTTCATACATCCAGAGTTTTGTACAAAGAAACAAAACAGAAGCAGACTCCAGTCTCATTTTGCTCCCAACTCAGTTGCTCACATCATTCTTGGACCCTCCCTTTTCCAGCAACACTGATTCCTGTAGATGTGGCTCATGATGAAACAGGACCCAGCCAGCAGGTGCTGATTCTGCCACAACCTGCTAGCTGCAGGAAGCTCAGAATAATCAAATCCACCTCTATAAAGTGACTACAGAGTGATTGATTGTGCTTGTAATGCTACAGATCAAAAGAAATGCAATTTGAAGAGGAAGGATGTCCAAATCTTTAGGACAGCCCTTTGTCAAATCCAGAGGCAGATTATTTTTACACTCATTCTGTATTGCATTAAGAATGTTAATTTCAGGTCTTAAGAAGTGAATATTCCTACAGGTCATTTGTCTCCACAGTAGTTTGCCATAATTCATTCTTATCTGTCTGGGTTACCTTCTCATCCCACCTACAGGAAAAGTCTTAGCATCATTTAATTCATTAATCTGAATTATCCATGAAGAACATAAATACACTCCAACATCTTCCCAGCAAGATACAGGAGCATTAACACTTTAAAACGAAGACCTGAATGTCCACAGGAAGCCTGAGCAATCTGATTTCATGAAAGAGCAAGTTGGAGAAAAATTATCCATCTGCCTTATCACAGGCATTACTGCAACACCTACAGAGTGTGACTGCTGCCACCATCCTCCTAAAACCCTTCATGGAGAAAAGGTTGCAGCACCCTGGTGCTGCACCTCTGAGATCCCTTCTGTCACACTTTCAGAAGGCCAGAGTCACCTTATCTGCTGCGTAAGCAAGCTGCAGAGTCTTCATTGTCTGTACTCTCAGGGAGCCACTTCCCTTGCAAACCAAGCCTGGGGCTTCTGAGGGTCTGAGCCAAACCCTCCAGCACCGGGTGGATCTCACTTTGCAGGATACCAATGAAGTTAACTCAAATAGATTCCTCCCACCCCAATCTAAGGGCAAAGGCAAGCAAGACAAATGTGCTGCCCTTGCTATGACTTCACCAGCAAGTCACACCCAGCAGTCCAGCCAAACAAGGCATTTACTGCTACTCACCGCTGGCAGACAACTCCCATTTGTGACTTTCAATCCCAGTGCAGTAGGAACTGAGCTGCAAAATTATTCTGAACTCCAGATCATGCATGTTCTAAATGAGAACAGTCCTTGCAGTAGTACTTGGACTCAACTATACAAAGCTCTGCAGCCCCAAAAGCACTTTTAAATTAAGAAGATACACAAGGTAAGCTGCTCCACTAAACAGCAAGCTGCTCACTCTCTTTGACACCTGATGGCATCAACAATTCTCAGCAGACTGTCTCTGCATTGCCAGTGTGATCCTCAAACCCCACTCACCTCCCTTGCAAGTTTTCAAGTCTAAACCAAAGAGAAAAACTTCTCAGAAGACAACTTTTAATTCTGTACAGATAGAAGATAAGCATTTCCTGCTCCACACCCCACAAATGGTCAGATCACGACATCTGCCACTACAGAACACACTCCCATACTAGCAAGCTGCCTTGTTTGGAGAGGTTAATGTGGTTTTAAAGGTTGAAGCAAGACTGATTTTTAATCCTTCTCCACTCCTCTGTATTTCCAACTCTGAAATTAACAGTCATTAAACTCCATTGTATATTTACATTTAATAGCACATAAAATTTGTACCAGTGTTTTAATGTTTGTTACCAGGAGGCTACTAGAAGGTGAGAGGAAATTCCTCCTAGCTGTAAATAGCTTTGTTGAAAGCATTTGGGAGAACTTATACAACATTCATACCGTGAAATAAAGGCACGATGGACAATGCTCAAAGTGAAGAGACTTTCAAGCATCCAAGGCACCTAAATCCACTTTACCTGGAAGGCTGCCGATGCTAAACCCGAGTACCTTTAGAACAGCACTGGAAGAGGCTGAGCTCTGCAGGTGTTTGCTTTGCTCCCATCCAGCACCTGGAAGGCACAAAGAGGAGCTCTGTGTTTTTTTTTCTAAAAAAAACAGGAAGAAGAATAGAAAAAAGCTAAACTTGTTTCTCAGAGTTATCAGAACACATGCCAATCTTTCCAAGTTAACTGTGGGGCATAAATTTGTAGGGTGAAGAGGTTTCATAAGCAGCAAGCTCACAAAAGGAAAAATATATATATATACTAAAGAGAGGTTTATTTCTAAACACATCTGCCACCTCACAACCAAGTGCCGACGGTGCCAGGGGAATCAGCTAATGCTTGGCTATCACATGCCCTGCTGAAGCAGCAGCAGAGCTGTCGCCAGGGTTGTAGGACTGCCTTGGGTTTGCTGCTTCTCCCTGGGAGCAGCCTCAGAAGGTCACCCTGGCCAGGTGAAGAGGGAGAGTATGGATTAAACCTCCTCTCGGGGTTCCCAGGGCTTCACGGGTCTCCTTGTTTGAGGAAAAATACCAGGAGAACTAAAAGCCTAGATGGAGCTCGCTGGCCTTCGCCTGCTCTCCTCCTCTCCAGCGGTATTCCAATGGAAAGCGGCCGCCGTGGAAGTTTAGAGACTTACCGCTCTTCATCTCAAATACCGCGGGTAACGCTTCGAGGAACAAGCGGCTCCAAAAAAGAGGCAACACCCCCCCGGCTTTGGCACAGGGCCCCAAGACCCGAAGGTGCCGGCGGGCGGGCTGGGGGCAT